>SJYW01009002.1:29083-43953 GCA_006410735.1 Raphicerus campestris
CTGAAGCCTGGCTTGGAGAATTTTGAGCATTACTTTACTAGTACATGAGATGAGTGCAATTGTGTGGTAGTCTGAGCATTCTTTGGCATTGCCTTTCTGTGGGAATGGAATGAACACTGACCTTTTCCAGTCCTGTGGCCACTGCTGAGTTTTCCAAATTTGCTGGCATATTGAGTGCAGCACTTTCACAGCATCATCTTTGAAGATTTGAAATAGCTCCACTGGAATGCCATCTCCTCCACTAACTTTGTTCGTAGTGATGCTTTCTAAGGCCCACTTTACTTCACATTCCAGGATTTCTGGCTCTAGATTAGTGACCACACCATCGTGATTATCTGCGTCATGAAGATCTTTTTTGTATAGTTCTTCTGTGTATTCTTGCCACCTCTTCTTAATATCTTCTGCTTCGTTTAGGTCTCGACCATTTCTGTCCTTGATCGAGCCCATCTTTGCATGAAATGTTCCCTTGATATCTCTAATTTTCTTGAAGAGATCTCTAGTCTTTCCCATTCTGTTGTTTTCCTCTATTTCTTTGCATTGATCACTGAAGAAGTTTTTCTTATCTCTTCTTGCTATTCTTTGGAACTCTGCATTCAGATGCTTATATCTTTCCTTTTCTCATTTGCTTTTCACTTCTCTTTTCCCAGCTATTTGTAAGGCCTCCCTAGACAGCCATTTTGCTTTTTTGCATTTCTTTTCCATGGGAATGGTCTTGATCCCTGTCTCCTGTACAATGTCATGAACCTCATTCCATAGTTCATCAGGCACTCTATCTATCAGATCTAGGCCCTTAAATCTATTTCTCATTTCCACTGTAATGCTCCTATGTAGAGGTCAACAAAACAGCACTTGAAATACAGGATTGGAACTTATCAGGTGCAAAGGGAACTGTGTACTCAGCTTTCATCTAATGATTGTAATGTCCCTGGAATGAGCAAATCGCACTTTGTGACAATGAAGAATAGGAATTGGAGAGGAAGACCTTACTAAGTGTTCCTCTAAAATAGGAAGCACATTGTCAGAGCAGACAGCTCGGTCCCGTGCATGAGACAGTGGACGCGGGGCAAGATTCCTGGGCTGATGTCACAGCTCCAGCCTGCACTGCCTGTGTGACCTGCGGCACTACGGTTTCTCCTCTTAAATGGAACTGATAATCACAGAAGTTTCACTGGATTTTTCTGAAGATTGTAGGACGTAACGTACTTCTGACAATGCTTGGACATATAAGCTTTCCGTATCTGTTAACTGTTCCCACGAGGGATAAAATTCACACATCCATCTATGGAAACTGGATAGAATTTCCTTGAGATGCCCTGCTTCCCTTCCCCTAATGTTCAGCTCACTGGTCACATTATTACACCTCATCTCATCTCTGCGTGAACATGACGTGCTGTCCAAACACTACATCTAGTAGCTTTCAGGGAACAGCTGACCTCTCACACATGAATAGGGTGAGCATCCAGTCTGTACCCCAGTCTCTCTTCAGGGGGAGTTAATAAGTTTGCTGATGCTGATGCTAAATCGCTTCAGTTGTGTCCGACTCTGTGCGACCCCAAGATGGCAGACCATCAGGCTCCACCATTCCTGGGATTCTCCAGGCAAGAACACTGGAGTGGGTTGCCATTTCATTCTCCAATGCCTGAAAATGAAAAGTGAAAGTGAAGTGGCTCAGTCGTGTCCGATTACCTCCTCAGAATCCAATAACCTCCAGAAAGAGTGAGAAATGTAAACAGACAAATAAAGATAAATAAATAGATACTGGGAGTTAGCAAAGCTGTCCACTATCCTTTTAGGTAACACTGTGCCTAAGAGCCTGCTACCCTCCTCTGGCTCTGTCTGCAGCTAAACATTTTCACAAAAGCTGCTCTGAAATCTGTCATCTGTAGAGATCTGTATCCCTATTTGTGTAGTTAAGTGACATTTCGTCATTTGGCAGAGATGTCACTATCATTTTTTTCAGCTACATCATTTCGTTTCTCTTTACCTCTGTGCATTACTTCTTCATCCACTGCTTGCTTTTACATTCTAGGAATGTTGAATGAGTGGAAAGTGTGGATCTCTTGAAAAATCACGGAGGAAATACATTAAGTGTTCTATTCATTTACATTTTCTGTTCCTCTTTTGCAATAAACCTCAAAGTGGAAATAGGAAAGATTGTATAAGCATTAGCACAGCTTTTACAAACTGAAATACAAATGACAAAGAGGCAACAATATGAAAACTGTATAAAAGTACCTAAGGAAAACATGGGTTGCTTGGACATGACAAGGACAATGGCCTGGGCTAAGAAGGCACATTCTAACCACTTGAACACTTGGACAGGAGTGGGTCTTACACTTTATTTCCATGAGAGTCACTTTGGAGGACTCATCATCTTGGTATAGGATTAGTTTCTAACAAGGAAGGGTTAATTTTGAATTTACCCTGGATTTGCTTCTGTGACTTCAACTCTTTTTGTCCCAGAAATTCACATTTGGGAAGGCCAGAATCACAGATAGATATGACATCTTTGTTGACATGACATCAAATATTCCATTTCACACCACCCATGAAATGACTCTAAGGAAGTGCAATTAACACATCCTCCTACCTGCTTGCTATTCTGGGAGATATTTTCAGGAAATAAAAGTCCTTCTACTTTGTTTCCTCACCTCCCCCATCTCTGATTCAAAAGAGAATCTGGCATCCAGGACCCCACAAAATGGTTATTTTGAGGCACTAGCCTTTCATCTTCTCAGTCAGCCAGTTCCCGAATAAAGTCCTTTCCTGATCCCAACACCTCATCTTGGATTCATTGATCTGCCCTGCTGCAAGCAGAGCCACTTGGACTCTATAACAAGCTCAGCGTAGTGACTGGCACCTAATAAATGTTTAGTAATTTTCTCAGTTATGGAGAGTAAATAAAACCAGAATTGGCAAATTAAAAGCTCTGCTGCAGAGAAGAAGGTGAGGTCCGTGCATGTAAAGCTGAGATAGTTTTCAAATCTGATTAAGTCTTTCAAGAGGAATATGCAGAGGCAGCAAAAGAAAATTTGAAAAAGAAGTCTAACAAAGTTTCCTGAAAATTTGATGTTGGCATCAGGTAGAAAGGGCCAATAGCTCTTAATATATCACTAGTTCAAAGTTACTGAGATGATAAGCATTCCATTGAATTAGAACATCTACTGTTTTAATGAATACATTTTACTTCAATGTAAGGATACAAGAGAACAGAAACTCATGACAGATTTCCAGGCTCTTGAAGTGAAAGGCAAGCCCAAAATGAGGTACTACATGAATCTGGGTAGACTCAGAATGTGAATATTTTGGACTTTCTATTTACAAGGCACACAACAGAAGATCCTTAGATGAAAGGAAGATGAAACAAAGCTCACAATCGCTCATCTCAACCAGAATACTTCCTTGTGGAACTGATCAATGGTTCTTCATCTCCTCAATGATGACACTCAGGATGCTCGTCTGTAACCCCATCTCTTCCTCTGAGTCCATGAACTGCCTCAGAGCCTTGACTTGGAAAAGCAGGAGACCTTCACATTTGGATCAAATAAACACAATCTCTTGTTTCCTGTCTGGGGTACAGGAAAGACTTCAGATTCCCTCAGGGGCAGGTGAGTGGCGGCCAGCTCCAGGAGGCCCAGGCCTTCACTGTCCTCCACGAGATGCTCCAGCAGAGCTTCAGCCTCTTCCACACAGAGTGCTCCTCTACCGCCTGGGACACCACCCTCCTTGAGCAGCTCCGCTCTGGACTCCATCAGCAGCTGGATGACCTGGACACCTGCCTGGGGCAGGTGACGGGAGAGGAAGACTCTGCCCTGGGAAGGACGGGCCCCACTCTGGCGGTGAAGAGGTACTTGCATTTCTATGTTCTGTTTATTACATGCATGCATGCTGTGCATGCCAAGTTGCTGCAGTCGTGTCCAACTCTATGTGACCCTATGGACAGCAGCCCAGCAGGCTCCTCTGTCCACAGGATTCTCTAGGCAGGAATCCTGGAGTGGGTTGCCATTTCCTTCTCCAATTTATTCCATAAGAATATATAATTTTCTTTAATAAAAATATACCTTTTATTTACTCATGAATTTTATTTGAAGACATGTTTCTTCTTCTTCCTTTTGAATCTTTTCCCAGAGGCCTAATGCTGTAAAACTACATATAGAAAGATGCTGTGCAGTTCATTCCTTTATGTGTGGGGCTTGTGGAGAGAGTCTTGAGTATGAGAGGCAGAGGCCCTGACCTCACAGAGCTCACACTGGAGCAAGGACATGGCCATGAAAGAAGTAGGTATAAGATAATTCGGTATTTACATTTGGGCCCTGGGCTACACAGAAGAAGTATCAGATGCTGATGGCAGTGAGTATCCTGGGAAGCTCACTTAGACTACACTTAAGTGACTTAGCAGCAGCAGCAGTCTTCCCAGGGAAGTAATCCGAAGTATGCAACTTGAAGAATGAGTATGAATTTGTCAAGTAACTCACGAAGAGCAGAATTTCCCAGAATAAAAAATAATAATACAAAACAAAGCACAGCACATAGAGTGTCCCTGCAGCAGGAATGGCTCTGGTGCTTTTAAAGGCGTGAACAAGACTGGAGTCGGTAGACTGCACTGAGGCAGGTAGGGGATAGTATGGCTTGACCCTGGAGATATGGAAAAGGGCCCAGCGATAGACCTTTGAATGATGTTAGATTTTATCTTAGGAACCAAGGAAATTACTTGTGAATTTAAAGCTACAGAGCCACTCGGACGAAAGTAGATGCAGGGAAATTCCTGAAACCAGCAGTTCATAAAGTGTGGTCTGGGGCCCCTGCAGATGCCCAGGACACTCTACAGGGATTCCTGAGATGCAGTAATTATTACAGTGATATCAAGACCTCATTTGTCTTTTTCGCCACAGGAGCAGCTTCTGCTGGTGGCGCAGATGTGGCGCTGGGTGAGGCTCCAGCGCTGTAGTGTGGATCAAAGCAGCGGCACCTCAGTGCCTGGTGACTGTCCTGCTCTTACGTGTGATATACTTGAAGTTTGCAAAAAGGACAGTTTCACGTAAGAAGATCCTTAGTGAAACAGTTGATCAATATTAGGAAATCTTCACATTGGAGTACACATTTGAAAAATATTCTTCGTTGTAGTCTTGTTAACATGTCGTGAGACAAGCACTCCCGCTGCATGCGTGGCGATTGTTCTCAGGAGAAGCACCTGGATGATGATTATTTGAGTTATGAGCTAAACTACCACTCTCTTGATAAAATCAAGCTTTACTCTAGAGAATGACAGACAAATCACAGTCACTCAGAAGTGGGCATTTGAGAGATATTTTCTTATACTATTTCTATTAATATTATATGGACATTCTTGTTGACTTTAATGAATGAGGCCAATCTATTTTCAATTCATGTTTCCAGGATATGAATTCATCTCAGTGTGTAGCTTTGCTTCTGAAAACTTGAGGAGTAGTGATTTAATTTTCATTAGTTACAAAATTTCTAATTTTATGGTTTAATTTTGACTTGACATAATTGTAAGGTGGGACCCTGGGGGCCATGATGGGCCGCCACTCCTCTTCCTCCTGCCATGGAGAAGGTCCCGAACAACGAAACTCCTGGATCCCAGGAACAATGACAGCACACTTCGCTGGTGGCCATGACGAGCCGCCCCTCCTCTCCCCCTCCAGCGGGGGAAGTCCCTAATGGAGGGAGGCTCCCAGATCTGGGGACCAATGACAGCACACTTCACCGCTACAGCCACCCCGCCCCAGCCACATACAAAGACCTATCAGCCCGAGCCTCCACAAACCGGCAACCTATCCAAACCCCCATCCATTTTATGGCCATTTTATGACCATATCATTTTTTCCAATGTATCCATTTCATACATTAAACCTATCCATTGTTCACTTCCATATAGTGAATTCATTCTTTTTCTATTGTTTTATTATTTTTCTTGATGAAACATACTTGACTCATATATTTGTTTTTGATGAGCCACAAATGATGTACAATTTAAAAAATAAGGTAAAGTACTTTTCTCATGTTCTTGACAGTATTTCAGATCTAACATGGTTTCCAATAGCATTATACAAATGTGAGTTTTATTACACATAAAGACACTGAATCATTTTCATAGTTATATTTTAACTAAATGTAGAAACATTCCAGCATTGGGACTTCCAGTGATAACCTGTGAACTCCAAGAGGTATATTGTTTTCTTATGTGAAACATAATAACATCTAAAATCACACACAAACTTTCCTTTGTGTTTGTCTAGTTTTATACTTTTCTGCATGGTTGTTGTTGTTTAATCCATCAGTTGTTTCTGACTCAGGGTCCTCTGGTAAAAATCCTGGAATGGATTGTCATTTCCTTGTAGAGGGGATCTTCCCAGCCTAGATACTGAAGCCGCATCACTTGTCTCCTGCAGTGGCAGGCAGATTCTTTACCAGTAGTGCCATCTCATCTGTTACATTGGAAGTTCACATAGAGTTTCATTAATTTTAACTTAGAAAAGCATCAGGATTTAACACGGAAATGTTGTAGTCAGAAATTCTATTTAAATATTCTAATTGTTGAATCATTTCTTTTGTATTTAGAATATTTCATTCTGTGTATCACAATTCAGATTGTATGCATGGAAAACAAAACAGAGAGGATTTTTTGGAATGAAATGCAAATCTCAGTAAATAAATTTTCCATTATAATAGCAATTTCAAAAATTCAAATTTTGAAAATCTTCAGCCATCACGTAAAACAGAATCTCTATAACATCTATTCTTTTCCTGACTAAATTAACCACCTTTGTAGAGAACCAATTTGAGACACAGCTAAACCAGAACCCCCCTCCCCCCCCAAAAAAATACTTGTACATATACATATATAGTTGCGTCAACATTCAAAAAAACGAAGACCATGGCACACAGTCCCATCTCTTCATGGCAAATATATGGGGAAAAGTGACAACACTGTCAGATTTCATTTTCTTGGGGTCCAAACTTACTATGGACGGTGACTGCAGCCACAAATTAAAAGACTCTTTCTCCTTGGAAGAAATTATATGAGAAACCTAGACAGTGTGTTAAAAAGCAGAGATGCCATGTTGCCAACAAAAGTCCATGTAGTCAAAGTTATGGTTATTCCAGTAGTCATGTATGGATGTTATTTGGACCATAAAGAAACTGAGTGCCAAAGAATCATATTTCTGAACTGTGGTACTGAAGAAGAGTCTTGAGAGTCCCTTGGACTGAAGGGAGCTCTAATGCTTTGGCCACCTTCTGAGAAGGAATCAACCTTTTGAAAATGACCCTGATGCTGTGGAAGATCGAGGGCAGGAGTGTTAGGATCTAACTGGAGCCAGGACAGGCTCTAAGGGGCAGGCTAGGCCTCAGGTTTAGCCTCTAGGAAAGCTGAGACACTGGGAACTCCTGCAGGCAGTGTAGCTTGACCAANGCGTATTAAAAAGCAGAAAAAAGAGCAGAGACATCACTTTGCTGAAGCAGGTCCATATAGTTAAAGCTATAGTTTTTCCAGTAGTCATGTACAGATGTGAGAGTTGGACCATAAAGAAGGTTGAGCATGGAAGAACTGATGCTTTCAAATTGTGTTGGACAAGACTCTTGAGAGTCTCTTGGAAGATCAAATCAGTCAATCCTAAAGACATCAACCCTGAATATGCATTGAAAGGACTGGTGCTGAAGCTGAAGCTCTCATACTTTGGCCACATTCTGAGAATAAACCAACCCTTTGAAAATGACCCTGATGCTGTGGAAAATTGAGGGCAGGAGGAGAAGGGGGCGACAGAGGATGAGATGGTTGTTTGGCATCACTGGCATCACTCAATGGACATGAATTTGAGCAAACTTGGGAGACAGTGAAGTACGGGGACACCTGGCATGCTACAGTTCATGGGGTCACAAACAGTCGGATATAACTAAGTGACTGAACAAAAATATACACACATACAATACACACAATATATATTACAATATATATTAAATACACACATGTGTTGCTACTTTAACATAAAAGGGTGAAAAGCAAATGTTTACTTGAATTGCTATCTTATTCTCTATTATTTATTTTCCTGCACCATAAATGTTACCTCATCAGCAGGACAACAGCTAGACTAATTAAGTGACTGTATGTGGTATTAATAGTGTAAGTATAGTAATGTGTCAAATATTCTATATAGTGTTTCATCAATTGCAATTAATTTTATCTCTTAACTCTTTATGGATACAAAAATTTGTTTTTGTTTTTTGTCCTCATACACAGCATGTGTGAGTTATTTTTTGAAGATCATTACTAGGAAGACTGTCTTCAACCTTCCATTTCCAATATTTAGACGATCAGGATGAGGCTCTTGCGCCTGGACCCAAATGAAAGACTCACTCAACATGTTTTCTTCAGTCATCCTCAAGTAGTTGCAAGGAACTGCCTGATTATTCTTTTCTTGTCTCCCTCAGGTAGTAAGGAAACAGCCTATAATGTGTTTACACTGTGGATATTTCCCTGTAGGTATGCCTTTGGGGATCAGCTTGGATGTTTCTTTCAAACAGCCTATGATACCGTGAACTATGACTGGCATTCTTGTCATTCTCTCGAAAGCTGAACATGGAGAAAAAGCATTTGGGTCAGACTGTATTTTAACAAAGTGTGTGCAAGCAAGAACAATCCTTGTTCCCCTCGACCCCTAGCAGAACTTCATTTCAGCAAATAGTGCAAACGTGAAACATGGTCTCATGCCCTGTCAAGTACAAACGAGCATGTGCCATTGGCACTTGCCATCTATCTACCTACAAGGATTAAATCATGTGCTCTTGCAGCTGCGTTTCAACACCCCTGGAAAGGAATCGAGGGTGGAAAGCAGAAGTGAGACATGCTGTGTACAGGGAAACCTGGCAGAACAAGTCTTCAGAAGGTGAGCTATTTTCAAGAGCCCATTTTAAGAACTCAATGGTTCTTCTATCTCCTCATATCTAGAAAAGCATGGAAATCCTTCATGGTGACAACTGCTTCTTGTGACTCCAGGAAACCTCCACGACACTGGCAGAAAACTTCCACAAAAAATAGGCACCTGATTCCATGTATTGCTCCTTCACCAAAATCACATATATCCCTCTGCGTGTCTTTGGAACAGCTTCTCAGAGCTATCAGAGGTGCTGTCTCATGTGCTACAGTCCTCATTTTGCCCCCCAAACACTTAACTTTCAACTTTCGTGTTGTGCATTTTTGAAAGTCAGCACCCTGTACTTATCTCTTCATCCATTCATCCCCCAATAGTTTCCCAACTTGCTTGCAGTGAGATTCCCATGAGGATAAATCCAGCCCATGGAACGTGAGAGGAAGTGTTCTCACCTTGTATAGTCTGGCACTTGGAAGCATCCCCTGTGAGCCACCAGACTTCATCCCTTTACTGCCAAGTGTTCTAGATCCAAGTACCACAGACAAACTTGGAGTCACATATTGATGGTGGAAAAAGCCACAAAACAGAAGGTACCCATGTCCCTGAATCACCCTTTGAATGAGAGCAAACCAGCAGGTTCACCTGACCCAGAAGGCCTGCATTGTGCTCTTCAGAGAAGGAAAGATAAGTTTCTATAATGATGAAAATTCACACAGTTTATTCTTTATCTTTATAGCACCTAGACTTAACTGAGAAAGATATTGAAGAACAGAGGATCCTGGAAACCTGTCCATGAGAAAGAAACTCTGAACGCTGAGTATAGAAAATACCAGCCCCGCAGACATCAAGAGATCTTTTAAATGATGATGAAAAGATCTTTATACAAGAAAACACATACTGCTCTGCTGTCCACACCTGCTTCTGGAAAATCATGATTTTCATTTCAGTTTTCAGTGCCTGAGGAAGTGTGAGCTGCAATCACCTTGGAACAGGAAGCAAACAAAAATGGAATTCATTCGCCAGTGTTACAAATATAAACATCTTTATTGTTGCCATATCTTTAAGGATTCTTACATGAGGGAAAGGCACTTTTCATTTCCATTCTGATAGCCTCTCAGGCAAAGTGGCTGTATGTCAACTCCTTGAGGTAGAGATGGATGCCATGGAAATACTCCTGGGCAGGAAGTACCAATGAGAACAGCAGATTGTCTCCTTCCATTGGCTCCAGTTGTTTCAGGCTCTTTTCCGGGCTGCAGAGTAGCACGGCTGTCCTCTGTGGTGAAGAGTTGGAAGCTCTGCTGTAGCATCAGAGAGTGGTTGCAGGGGCCCTGAGTCATCTGCACTAGAATGATCATCTGTCTTTTCCAAGGAAATCTGAAGTCAGCTTTGTCCTTTAGGCGCGACTGACAGCAGATCCTTTGCATCTATTTCAAGTGTTTGATTTCCTTGTTTTTCTGGCAGTGGATCCCAGGCTCCTTCCAGCAAAGAGAGGAAGCAGGGATGCAGCAGAGGATCACTCCTTCCAGCAGCAAGTGGATGTGGGCCATAGAGAATGTCAGTGATTCTGCAGACAGCCGGAAGGCGACGCGCGAGCATTGGGAAATGATGAGAAAGAGCGCTGAGATGGACGCGCAGACAGCCTGCTTTTCCCGGCGTCCGCGAGAGTGCGCAAGCTGTGGATCGATCGTTTTGCTTTCGAATCACAGTCCGAGGATAGTTTGCAGTTGACTCTCCTGGGGCTACTGGAGAGACAGGACGCAAAGTTTCCACAGAGCTTTTAATAGGAGCACTGATTCAAGGGTGCGCATATCATTAGCTCTTTTGTGGAAAAAGGTCTGGTTTCCGCTGCCCTGAGTAGGGAGTGAGAATATTGCATTTTCGGAAAGATCGCCTGAGTAGTGGGCTTTCTTTCCACATGTCAACTCGAACTGGCGGTGTTTGAGGAAAAGAACCCCCAAGGCGCGGTTTCTGAGCGAGATGAGGCTGATTTTACAGATTGAGGCTCAACTGCGGCGAAGGGAACCCACATCTCAGAGAAGAGGACGGGGCAGCAGTGATGGGATTATTGGTGATGCAAGGATGGACAGCGTTGTGCCCAAAGTGAAACCAGAGGGTGAGCGAGAGACTACGGGTGCCGGCTCCTACGGGCCATTGCTGACCTAGTGAAACACAGTATCCGGTATGAGACAACCAGCTGTGCCGCGTTGATGGAGGGTGGGGAATCCCGCGTTGGCTTGAAGAGGATAAGCTGTGGAAGGATGGGAGGGGGTCGTGCACCAGGTGAAACACGGGGGAGTGGGCGTTGCGCACACGGAGCGCGGTGGCTCAGACACTATTCGCTGTGGGACCTGCAGGGGCATTGCTCACACGGTCGAATCCCGTGGTAGCTAGGAGGCGCTCTGCTGTGGGATGATGGAAGAGCGTTTGGCACAAAGGGGAACACAGAGGCCGCGATGAGACTATTGGCTTTACCGCGATTGGGGGGCGGAGTGGGGGCCGGGATGGACGGTGAATCCCGCGGTGGAGCCGAGACTATTCGCTGTAGGACACTGGGAGGGAGTTTGGAACAAAATGAAACACAGTGGCCGTAATGACAGTATCTGCTATGGGGCGATCCTCCGCGGTGGCGATGAGCCCATTTGCTATGGGACAGTGTCAAGAGTTGAGGTCAAATGTAAACCCGGCGGTGGGGATGAGACCTTGGGTGATCTGAGTACCGGGCAGCTTTGAGGAAAAGTGAAACACCGCGGTGGAGATGGGATTCTTGGCGATGGGAAGGCAGGACAGCGCTGTGGTGCGCAAAGGGGAAACGGCGGCGGCCCTGAGCCTACAGGCGATGGGACCACGGGTGGACGTTGGGCATAAAGGGGAAATTGGTGGAGGCTCTGAGAGGAGTGGACTGCGCTGCGACAAAGTGAAAGCCAGCATCGGCGATGAGACATTTGTCTACGGGGACTATGCGAGGGCGTTGCTCATGTAGGGGAGCCTGGCCCTGGCCAGGAGACTATTCCCTATGGCACGATGGGAAGGCGTTGTGCACAGTGAAACAGGGCGGTGGGATGAGACCTTGGGCGATGTCCTTTAGGTGAAACAGCGCTTTGCCAATGAGCCTATAGGGGCTGGGACCATGGGAGGTCGTTGGGCAAAAAGGGGAAGTAGGCGGTGGCAAGGAGTCTTGGTTTTCAGAGCATAGATAGCGTTGCGGCCAAAACGAAAGCCAGCATGGGCGTAGAGATGGACAGCTTTGAGATTGCTGGCTTTTGGACGATGCCTAAGGACGATGAGACCTTGTCAGAATATCGCAGGCAAAAGAGAACTCGGCGGTGGCTAGCAGAGTATTCCCTGTGGCCCGATGGGAAGGCGTTGCGAAGAGTGCATTTCAGCCTTTTAGTGGGGATGAGACCTTGAGCCTGGGACCGTCGGAGGGCGTTCCGGACAAAGGAGGACCCTGAGATGGCGGTGAAAATATCGATGTTTGCGCTAGGAAGTCTGAGGGCTTGCGGCAAGTGTAAAACAGCGGAGGCGATGAGAATATCGGCGACAGGACGCTGGGACAAAATCCTGCCACACTTGAGATCCGGCGGGGGTGGGTGGTGGGTGAGGCTGTTGCAGATAAGACGGTTGGAAAGTGTTGCGGACAGACTGAGAGTCCACGTGATGAGGCTAGGGGGCACTGGGGGCAGCGTGGCGGTGGCTAAGATTGTTCCCTGTAGGACGATGGGAGGGCTTTGCGCTGAAAGTGAAGCACAGCGCAAGCAATGAGACTATTGGCGATGGGGCGATGGGAGGGCGTTTCTCACACAGGGGAGCCCTGCTGGGCTTTGAGACAAGGAGTCCGCGTTGCAGACAAAGTGAAACTTGACGTTGGCGAAAAACTGCTGGTGGTGGGTGATTGGACAGCTTTGAGACAAAGTTAAACACTGCGGAGGGATGAGACTACCCGACGATGGATGAGTGTGGTCCACACAGGAGACCCTGGAAGTGGCAACGAGACTGTTTGCTGTGGCAAGATGGAAAGGCCTTGGGCACAACATGAAACACGGTGGCAGCGCTGAGGCTTTTGGCTTCGAGTTGACGGACGGCTTCGCGGACAGAGTGAAAGCGACCCTAGGTGAGGAGACAATCGGCTTGGGGCGGTGGCACCGCGGTGTGGACAAAGTTAAACCAGGCGGTGGGGGTGAGACTGTGAGAGATGGGACGATGGGAGGACCATAAGCACAAAGGGGAGCCAGGGGGAGCCAGTGAGACTATAGGCTTAGAGCCATTTTGGACAACGTGAGAAACAGCCCAGGAGATGAGACTGGCTATGGGACCCTGGGAGTGCGTTGCAGCCAGAGGAGAAGTCAGCGGTGGCCAGGAGACAAATAAGCATGGGACGGTTTGGGGGAATTTCTGGGGCTGAGATGGAACGCGGCCACCACCTGGATCAGGGACCAAAGAAGTGTGCGCCCCTGGAATGCTCTGGAATTTTCAGGGTCTTTCAAGGATTCAGGCTTGAAGTGTGGGGAGTAAGTGTTGAATAGCTGAAAACTAGGACTATTTTTAAAAGCAGGGCACTTTATTTTTTTGAATTAATTTTATATTGAATTATATACTTATTTTAAATGAAATATTTCACGTTTCCAATTTTATGATAAATTTATAGAAGGTATTTTAAATAGTAAGCATAGAATATTAAAATATATTTTGTATATAACAGTAGCATTTTGTTAAACTTTAAACTATTTTTTCTTTGTACCAAAACAAGTATTTAATATCATTTTACTTTTCTATCTTTCACGGATGTAAACAATATTTTCAAGAAGACGTTTTACTTATTTTTAATTGAGTGAATTAGCATGTTTGACGATTTCTAATGACCACCAGACAGTCTTTAGTAATTTTCAACTCGTGTTCCTGAAACGTCTTTCTGAGGACTACGTTGTTGGAAATAAGAGTTGGAGTGTACTAGCAACTGAGGACATTTTGAAGGTCAGAATTTTTCATTTACTTTCATGAGAATTTTATAAATTAAGTGGAATTTGCCCAAATTTTATTGGCATAAAGAAGGCTTACTTTGTACAACTCTCAAATGTAAGGTGGTGTACATTTTTCCCCAATTAAAAAAAAAGAGAGAGAGGAAAAAACCCTCAAATCATATAGAGGGGCCCTACAGCATGAGCTGTCTGGTACATTTAAAGAAGTGAACAAGACAAGCGCAGGTAGACTGTATGGATACTTAGAGAGCATGCATATAACTAGGACATTCCACACGGCTTCCTTGTATTTTAAATTCCTCAAAGGCAGAGGCCAGAACTCTACTACTCTGCAGGCTTGTTTTGCAATAATGTCTCCAAGGTACTCTGCAATTTTTAATCTGTGTTGTCACAAAAATCAAGTTGACATTGAAATGCTACGTTGAGTTTTGTTTCACAAATAATTTATTTCCCATAATAAAGTTTAAGTAAAAAAATAATGCATAAGTCAATTTAAAAACAACTTAGTCTTTAACTGTCCATTGAAATCAGTGCATTGCATTGTCAGTTAGTTCTAGAGCCTCTGCTGCTGAAGAGTCTCACCTCAAAGTCACATTGTCCCTTCCCAGAGCCACAGGTGGGAGATGTTCAGTCATGGAGGTAATCTGTTAGGCTCTTCAGGAAAGAAAAGTTCCTGAGCAATTGCACTTGCACGACTGTCCAGGCACACCTGTTGTATTTCTTGGACTTCAGGTACTGCACGAGGTTAANCACAGGTGGGAGATGTTCAGTCATGGAGGTAATCTGTTAGGCTCTTCAGGAAAGAAAAGTTCCTGAGCAATTGCACTTGCACAACTGTCCAGGCACACCTGTTGTATTTCTTGGACTTCAGGTACTGCACGAGGTTAAAGTAATATTTCTCCAGATGTAGATCAGTCGTGTCTTCCATAGTGGAGTTTTGCTTCTGCTTTATTTCCTTCTGGATTGGCTCCAGACGATTCATCTGCCCATAGAGTTCCTCAAG
>SJYW01009007.1:0-22455 GCA_006410735.1 Raphicerus campestris
AACTACACTATTTTTCAAGACCTAATTTTTAAAAAGTCTTTATTGAATATGTTATAATATTGCTCCTGTTTTATACGTGGGATCCTAGCTCCCCAACCAGGGATCAAACCCACATTCTTTGCATTGGGAGGTGAATCCAGAGACTTCTTAATCTCTGGACCACCAGGAAAGTCCCTAAAGACCTTTTTAAAATCACCACTCTGCTCACTGAGATTCTCTCTCACTACTTCTGGGGACTCATCATGCGTTTCCAAGGAGTCCGTTTCATCACCCTGCTCAGTCCCGCCTGCACTCCTCTGCTGGAGCTGTATCCGTTGTCTGGAATTCCCCCCCTGCTCCACAGGTGATGATGGTGCTTCCTCATTATTTGGAGGGGGACTGGGAACAATAGAACCTTCATCCTGGACTTGCCAGCAGACTAAGGAGGCGTCTCTTGCACCCTATTTTCTGCAGAGGCTACACACTCCTCTCCTCTGCAACTGTTTATTCCACTGGGGGTGATCTGTTCAGCAAATAACCAATCATGATCCAATCTTCCCAGCTTTGTAACCCAAACTGGACCCAAAATGAGGACCCTGGGTCCTGACTTTGCATTTGGACAAAGTAATTGCCAGAGTAAAGCAGGGTCCTCAAACCTCTGCATCCCTGGGTAAGGCTCTCTTCTCCTGGGAGGATAGAGGATAGCATTTTGCCCGGGGGCTGGAACCACTCACCAATGTAGTCATTGGACTTGCCGATGTCATAGTCCCAGACTGAGATGTCCAGTGACTTCTTCGCCAGGTCACTGTGTTTGATGTCATAGAAAAATTCCTAGATGCAGCAGAGGAAGGTATGTGAGTGACAGGGTTCTCTAGCCTTCAGCATCAGGAGCTAAGAGGCTGAGTCCGAGGGGTGCATGGACCAAGGCGGGGCCCTTGTATTGGTTATTTGGAATCAAGGGGGTCTTTACCCCAGGCCAGATAATCCCCTTTAAACAAACACTCTGTATAACAAAGCCCCCCTCAGGCCCTGTAATTCTCTTTTCAATGACTCTGCCTGAAGTTGGGAAGACTGGTGGGATTTTTCTAAGAAGACTGATTCTGGTCATGTTTCCTGGAAGGTAGACAGACATGAACTCAGTCCTTATATTCTGATAGCTTCTGAAGTGGTTTTCCTCCCTCTTCATCATTCAGAGATTAAAGTTAGTTGAGGTTTAGGTGTTTATGTTTTCAGGTAACCTGATTTTTTCAATAACTCTTCTGCCCAATCACAGAATTCACTCATGTTCACTTTTAAAACAAACATAGAAGCAACTCTGGCCCCCCCTACAAAAACCCCAAACCAAACCTGTAATCTAGCTACCCAAGAACGGCCATGGTTTAACGTTCCCCACGTGTGACCATATTGGTGTATGTCTTAAAAAAACCAATGTGAATATTAATNTCATGTTCACTTTTAAAACAAACATAGAAGCAACTCTGGCCCCCCCTACAAAAACCCCAAACCAAACCTGTAATCTAGCTACCCAAGAACGGCCATGGTTTAACGTTCCCCACGTGTGACCATATTGGTGTATGTCTTAAAAAAACCAATGTGAATATTAATTTGAATTTTATATCATATGAAATATTCAAATATTAAATTATAGAAATACAATGTGAATATACTGTACTGTAGTTTCCTGTTTCCATTTTATAACAGATAAATTCGTAAAATCGGTAAAACCCAATTTTGCATGCTAGCAGTTTTTTCTACATCACCACTTTATTCTTTATTTAGTAATAATTTTTTTTCTAAATCACCACTTTAATGGCTTCATCTACCAGCTGCGTGGCTGGACCATAACCCAGTGCCCATGAGTTGAGGATTTAGGCCCCTGACAAGTCGCAGTGCGATACAGAGGAAGGAACACCTTAAATGGGTATCTGGAGAGTGGCTTTAGCAGGACTGGATGCATTGGGTGGATCTGGGAATTGAGGGAGAGGGAGAGGGCACTGCCAACCGGGTGGCTGGTGGGGGAACAACTGCTATTTATTTCCTCAAATATCAGTATTATACACAATTAAGAGCTGGTAAAGACATTCTCTCCTTAAATACAGCATCTTCCCTTTGACATTCCAAATCTATAGGCTTTTGTCTTAGGCTTGATTCCCTCTGGTGATGAGGAACTCACTCCTTCTTCTTTAGATAATTCAAGGTGATCTATGAAAGAAAGCTTTTTCTAAAAAAAATGTGCTTTACAACTTTCTAGCAGGGAATTTTTTCCACCTTCACATATAGGAACTATTACAGCATATAACAAAAAAAAATGGGACAACCATACCTCATTAAATTCAGGATTCAAGGTTTTCTTCTTAATTTGAGTCTTGTGTTTGGCTTTCTTTCCCATGTCTGGTTTCAGCCAGCTGAGAGGAGACATAAGGCTATTATGAATGAAGTTTAATGAATAGGAATAGCCTCCTGCTGACCCTAAATGTCCAACTAGTGTCGGGAGGATAATTAATGAACAGATCAGAAAGTGAATCAACATTAATAATGACCAGTGTGCATTAGAGCATTTACCTGGTGCCAGACATTACCTAAGCACCTTATGCACATTTCATCTTCAACAAACCCTAGATGGTACAACCGCCTGTTTACATATAAGGAAACTGAGGGACCAGAGAAGTTGAAACATGTGCCTCCAGTCACACCGCT
The DNA here is from genome assembly GCA_006410735.1 of Raphicerus campestris. Lineage (NCBI taxonomy): Eukaryota > Metazoa > Chordata > Mammalia > Artiodactyla > Bovidae > Raphicerus > Raphicerus campestris. Next base: position 2,677 of record SJYW01009007.1, read on the forward strand.
GGGGGCTCAAGCCAGCTGTTGCCTCTGGAGTCTGTGATCTTAGCCAGGACTTTCTCCCAGTGGATCACTGAGAACCTGGATGGTGGTGTCTGGGGCTTCACTACTGATTACCTCTTAAGCTGGGCATCTGTCTCCCTGTGTGACCTTGGGCAGGTTCTTTGCCCTCTCGGGGCCTCAGTGTAAAATGATCTTGGGGAAGCTCTCTAGTTCTCCATTTGCAAGGACCTAGGACCGCCTCTCGGGCCCACTGACAGGCCCCGGCATTGACTCACAGCTTCACAAATGGATCTGAGTAGCCATTGGCATCCATGGCCGCCAGGTGCACGCAGCGTATGATGCCCACGATGAGGCCTCCCTGCTGTGTGCTGTACATGAGGGACACCAGGATCTTGCCGCGTTCCTCTATGTCACCAATACGCTCCACCTGCTGCAGGAGAAGAGGGTGTGTGGGTCTAGGACGGACGGGGTCTGGGACCATGGATGGTGATCATTAAGAGAGAGTCTGTGGAGAGTAGGACGACCTGGGCCAGCACAAGTGCAGTTCAGCACCACAAACACCAGACACTTCCCTCCAACCTCCAGGGAGGAGCAAAGGATGAAAGCCAAGAGGCCCAGCCCTTGGCACGCGGGGGCCGGTGGCTTTATTCTGACTTAGTCACAGGCTAAGTCTGACTCTGGTCATAGACTGAGCCTGACCCTGATGCCAGCCCGACTCTGAGCTCATAACCCCCCATCCAACCAGTCTTCTCAAAAGCGGAGTGCCTGGGACCAAGGGCATGGCTGTGAAGCCCAACTCGAGACTCTGCCAGACGCACAGCTTAAAGAACCTGCCCTGCCTTCCCAAGGGGCGCGTGGCATTGCCCTCGTGCAGCAGAATTACTAGAAGAGCTTCTGNATATGATATTATACATGTTTCAATGCCATTCTTCCAAATCATACCACCCTCTCCCTCTCCCACAGAGTCCAAAACACTGTTCTAGGCATCTGTCTCTCTTTTGCTGTCTCGCATACAGGGTTATCGTTACCATCTTTCTAAATTCCATATATATGCGTTAGTATACTGTATTGGTGTTTTTCTTTCTGGTTTGCTTCACTCTGTATAATCGGCTCCAGTTTCATCCACCTCATTAGAACTGATTCAACTGTATTCTTTTTACACATTTTACACGTTAGATCTACCTAATTTTTAACTGTTTCAGAATATTCCACGGCATAGATTTATCACATATTTTTAAATGCTTTATTATTAAGTATCATGAATATATATATACAGGCTCCCCTGGTGGCTCAGATGGTAAAGAATCCTCCCGCAATGCGGGAGACCTGGGTTTGATCCCTGAGTTGGGAAGATCCCCTGGAGGAGGGAATGCCACCCACTCCAGTATTCTTACCTGGAGAATTCCATGGACAGAGGAGCCTGGCAGGCTACAGTCCATGGCGTCGGAAAGAGTCTGACATGACTGAGCGAGTAACACTTTTACAGAATTTTAAAAAAACAATCTTTCAAAAACCTTAATACTTTGTTGTATTTGCTTCTGCTCTCTCTCTCTCTCTCTCTCTTTTTTTTTTTTTTGTAAAGAATTAAGCACTACAGATGCAAATTGAAGCTCCTCTTGTATACTCCATCCCCCATCTCTTTTCTTCTTCCTTCCCGGGACTAACCACTATTCTGAATTCTATGGGTATCATTCCCAAGAGTATCCTATGCTTTAGCTGCGTAATTCTGTGTCTGTAAACAGTATATGATATTGTTTGGCATGTCTTAAAGCTTTATGTAACTCTCTACCACTTTATCCAGTTCCCTGTGGACAGACATTTAGACAGCTTCTAGCTTTTCTCTATTATAAATGAATTTTCAGCGAGCATCCTTCATGCTCCCTTGTGTTCATACGAGTATTTCCTTAGGATAGAAATCAAGGAGGACTATTTACTGGATCATAGGATATAGGGTGTGGGGCTTTTTAACTTTACAAGACACACAAACTCCTCTTCAAAGAGGCTGTTCCAAGTACATTCTTGTCAGCTACAAAATATTCTTAAGCACACACTTTCATAGCAGTGTAACATCCATTTAGAAAAGTATGCATGAGGAAAGTATACAGATAGATGAACTTGCATAGAGTGAACACGCTGAGTTAAGGAAACAGAGCAGCCCTGGGCCACTGAAGCCCTCCCCTGGCGCCCGCTTTCAGTGAGGACCTTTCCCCGCAGGGGTCACCACCCTCATTGCAAACAGGACAGGCTCACTTAGTCTAGTTCGGTACTTTATACAATGAAAGCATACCACATCCTTCTTTTATGTCTGTCTTCTTTCATTTAATATCTGTTTGTGACAGTCGCCGAGTTGTGTGTCGATGTAAGTTGTTCTTTCTCATTGCTATTTAGTATCCCATTGTGTGGATATAACAGAGTCTCATTTATTCATTCTAGTGTTAATGGGCATTTGGTTGATTTTCTGTTTGGGGCTATTACAAATAGTGCTGCCGGGAACACAGTCGTAGATGTTTCTTGCATGCATTTCTGTCGTGTATACACCTGGGAGTGTAATGACTGAACCGCAGTATATGTATATGTTTAGCTCTAGTAGAAACATAGCCAGTTTTCCATAGTTTTAGCAGAAACTGTTTTTACACTCCAACAAGCAGTGTCTGGGGGTTCCAGCCGCATCCTCATCAGCGCTTCTTCGTGTTGGCTATTCTGGTGAGTGTGTAGGGGTGGCACATTGTGGTTTTTGCATTTCCCTGGTGAGTGAGGACAACATTATTTTCAATGTGTGCTTTTAACGTTTCCAGGATTATTTCATAATTTTCTTAAGATCGCTCCCCAAATATAGAATACTTGTGTTATTTCTGCTTTTTCACAACTACAAACAAAACTATAGGAAGGATCTTTAGTTACGTATTTTTGCACTTATGTCTTCAAGATGAATTCCTAGAAGTGGCATTGCTAGGTCAAATATGGCGACTGTTTTTAAGTCTTTGGAGCCACACTGTCCTGCAGAAAGGACGGTGGTGTTCACACGCCTCCTGGCTGCATGGTGTGCACACATGGGGCTCAGAAGGAGGGTGTTCTGACCCTCTAGAGCTATGAACCTTGTTCAGCAATTTTTTTTTTTTAATTGGAGTATACTCGTTCAACAAATGTTGATGGCCAAGAGCAAGGTGCTGTTAGTTCTTATCTGCCTCCCATGCCTTGGTGAGGGGGAAATTCCTTCCTTCCTCTTAGTATATATCAGGAAGAATTACCATGCCTCAACTTGTCCTTTGGGCCTCCTGAGGTGCCTTTCTCATGACCAGCCAGTGTTGTGTCTCTAGTGTACTTAACGCTATACAGAATGGATAGCGAAAGGCGATGCAGTGTGCTGGGATTCAGGAGCTTCAAATTCTGGTTCGGCCCCTTGTGTGATGTTTAGATGTGTCTGACTCTTTGTAACCCCACGGACTGTACGTAGCCTGTCAGACTGCTCCGTCAGTGGGATTCTCCAGGCAAGAATACTGGAGTGGGTTGCCTTCTCTGCCCCTTAGTAGGGAAAAATTATTCAACCTTTCTGGGCCCCAGTTTCCTCTACGAAGTGGGAAACTCAGAGGTTTGGGAGAAGAGAAGGAATTAAATGAGAAGAGGTCCTAGCCTAACTTTGCAAAACATGCTGCTGAAATGGCCATAAAGCAGATGAAAAGGGGGCTGAGCTTCATTACTCATCGGGGAAATGTAAATTAATACTACAGGGAGATAGATACTATGGCCTACTCAGAAATGCAGAAGTTAAAACTGACAAAATCAAAATTAGAATGAAGAACAACCAGGACCTGCGTAAACTACTGGTAGGAATATAATTGGAGGAACCACTTTGAAAACTGTTTAGACATTTCTACTGAGGTTAAATTTGTGTGTTAACCTCAGGAGAAGCTTGACTCAGCAATACCCAATAGAAACACATGCATATGCATACAGAAAGACATGAATGTGAATATTCCCTTGCAGTTTCATTCATAACAACTAGAAATAGCCCAAAACCAAATGCCCATATGTAGCAACATTATTAGAGTATATTTACCTGATGGAATACTATATAAGCAAAACAAGGACAAATTACTGTAGACATGGATGAATCTCACAGACGTAATGTTGAACAAAAGAAGCCAAATGTAAAAGAATCTATACATCTGATTTTATTTATATGCAGGTCAAAAACAAGACACTGAATCTTGCCAGGGGAACAAAATGGTTATCTTTGAGGAAGTTAGTGACTAGGAGGAATCATGAGGGTCTTCTGGCAGCTGAAATGTTTTACATTTTGATCTGAGTGGTGGTTACATGGGGGTATGCATATTCAAAAATCCAGCAAGCTAAAAATTTAAGTTTTGTTGCATGTTACTGCTCATTAAGTTATACTGCGATCAAGAAGAAATGTAAAATGCCTAGCCTAGTGTTCAATAAATAGGAGGTTGTATTATTCCTGTGCACATTATACATTCCCTACCATCATCAATCACACACAGCTCTTGGTACACAATAGGTGCTCAGTATATGCTCTTTTTTAAAAAATTTTCATCCTTTATATTGGCCACAGAATCTCTGTCTGTGATGAGGACAAATTCGGCCATAATGAGTTTATTGGTGAGACCCGATTCTCCCTCAAGAAACTGAAGCCCAATCAGAGGAAGAACTTCAATATCTGTCTGGAGCGGGTGGTCCCGGTGAGTGCCTGTGCCCCGAGGGTCCAGTGAGGGAGAGGATGGGATAGATCTGTCAAGTGCCGACAGGAGAGGGGCTGCAGCAGCTCTGGGGAGGAGGGTGAAGATTTCAGCTCAGAACATCAGGCTTGCCTCCTGGCTATGCCTTCTTCCGACGCTGGTTGGCATCGCTTCTGAGGGCAGTGTGATGTGGCAGGGTGGGCTGCCTGAGTTCAAAGCCCTGCCATGTCCCTGCTCCCTGGCCTTCACCCAGGGTCTGAACTATTCTGGGCCTCAGTTTTTCTTGTCTATAAAATGGGCATTACAATAGCACCTGCCTCGTAGGAGGGTTGTGTGAAAGACATAACTAAGACAACCTTGCACATAATGAGCACGCATAAATTAACTGTTGTTTTTATAGAAAATAATGCTGCCTTACCCACCTGTCAGTCAAGAAGTTCATAAAGCATCGCAGAGATACACAGAAGGCAGGATAGCATAGTGCTTAAGAGCATGGGCTCTGGAGCCAGACTGGGTTTGAGTCCCAGTTTCTGCCACTTGCAGTATAACTTGAATCCCTTGACTTAACCCCTCTGTGCTTCAGTTTTCTTATCTGCAAAATGGGAAAATATGGTACCAACCTCATAGAGGCTTTTAAGGCTTGATGTGAGAGTACATAGAAAGCATTACAACTGCTATTTCTCACCTTTTGAGAAAGAATGAGAACCACACTGAGGTTCATTTGGACTGTACCTTAGAATCAACTGGAGATTTTAAAACCAGAGCTTTACAAAATAGATTTCATGGGAGATCTCCCTGGATATTCTGACTTAGCGAGGAAGGGTGAGACCTAGCGATCTTTTTTACAGATAGTCCAACCCACCCAGTGTTGTGTTTTGTTTTGTTTTTTTTAAACTCTGAGCCACCTGGGGCCCAGAAGGAGGAGGGAGTTGCTCAGATATGAGTCGCTGACTCTGCTCTCAGACACCGGCCATAGCCCAGCTTTCCTGCAGTGACCAGTGTGCCTCCTCACTGGGCAGTGAGCCAGTGCCCCCATGGAGATGCCTGCAGCATCCTCCCACCAGATGGCCAGCCTCAGGAGGAACTCTCATGTGTGCCACANTTTTCTCACCTTTCCCTGGATATTCTGACTTAGCGAGGAAGGGTGAGACCTAGCAATCTATTTTACAGATAGTCCAACCCACCCAGTGTTTTTTTTTTTTTTTTTAAACTCTGAGCCACCTGGGGCCCAGAAAGAGGAGGGAGTTGCTCAGATATGAGTCGCTGACTCTGTTCTCAGACACCGGCCATAGCCCAGCTTTCCTGCAGTGACCAGTGTGCCTCCTCACTGGGCAGTGAGCCAGTGCCCCCGTGGAGATGCCTGCAGCATCCTCCCACCAGATGGCCAGCCTCAGGAGGGACTCTCATGTGTGCCACACCATGTTCTACAGCACAGATAAAGCAACAAGGAAAACTTTACACCGGATGCCAGGCTCCAATAAATCGCCAGATGTGCTAGGAGGAAGCCTTTCCTCTGGGTCTTTGCCTGGTAACAGCTGGCTTCTTCAGGCTTCATCTCCTTCCCCTCACTCAGTGAGTCCAGTCGGTTAGGACAAGGCAGGCCCCCATCTGGGTCTTCAGTTACTGGGTCTGCTCATCTTGCTGTGATGGACATAGCCAGTCCCAGAGGCACAGAGGTGGCAGGACAGGCCTGCACTGGCCCCAGAACCCTGCTGATCTTTGCTCTTCACCCTCTCACCATTGACTCCCTTCATGTGTCCCACCAAGGACAGCGAGCTTCTAAGCACTGTGCCCTTTCCTCTGGGCCTGTTTCCTCATCTCTAAAGGGGACAGGTCGGATTTAACCAGCGCTTTTCACATTCTGTTCCCCAGAGGAGCCGTGGTGGAAGAAGCATCTGGTGGACCAGATCTCAAGGCCCCTGTGCCGCTTCAACCAGAGCAGACAAAACCTTATCTGTTTTGTGNATGTGTCCCACCAAGGACAGCGAGCTTCTAAGCACTGTGCCCTTTCCTCTGGGCCTGTTTCCTCATCTCTAAAGGGGACAAGTCGGATTTAACCAGCGCTTTTCACATTCTGTTCCCCAAAGGAGCCATGGGGGAAGAAGCATCTGGTGGACCAGATCTCAAGGCCCCTGTGCTGCTTCAACCAGAGCAGACAAAACCTTATCTGTTTTGTGGATCCAGTAGTCTGCCACGTGCTGATTGGGGCAAGTGGTTTGACCACACTGACCCTCAGTGTCATCATCTGCAAAATGGGGACATTAATACAATCTACATCATAGGCTGTTGTGCATTAACATGGTCTCTCAAATGGTTAGCATTTTACATACGTATATATTAGCTGAAAGGGGGAGTGCTGGAGGGCTACTGAAGCTTGGAGGACCTCTCATCATGGCTCTGGATGCTAGTGGAGGGGAGAAGAAGGGAAGGGGTCTCTGGTCTTTCATGAGTAGGGCGATGAGCCCCATTGACAGTGCTATTTTTCTTTTCTATCTTTTCTATCTCCTTCCTCAAGATGAAGCGTGCNGTCACTTGAGGGGCTGTCTCCCCAGCTTCAAGTCCTAAAAATTCCCACCAAATAAAACATAACTCTCAACTTTTATGTTATGAATACCTTTTAATCGGCCGCCCTCTTTACAGACTGGGACACTGAGGCATGCCGGTTTACATTCGAGTTCAAACTGCACAGTTAGGGACAGTTGGCAATTCTGCCATCCTAAAAGTGCCTTAGGAAATGTTAGGTAGTTAGAATAATAGCAAGCAGGAGTCCAGAATGGCAGTGGCTAAAAGACAAGGAAGGGAAAAGCCCCTGAAAATAGAACAAAGGAAGGTCCGAGGACTGGAGCGAGGACCTCAGGGAGGACAAAGAGCACTCCCGACTAGCCCAGTTTACACACGGCAGGCCCAGGGGGAGGAAAAACATAAAAAGAGGAGCCAAGGGCTCTCTCTTCTCTTTGTCTTTTGGGTTGGCATGGCCTCACGCCTCGAGGATGTATTTTCCTTTTTATTTTCTAAATAAAACTGAGCTGTAACTCAAGAGCTGTAACGCTGATCTGTCCGAGAGCTATAACACGGTCTGTCTGAGAGCTGTGGCACGCCAAGGGCTTTAACATCCGACGCTTCAAACCTTTGTTGTGACGAGACAGAACCAAGGAGATTATACTCCCCTGACAGGAAATCAGGAAATAACGTCTATTAATCAAAAAGTGAAATGTATGGAGTTAGGCCATTAAAAGAGAGAAAGAGAAATTATGTTTGTGTGTATGTGTGCGTTAACCTAGAAAAATATCTCACAAGACGACACCAAAGTAGTTACACTTCCAGTGTTTGAGGTTTACGATCAGGATGGAATTTATGCTTCCGGATCTTTTGACGGTTTCTGTTTGCAATATTCATTGTACTGCTGCAAGGACCATAGGAGGCTATAGAACAATGTTGTCTGCAAAAAAAAAGAGAGGAAAAAGAAACCAAAAATCTGTTTCCACTTGTGATTACTCTTGGGTTCAGTGCCAACCTGGGTTAAAAATACCTTTTCAGAGTACATTCTGGAGAAAGACCAGATGTTCTAGGCTATTAGTGAAAGTGTTAGTTGCTCAGTCCTGTCTGATTCTTTGCAACCCTCTGTAAAGCAGCCTGCCAGGCTCCTCTGTCCACGGGCTTTCCAGCAAAAATACTGGAGTGGGTAGCCATTCCCTTCCCCAGGGGATCTCCTGATCCAGAGATTGAACCTGGGTCTCCTGCATTAAGGCAGGAGTAAATCTGGGATTCTAGAGCAATGTGCTGGGAGACCTGACAGGATGAAAGGAGAGTTTGATTTACTCAGAGCAAAGGAGAGATTAAGGACTCAGAACTCCTCCCTTCCAAGGAAATGAAACCAGCAGCAGCCCAGACTATGGGCGTAGCTCCTCCCTGCCAGTGAAATGAAACTCAACAGCCTCCTAGACACAGGCAGCAGGAGGGCCAGAAGCTCACAGCTTCAGGCAGCAGCTCTGTCGCCTCTGGCTCTCCAGTCCCCAGCACCGTGATGGAGCTCAGAACTACCCCGGCCAGCTCTCTAGACAAGTTCATCGAAGACTACCTCCTGCCAGACACGGAGTTCCGCACGCAGGTCAAACAAGCCATCGACACCATCTGCACTTTCCTGAAGGAGAGGTGTTTCCGACGTGCCTCTCACCCAGTTCGAGTGTCCAAAGTTGTGAAGGTGAGTCCAGAACTGCCTGGCTAGGGAGAAGAGGGGCTGGTGAGCAAGCGTTTCCACAGGGACAGACAGCAAAAGGCTGAGGTCTCTGGGGCTGGTGCTTTCTGACTTATCCATGCCAGAACTATAACCACATTTGTGAAAATGGCTTCTGGGGTGTGGGCATCCATCTGTAAGTTTCTAACAAATTCCCTGGAGCAGTGTATAAACCACCTAGGTCACGACTGCTATAGAGATAAGAAATCTGAATCCTGGCAGCATCTACAGTTCACTAATCTTGACCAGGCTAGGATCTCACTAGTTCTGCAAAGTCATGAGCTGGTTAAGAGTATAAAAAGCAGTTTTAAAAGCAGATAGCACCTGCTGGCTGTGAAGTCTTGGGCAAGTCACTTAACCTCTCTGTGCCTCAGTTTCCTTATCTATAATAAATTTCAATACCTTATAGGACTTGCAGATCAAGTAAAGTCAGCCATGAGCCAGTTTATTAATCACAAAAGGTCACAAATTACAGGGAGTAAAGAATATGGACCCTGGAAAAAGACAACCAGGATGTAAACTGTATCTCTGCCGCCCACTAGCTGTATGACTGAACTGATACATGATCTCTCTCAGCATCTGTTTCCCCAGCCGGAAGATGACAGCAGATAATAGCAGTGGCTGGATCCCAGAGCTCTTGCGAGCATTCTAGGAGTTACAGCCGCTGATGCCTTCAGAGCAGTGGCTAGCACTCAGCATGTTAGTGATTGCTCTCAGCATTTTATTGAGGGAGGCTCTTCTCAATGAAATGTGTCAATACTCATGCTTATGGCCTTTTTAGGGCGGCTCCTCAGGCAAAGGCACGACCCTCAGGGGACGATCAGATGCTGACCTCGTCGTCTTCCTCACCAATCTTACAAGTTTTCAGGAACAGCTTGATCGCCGAGGAGAATTTATTGACGAAATCAGGAAACAGCTGGAAGCCTGTCAAAGAGAAAAAACATTTGAAGTGAAGTTTGAGGTCCAGAAATGGCAATGGCAGAAACCCCGCGCTCTCAGCTTTGTGCTGAGGTCCCCCAAGTTCAACCAGGCGGTGGAGTTCGATGTCCTGCCCGCCTTTGATGCCCTGGGTGAGTGCTCCCAGCCACAAGTTCTTACAGTCTTTGTCCTATGTCAGGGCTTTTTCCGCTCTTTTGTCTCTGAGCAGAAATAAAATGTCTTATTAACCAAGGTATCCCTTCAAGTGGGAGGAGACCCCAGCATCTCTCCTGAGACAAGAATGCCTAGGGTCACACTCAGCCACCGAAGTGATGTTAAACAACAAACTGGTACAGTTGGGGGTCAAGATGTTTTTATAGAACACCTACCAGGCTTACTAGTTTGACTTTTGGCAAACTGTGTGATCTTTCTAAAAACTGCTGCTGCTGCTGCTGCTGCTACTACTAAGTCGCTTCAGTCGTGTCCGACTCTGTGCGATCCCATAGACGGCAGCCTACCAGGCTCCCCCATCCCTGGGATTCTCCAGGCAAGAACACTGGAGTGGGCTGCCATTTCCTTCTCCAATGCATAAAAGTGAAAAGCAAAAGTGAAGTCGTTCAGTCGTGTCTGACTCTTCGAGACCCCATGGACTGTAGCCTACCAGGCTTCTCTGTCCATGGGAGTTTCCAGGCAAGAGCACTGGAGTGGGGTGCCATTGCCTTCTCCATTCCAAAAACTAGGTCTAGGGTAAATTCAATATGTTAATTTCATTTTTTATGCAAAATGTGAGGCAACCATATCAACTCATACTGAGGGTGGGCATATAGAGATAACAGGTAGGAGCATTGGGACAGGAAGCAATTCATACTTTGAGGCTCAGTTTCCACTGTGCACCTTAGATGCGGGGCTCCCTTGGCGGCTCAGTGGTTAAGAATCCACCTGCCAAGCAGGAGGTGCAGGTTCCATCTCTGGGTCAGGAAGATCCCCTGGAGAAGGAAATGGCAACCCACTCCAGTATTCCTGCCTGGGAAATTCCATGGACAGAGGAGCCTGGCAGACTAGAATCCACGGGGTCACAAAGGGTCAGACAGGCCTGAGCAACTGAGCAGGAGCACAAACCTGGAGGCGCAAGGCGTGCTCCATGGCCCTAAGTGAGGCAGACAGAGAGCCTCTCTCCTGGAGCCTGACCATATGAACACCAGGAAGGAGATGATAACTTGCTGCGACCAAAGCTAAGCACGTTGACTCGAAAGGGAGCAAAGGGGATCAGAGGACTTTGGTAGATAGGGCGACGAGAGGTAACCTCTGACCTGAGGCCCAAAGAATGAGAAAGAGCCAAGCATGGGACGACCTCCCAGGAAGAGGAAACAGCAGGTGCAAAGACAGCAATGAACGTGGCACATTTGAAGAGGTAAAGTAACCAGGGGAGTCAGTGGCAAAGGGATTGAGGCAGGAGGGAAGACGAAGGAGGAGACAGGTCTCACCATCCGCGTGGGCCACTGTGAGGACTTGGGATTTTACCCAGAGGTCCTGGGAAGCAAAAAGTGGAAGGATCAGGTTTAAAGGCCTCTGAATGGGCTGTGGAGGATCCAGGGAGGAGGGTGCCGTCACCTCTGCTGAGTCCAGCTGAGAGACGATGGGTGACGGCGGTAGAGGTGGGAGAAGGGAAGACCGGGGATGGACCTCAGGCCTCCCGGCTCTGGACTGCTGACCTCCTCACTGCCCCCACAGCCAGTGAGCTTGTTGTCTCAGAAGGAATGAAAGAACCTCAGAGAAGAGCTGACGTCAAAACATGGATTCATTCCCAACAGGTCAGTTGACCAAAGGTTACAGACCTGACCCTCAAATCTACGTCCGGCTCATCCAAGAGTGCGAGGAACTGGGGGTAGAGGGCGAGTTCTCCCCCTGCTTCACGGAGCTGCAGCGAGACTTCCTGAAGGAGCGTCCAACCAAGCTGAAGAGCCTCATCCGCCTGGTGAAGCACTGGTACCAAGTGGTATGGCTGGTCCATTTGGGCAGAGAGAGGAGGAGGAGGAGGAAGAGGAGGGGAAGGGAGAGAGTGAGGTCGGAAGAGGAGGGAGGGGTGGCGTGGAGGGAGGGAAGGAGCAGGCAGAGATGTGGGGAAGAGCCAGGATGAGGCAGTGGGAAGAGGGAGAGGTGACAGAGGGGAGGGGAGAGCGGAGGGGAGGGAACGGAAATCACAAATCCATCCTTCTAGTTACTACGGCCAAACCAAGGGTCATCCTTGGCTTCTTCAGACATCCACATCCAACTAGTCAGCAAATGTTGTTGGTTCTATATTAAAATATATCTGTGATTCATCCATGGTCACCACCTCTGTTGCCCCTCAGTCCAGATCATCTTGGGAGGCTCAGAGGATCTGCCCTTGACCTCTCTGAACCCCCCTCTCTGTCCGCTCAGCGCCACCCTCAGGCCTCTTCTCTTCCTTAGTCCCGGAGAGAAACACTGCCCCCAGCCTCCGGGCCTCCGCAGGCGCCTGTTTGTTTGTTCACTGTGTTCAGTTCCTAAGGCATGTCTGACTTCTTGTGACCCCAGCGACTGCAGCACGCCAGGCTCCCCTGCCCTCTACTCTCTCCCAGAGTTTGCTCAGATTCCTGCCCATTGAGTTGGTGGTGCTTTCTAACCATCTCAGCCTCTGCCACCTCCTTCTCCTCTTGCCCTCAATCTTTCCCCAAATCAGGGTCTTTTCCAATGAGCTGGCTCTTCCCATCAGATGGCCAAAGTATTGGAGCTTCAGCATCAGAACTTCCAGTGAATAGTCAGGGTTGATTTCCTTGAGGATTGACTGGTTTGATCTCCTTACAGTCCAAGAGACCCTCCAAGAGTCTTGCCCAGCACCACAGTTCAAAAGCGTCAGTTCTTTGGTGCTTGGCTCTCTTCATGGTGCAAGTCTCACATCTGTTCAGAACTAATCAAAGCTATGGTTTTCCCCATAGGCATATTTATTATCTGTCTCCCCACTGTTCCCTGGTGGCTCAGATGGTAAAGCATCTGCCTGCAATGCGGGAGACCCAGGTTTGATCCCTGGGTCAGGAAGATCCCCTGGAGAAGGAAATGGCAACCCACTCCAGTATTCTTGCCTGGAGAAGTCCATGGACAGAGGACNAGTGGGAAGAGGGGAGGGGAGAGCGGAGGGGAGGGGAGAGCGGAGGGGAGGGAAGGGAAATCACAAATCCATCCTTCTAGTTACTACGGCCAAACCAAGGGTCGTCCTTGGCTTCTTCAGACATCCACATCCAGCTAGTCAGCAAATGTTGTTGGTTCTACATTAAAATATATCTGTGATTCATCCATGGTCACCACCTCTGTTGCCCCTCAGTCCAGATCATCTTGGGAGGCTCAGAGGATCTGCCCTTGACCTCTCTGAACCCCCCTCTCTGTCCGCTCAGCGCCACCCTCAGGCCACGCTCTTCTCTTCCTTAGTCCCGGAGAGAAACACTGCCCCCAGCCCCCGGGCCTCCGCAGGCGCCTGTTTGTTTGTTCACTGTGTTCAGTTCCTAAGGCATGTCTGACTTCTTGTGACCCCAGCGACTGCAGCACGCCAGGCTCCCCTGCCCTCTACTCTCTCCCAGAGTTTGCTCAGATTCCTGCCCATTGAGTTGGTGGTGCTTTCTAACCATCTCAGCCTCTGCCACCTCCTTCTCCTCTTGCCCTCAATCTTTCCCCAAATCAGGGTCTTTTCCAATGAGCTGGCTCTTCCCATCAGATGGCCAAAGTATTGGAGCTTCAGCATCAGAACTTCCAGTGAATAGTCAGGGTTGATTTCCTTGAGGATTGACTGGTTTGATCTCCTTACAGTCCAAGAGACCCTCCAAGAGTCTTGCCCAGCACCACAGTTCAAAAGCGTCAGTTCTTTGGTGCTTGGCTCTCTTCATGGTGCAAGTCTCACATCTGTTCAGAACTAATCAAAGCTATGGTTTTCCCCATAGGCATATTTATTATCTGTCTCCCCACTGTTCCCTGGTGGCTCAGATGGTAAAGCATCTGCCTGCAATGCGGGAGACCCAGGTTTGATCCCTGGGTCAGGAAGATCCCCTGGAGAAGGAAATGGCAACCCACTCCAGTATTCTTGCCTGGAGAAGTCCATGGACAGAGGACTCTGGTGGGCTATACAGTCCATGGAGTTGCAAAGAGTTGGACAGGACTTCACTTTCACTTTCCCCTCTATAAATGTATAAGAACAGAAGGATTTATATGTTAGATTCTCTGCTGTATCCCAGGAACCTAGAACAGTGCCTGGCACGTGAGAGAAGTTCAAAAAATGACTGTTAGGTGAATTAATGAGTGCTATATCCCTCAACAACACCATACACACACACACACACACACACACACACACACACACACACACACACACACACACACACACACTTCTGTTCACTTCCTAGCCATCTGGAGTTAATAGCTCTGTGAATGCCACCATAGACTATATCTAAATGGATAGGTGTGGATTTGCTCTCAGAAAACTTTATACCCTAAAACAAAGGGCAGGCTGAATTTCGATCCATGAGAAATGTGTTTTACACAAATGCTAGACAAGCCCATTTTTCTGATTGCTTTTCCCCTACTCAGTGTAAGGAGCAGCTTGGCAAGCCATTGCCCCCACAATACGCCCTGGAGCTTCTGACGGTCTATGCCTGGGAGCAAGGGTGCAAGAAAACAGGATTCATCACAGCTCAGGGGTTTCAGACTGTTTTGGAATTAGTCCTGCAGTATCAGGAGCTTCGCATCTACTGGGAAAAGTATTATGACTCTGAAAACCCTATTATTGAAGAATACCTGACGAAGCAACTTGCAAAACCCAGGTACTCTATCTGCTCATGGCTTAGCTCCCCACATAAATGAACCCCTGCTTACAGCTATAGCACCCTGGGAATGAAGGAATTGGGAGGGTTCCACATTAACTGATCATCTTCTGATACTTACCATGCTACTGGGCACTTCACTAGTACCATCTAACTTTTAAAACAAACAGCCACGTTAACTGCGTCACAGATGAGCAAACCAAGATTCTGAGCAGTAAAGAGTTTGTCCAAACCCTAACAGAAAATGAGCGAAACAGCTGAAATTTCAACTAAAATAACAACAGCTGCAGCAACAATAATAATTGCTCCCAGGAAGTAAGAGCTTGCTATAAGACTAATACACTCTAATAGTGTAGTAAAAATTATGAGTGTTGTAACTGTCATGCACTAACCCCTTACAATGGCCCACTTCCTGTGCTGAGTATTCCATGTTGCTTATCTAGATTCTCATAGAACATCCTTTGAAGTAGGGATGTTCAAATCTGCCCATTTCACAGATGAGCATACTGAGAATTAGAAAGACCAAGACATCTACCCAAGGTCACACTCCTACAGAGGTGAGATTCAAGCCCAGGTCTATCAAAGCCCAAATGCAAGGCTCTGTCCTCCACGGAGAAGGGCACCCAGGACACAGCCCAGGGAGCAGTGCTCTGCTGGAACCCTGGCGCTGCCTGAGTCTAGCCTGTGCCAGGCTGGTTGCCTTGCCCTTCCTGGAGCATCTAGACCACCCGCCAGACAGAACCCAGCGTCTCATCTCTCTCTCTAAATATTACCCTTCAGGCCTGTGATTCTGGACCCAGCAGACCCTACAGGAAATGTTGCTGGTAAAGATGCAGATAGCTGGCAGCGGCTGGCAAAAGCAGCTTTGGTCTGGCTGAATTACCCGTGCTTCGAGAAATGGGACGGGTCTCTCGTGGGCTCCTGGAATGTGTCGGTGAGAACTTCTGCTTATTTACCACTGCCCTGCCCCCACCCCTTCCACACAGCATGGGGTATGTAGCTAGAGACCACTCCTTCCAAAGAAATTGCCTCTTGCTCGAGGTCACTAGGGCAAAGAGTTGGACACGGCTTTCAGTTTCACAGAGGTCACTCCCATTCACATCATGCCAGGCTGTGCTCCCTGTTTTACAGTCCTCTTGACCCCAGTCAGAGGGTTCCCAGACTTCTCACATCCCTATCCAGAGCATATGCTTTAATTAACGCCTCCTTGGCCAGAAGTAACTTTTTTAACAACACCAATTGGCTCATTCCACTAAGAAGAAAAAGAATAACAACCACCACTTATGAATACCTGCTTTGGGGTCAGGCTCTGTTCTTAGCCCCTTAAATTTAATTGTTTCATTAAATCTTCACAACACCCCATGAGCCCTGGTTTCTACTCCCATCTTACAGATGAGAAAAGGAGGCTCAGAGAGGTGAAGTCATCTGCTCAAGCCCACTCAGCTAGGGAGCCGCAGAGCCAGGAATCCCACTCAGCAGACTCCAATGCCAGGGCTTACTCCACTGAGCTAAACAGCCTGCCTTGTATCCCCTCCCCTGTCCATATCACACAACAAATGAATGACTCAGAGTAGGTGAGGACATGGGCGTGTCACACAGCTAAGTCAGGGCTGAGGGCCTCATCTTTCCACTCCAAGAGTAAGGATCTTTCTCAAGCTGCAGTGGAGAGGGCTGATGATGCCAGAGATGGGTTTCCCAGGAAACAGGCTCTGGGATGAAGTTCCCGTGCAGGATGTTTCTGGGGAGGACCATTGGAACCAACATCTGAGTAAAGGAGGGGAGTGAGGTGGGTACCAACACAAGGAGAGGGGCATCTGGGATGCTGGCCATCTCGGACCATCTCCCTGGGGAGCCCTGGGGGCCCCAACAGCCTCCAGAGTTGTCCTACAGAAGACCAAGGTGCCCAGGACTTTATAGCTCCAACACGGGTCAGCCGCTGAATGTGGTCAACCCAGGATGGGGCGTGGCCTTCCTTGAAGGGCATCCAGGCGGCAGGTCACACCATCCACTGTGAATGCTCATTGAGACCCGGGCCAAGTAGGGAGGCCCAGCTCTCCAGTGTGACCACGTGCTTCTCCCTTTCAGCTCCAAGAACACAGCGACCTGATGTTCCAGGCTTATGATTTTAGACAGCACTATAGATCCTCTCCAAGAATCCAGGTCCATGAAGAAGCCCCTCCCCAGGTGGAAGAGAACTGGCCATGTACCATCCTCTGAACACCAGAGTATCTTGGAGGCAACATCTCCAGAGCCGTCTGGGTCGGCCCTCTTCATTTCTAGGGCTAGGGGGCCTGGATCCAAAGACAGCGGTGAATTGATGTCAGACCTGGGGCCAGAATCCAGGTCTCCTGAGCCCCAGCCTTCCCACTATTCTGGGCTCTCTTTTCTTTCATTGACAGCATGCTCCCCGTGCGAGCCTGACAATAGCCTCTCCGAGATACCAGGAGAGACTCAGGCAGAGGAGTGGAATCCCAGCCTTGACTTTCTTCTGTGAACCTGGGGGGAAAGGTGATGGTCTAATTTATCGTCAATAATAAAAATAATAGCAAATGCCACTTGTTGGGTGTTAATTAACTCAAGGTCCAGAGCCAAGAAGGATATCTGCATATTATGTGTGTGGGTACATATTCACTGATGCAACTAAAGATATTAATCGGGCACCTGCTCTGTGCCAAGCATCGTTCTGGCCACTGGATCACTGTTGCGGTTCAGCTGCTGAGTTGTGTCTGACTCTTTGTGACCCCATGGACTGCAGCACGCCAGGCTTCCATGTCCTTCACTATCTCTCAGAGTTCGCTCAGGTTCTTGTCCATTAAGTTGGTCATGCTATCCAACCATCTCATCCTCTGCCACCCTCTTCTCCTTTTGCCTTTAATATTTCCCAGCGTCAGGGTCTTTCCTAATGACTCGGCTCTTCTCATCAGGTGGCCAAAGTATTGAAGCATAGCAATGAGTAAAGCAGACAAAAATCCCTGCCTCGTGGAGCTGACATTTTGTGGAATACTCTACTATTGGAGAGATGAGGGTCCTTTCAATTCTCAACTACAGATAATCCTGAGACAAGCATCTTTGGTTCACCCTTTGTCCACATCTCTGATTATTTACCCAGGAAAAATTTTAGGACTGCCCTGTGTGATTCAGTAGTCACTGCTCACAGAGGGCTATTGAGTACTTGAGATGTAGCCGAACCCAACCGAGAGGTGCTCATCTTTATACTTTTCTGAGTTTTCAGATTATTACTAATTTGGGGCTGTAATTTATACTGTTTATATGACCACAAGAAACAGTAAAACAAGGTTTCTGGTTCAGAACTATCCCATCCGCCCCTGCTATTAAAAGCTAGCATCTGCCCCCTTGCAAGGAGACTCTTGCAGAGGTTTCTCGTCCATAAGACTCCCCCCAACTCCAAGGACCAGTATCCACCTCCCCTCCTGCCCACTAGGACTGTAAATATGTCCCCCAGCTGGGGCCACACTGGGCCTGCTGAGGGAGGAATAGACTTGTATCCGTAACGGCCGGAAGACCCGACAGCGTGTACCAGCACAAGTCAGGTGGGTGTGTGGGGGAGGGACCCCAAGGGCACTTCATCAAGGGGCTGCAGAGCTTATTGATTTGGAAGTCCCCTCCTGGACTTCAGGACTTCATACCCTGGCAAGGACCCCAGGAGAAGGTGCAGACTCACACTTAGCCAGGCTCTTAGAACAGATAAAGTGCAAGCATCTGCCAGGTGATGTTCCCATGAGAGATGGTGGGGTGCTGCTGCTAAGTTGCTTCAGTCCTGTCCGACTCTGTGCAACCCCATAGACGGCAGTCCACCAGGCTCCCCCATCCCTGAGATACTCCAGGTAAGAACACTGGAGTGGGTTGACATTTTCTTCTCCAAAGCATGAAAGTGAAAAGTGAAAGTGAAGTTGCTCAGTCATGTCTGACTCTTAGCGACCCCATGGACTGCAACCTACCAGGCTCCTCCATCCATGGGATTTTCCAGGCCAAGTGTACTGGAGTGGGTTGCCATTGCCTTCTCCGAGAGACAGTGGGAGATGGGATTAAAAGGTCAGGAAAGTAGATGTGCTGGTGGCCGATGTGCTGTATAAATCCAGAAAGAAAAAAGAAAAACCCCACCAAATTATCTCCCGTGGAAAAGCAGAGAATACAGCTCTACCGAGGCCATAAAGGATATGCTAGCGAGGGACCTCCCTGGTGGTCCAGTGGTTCAGAATCCGTCTTCCAAGGCAGGGGACACGGGTTCGATTCTGGTCCCAGAAGATCTCACATGCCTCGGGTCAGCCAGGCCCCAGTGCACCCCAACTATTGAGACTACTGTCTAGCGCCCACAGGCCACAGCTTCTGAAGTCTGTGTGCACCCTAGAGCCTGTACTCTGCAACAAGAGAAGCCGTCTCAACCAGAAGCCCGCACACCACAGCACCGCAGCTAGAGAGCAGCCCCGGCTCGCCGCAACCAGAGGGAAGCCTGCACAGCAACAAAGACCCAGCACACCCAGACATAAACAAACAGAGAAAATTATTTAAAAAAAAAAAAAAAGAGTAAAGGAGTCTGGGTGGTTATGATGTGTTCGTGTGGGTTACTCAGTTGTAACAAGTGTCCCACCCTGCTAGGGGATACTGATGTGAAACTGAAAATGAACTTGGAAATGGGAAACCCTATCTTACGTGAAGCCAGGAGACCAGAAAGGGGAGCTCTCACCTCTCAAATCAGTTCAGTTCAGTCGCTCAGTCGTGTCCAACTCTTTGCAACCCCACGGACTACAGCAAGCCATGCTTCCCTGTCCTTCATCAACTCCTGGAGCTTGCTCAAACTCATGTCCATCGAGTTGGTGATGCCATCCAACCATCTCATCCTCATTTCTCCTCCTGCCCTTACAGTCTTTCCCAACATCAGGGTCTTTTCCAATGAGTCCATTCTTTGCATCAGGTGGCCAGACTATTGGAGCGTCAGCTTTAGCATCAGTCCTTCCAGTGAATATTTAGGACTGATTTCCTTTAGGATGGACTGGTTTGATCTCCTTGGGAATCCAAGGGACTCTCAAGAATCGTCTCTAGCACCACAGTTCAAAAGCATCAATTCTTCTGGGCTCAGCTCAAACAC
>SJYW01009007.1:23452-34705 GCA_006410735.1 Raphicerus campestris
GAGGGCCTCATCTTTCCACTCCAAGAGTAAGGATCTTTCTCAAGCTGCAGTGGAGAGGGCTGATGATGCCAGAGATGGGTTTCCCAGGAAACAGGCTCTGGGATGAAGTTCCCGTGCAGGATGTTTCTGGGGAGGACCATTGGAACCAACATCTGAGTAAAGGAGGGGAGTGAGGTGGGTACCAACACAAGGAGAGGGGCATCTGGGATGCTGGCCATCTCGGACCATCTCCCTGGGGAGCCCTGGGGGCCCCAACAGCCTCCAGAGTTGTCCTACAGAAGACCAAGGTGCCCAGGACTTTATAGCTCCAACACGGGTCAGCCGCTGAATGTGGTCAACCCAGGATGGGGCGTGGCCTTCCTTGAAGGGCATCCAGGCGGCAGGTCACACCATCCACTGTGAATGCTCATTGAGACCCGGGCCAAGTAGGGAGGCCCAGCTCTCCAGTGTGACCACGTGCTTCTCCCTTTCAGCTCCAAGAACACAGCGACCTGATGTTCCAGGCCTATGATTTTAGACAGCACTATAGATCCTCTCCAAGAATCCAGGTCCATGAAGAAGCCCCTCCCCAGGTGGAAGAGAACTGGCCATGTACCATCCTCTGAACACCAGAGTATCTTGGAGGCAACATCTCCAGAGCCGTCTGGGTCGGCCCTCTTCATTTCTAGGGCTAGGGGCTCTGGATCCAAAGACAGCGGTGAATTGATGTCAGACCTGGGGCCAGAATCCAGGTCTCCTGAGCCCCAGCCTTCCCACTATTCTGGGCTCTCTTTTCTTTCATTGACAGCATGCTCCCCGTGCGAGCCTGACAATAGCCTCTCCGAGATACCAGGAGAGACTCAGGCAGAGGAGTGGAATCCCAGCCTTGACTTTCTTCTGTGAACCTGGGGGGAAAGGTGATGGTCTAATTTATCATCAATAATAAAAATAATAGCAAATGCCACTTGTTGGGTGTTAATTAACTCAAGGTCCAGAGCCAAGAAGGATATCTGCATATTATGTGTGTGGGTACATATTCACTGATGCAACTAAAGATATTAATCGGGCACCTGCTCTGTGCCAAGCATCGTTCTGGCCACTGGATCACTGTTGCGGTTCAGCTGCTGAGTTGTGTCTGACTCTTTGTGACCCCATGGACTGCAGCACGCCAGGCTTCCATGTCCTTCACTATCTCTCAGAGTTCGCTCAGGTTCTTGTCCATTAAGTTGGTCATGCTATCCAACCATCTCATCCTCTGCCACCCTCTTCTCCTTTTGCCTTTAATATTTCCCAGCGTCAGGGTCTTTCCTAATGACTCGGCTCTTCTCATCAGGTGGCCAAAGTATTGAAGCATAGCAATGAGTAAAGCAGACAAAAATCCCTGCCTCGTGGAGCTGACATTTTGTGGAATACTCTACTATTGGAGAGATGAGGGTCCTTTCAATTCTCAACTACAGATAATCCTGAGACAAGCATCTTTGGTTCACCCTTTGTCCACATCTCTGATTATTTACCCAGGAAAAATTTTAGGACTGCCCTGTGTGATTCAGTAGTCACTGCTCACAGAGGGCTATTGAGTACTTGAGATGTAGCCGAACCCAACCGAGAGGTGCTCATCTTTATACTTTTCTGAGTTTTCAGATTATTACTAATTTGGNAGCATGCTCCCCGTGCGAGCCTGACAATAGCCTCTCCGAGATACCAGGAGAGACTCAGGCAGAGGAGTGGAATCCCAGCCTTGACTTTCTTCTGTGAACCTGGGGGGAAAGGTGATGGTCTAATTTATCGTCAATAATAAAAATAATAGCAAATGCCACTTGTTGGGTGTTAATTAACTCAAGGTCCAGAGCCAAGAAGGATATCTGCATATTATGTGTGTGGGTACATATTCACTGATGCAACTAAAGATATTAATCGGGCACCTGCTCTGTGCCAAGCATCGTTCTGGCCACTGGATCACTGTTGCGGTTCAGCTGCTGAGTTGTGTCTGACTCTTTGTGACCCCATGGACTGCAGCACGCCAGGCTTCCATGTCCTTCACTATCTCTCAGAGTTCGCTCAGGTTCTTGTCCATTAAGTTGGTCATGCTATCCAACCATCTCATCCTCTGCCACCCTCTTCTCCTTTTGCCTTTAATATTTCCCAGCGTCAGGGTCTTTCCTAATGACTCGGCTCTTCTCATCAGGTGGCCAAAGTATTGAAGCATAGCAATGAGTAAAGCAGACAAAAATCCCTGCCTCGTGGAGCTGACATTTTGTGGAATACTCTACTATTGGAGAGATGAGGGTCCTTTCAATTCTCAACTACAGATAATCCTGAGACAAGCATCTTTGGTTCACCCTTTGTCCACATCTCTGATTATTTACCCAGGAAAAATTTTAGGACTGCCCTGTGTGATTCAGTAAACACTGCTCACAGAGGGCTATTGAGTACTTGAGATGTAGCCGAACCCAACCGAGAGGTGCTCATCTTTATACTTTTCTGAGTTTTCAGATTATTACTAATTTGGGGCTGTAATTTATACTGTTTATATGACCACAAGAAACAGTAAAACAAGGTTTCTGGTTCAGAACTATCCCATCCGCCCCTGCTATTAAAAGCTAGCATCTGCCCCCTTGCAAGGAGACTCTTGCAGAGGTTTCTCGTCCATAAGACTCCCCCCAACTCCAAGGACCAGTATCCACCTCCCCTCCTGCCCACTAGGACTGTAAATATGTCCCCCAGCTGGGGCCACACTGGGCCTGCTGAGGGAGGAATAGACTTGTATCCGTAACGGCCGGAAGACCCGACAGCGTGTACCAGCACAAGTCAGGTGGGTGTGTGGGGGAGGGACCCCAAGGGCACTTCATCAAGGGGCTGCAGAGCTTATTGATTTGGAAGTCCCCTCCTGGACTTCAGGACTTCATACCCTGGCAAGGACCCCAGGAGAAGGTGCAGACTCACACTTAGCCAGGCTCTTAGAACAGATAAAGTGCAAGCATCTGCCAGGTGATGTTCCCATGAGAGATGGTGGGGTGCTGCTGCTAAGTTGCTTCAGTCCTGTCCGACTCTGTGCAACCCCATAGACGGCAGTCCACCAGGCTCCCCCATCCCTGAGATACTCCAGGTAANCAGATAACTTACAAGCTGTATAACCTCGGACAAATATTTTTCAGCTCTCTGAGCCTCTATGTTTTCATTTAGAAAAGAAGCCTTATGATCTAAGCCCAGCCTACCTCTAGCTGTTCTAGAAGTTGGGAAAGGGCAGGGAAGGGCCCTTTATGGACAGGAGCAATCATCAAGTTTCTCCAGAGAAACCAAACTGTGAAAATGAACTCGCAAACAGAAACCTCATGGAGTCAGAAGACCAGAGGAGAGAGCCCTCACACCTCAAATGCCTCTGGAGACCAGTCCCAGGAAAGACAAGTCAGTTAACACACCCCCAACAGGAAGATGAGCAACAGGGAAAATCGTCAGTGACGGGCCAGAACGGGGATGATGTACATAGCATGGCTCCCAGAGGAAGCCAACTCCCCTGGCAACTGAGCCAGTGAGAACCCACCATCACCCTGGATTCTTGCTTTACTCCAACAGACATGTGTTCAAACAACCCCTCCTAACTTCCTCTTTTTTCTCCATAAAGCAATATTCCTCTTCTTTATTGGCTGGACTTGCCTATGGCTTTTTGCTATTGCCTGCTTGTCCTAAATTGAAATTCTTTGCTGCTCCCAAAGAAACCCATTTTGCTGGTAAAACAATGGTTGCTTTACTTTTGAGGTTAATAGAACCAATTGGTTTTATAAATCTAGATTTAGAGAAAAATTTGTTTTAAGGAATTGGATGTGCCATTGCAGGAGCCAGTGAGTCCAAATTCTGCAGGGTAGGATGGCCGGGGTAGCTGGAAACCCAAAGAAATATCTGCTTGTGGAACTGCCTCCTCCTCAGAGAGAGAGCAGACCTTCTGCTTTTCATCCCTTCACCTGATTGGATGAGGCCCATCCACATTAGGGTGAATAATCTACTTTCCCCAAAGTTTACAAATGTTGATCTCATCTTAAAAATATATTGAAAAAAAATTCTAGAAGAATGTTTGACCAAATATCTGAGTACCATGGCCATAGTCAAGTTGGCATACAAAACTAATCATCACAGGACTTTCNTTACAAATGTTGATCTCATCTTAAAAATATATTGAAAAAAAATTCTAGAAGAATGTTTGACCAAATATCTGAGTACCATGGCCATAGTCAAGTTGGCATACAAAACTAATCATCACAGGACTTTCCTGGTGGCCCAGTGGTTAAGAATCTGCTTGGCAATGCAGAGGACAGAAGTTCAACCCCTGGTCTGTGGAGATCCCACACGCCACAGAACTAAGCCCTGTGCGCCGTAACTGCTGAGCCTGCACACCCTGGAGCCCGAACTCTGCAACAAGAGAAGTCATGGCAATAAGAAGCCCGTGCACCACAGCTGGAGAGCAGCCTCCACTCGCTGCAATTAGAAAATGACAGCTGACAGCAGTGACCCAGCGCAGCCAAAATATGACGGATAAGTAATCTCCATTTGAAAGATAATAATAACAAAAGCAATCATCACAGCAGAGAAAGGGGTCTGTTCCTGTCCCACCTTGGAGGTGTTTGCCTTCTGTGTTACAGAGGGAGCCAGTGGGAGCTGCCCAGGAGTGTCGTTCTCATGGTCCTGGACACAAGAGTTGGACTCCTGTCTCCTCTCTGGCCTATGTGCTCCTGGGCATGTTTTCCTTCCTTGCTGGGGGTGGCTAAATGCCCGATGAAACCTGGCAGGTGTTCATGTGTGCGCTGAGGGACTGGGCACCCAGAAGCAGGCCTCTGGGGACCTGGGTTTGCTCATGGGCAGATCTAAAACCCAAGTGGCTGAATCCTTGCCTTGCTGTGTGTCCCGAAACAAGTCAGGGCCCTCTCTGGTCTCTTCTCCTCACTGTTCTCATCAACTCTGAATTCCCAAACCATTGGGAACAGGGGAAAGGGGAAGGAGCCTCAAAAGATGACCTCTGGGAAAATGATTTTTCACTATATATATATATATATATATTTAGCTGTAAATATAACTGAATCAGTTTGCTGAACTCCTGAAAACTAACACAATATTTTAAATCAGCTATATGTCAATTATTTAAAAAAAAAAAAACCACGACCCCTAGCCCCCTATGAAATTACTTGCTTTACAAACACTTTACAGCACTAGCCGTATATCAGGTCCTGTTCTAAGCACTTTGCAAGTATTTTAATCTTTGTATTAAGCCTGTGAGATAGGTACCACTGTTACTCCCATTTTACAGATAGGGAAATTGAGACACAAAAAGGGCTGGCAGTGTGCTCAAAGACACAGACCTAACCCATATCAAACCCTCATAATCCAGCTCAAGGGGCCATGTTTCTAACTACAAGCCTCCCTTGCGAGCAGTGCAGACCTAACCCATATCAAACCCTCATGATCCAGCTCAAGGGGCCATGTTTCTAACTACAAGCCTCCCTTGTGAGCAGTGGGCAGGCCGGGGGCGAGGCCCGGGCTGGGCCGGAAGACTCTCAGTTTCCTTTTCCCTGGTGTGAGTTTCGGTTTTCTCCCCTCTCCTCTCCCTGCACACAGAAGTTCCTTATTCTCCTCAGTCTCCCGCTCTGCCACCAGCTGTCATCTCAGCAGCCAGTCAGAGCCATGGGCAGCTGGGAGTCCCACCTCTATGAACAGCCTTCTGAGAAACTGGAGGAGTTTATC
Source organism: Raphicerus campestris (assembly GCA_006410735.1). NCBI lineage: Eukaryota > Metazoa > Chordata > Mammalia > Artiodactyla > Bovidae > Raphicerus > Raphicerus campestris. Next base: position 29,162 of record SJYW01009007.1, read on the forward strand.
CAGAACTACCTGAGGCCCTCTGAAGACTGTCAGAAAGACATCGACCGGTCAGTGGACACCATCTGTGCAGTCCTACAGGAACCCTGCCAGTCCCTCACCGTGACAGGGGTGGCCAAAGTGAGTAGACGCCTGGGGTCAGTGCTTCTGGGACCCAGGAGGCAGAAGGACTTGGTGCTGAGCACCTGCTGTGTTCTGGGCCCTGGGTGTGCAAGAATCACCTTGTCTAAGCCCATACTCGAGTGACATGATGGAACAGGGTGTAGAGTTTAGGGGTACAGGTTGGGAGAGCATTGATTCTGCCCCGTGCTGCTGTGTGACCCGGGGTAGGTTGCTTAACCTCTCTGTGCCTCAGTGTCTGAATGCGTAAATGGGAGGGGAATAATACTCAGTGCCAAGTGTTAAGAGGCTTAAACACATAATGTTCTGGCAAGAACTTGGTATAAAGCCACAGCAGTAAATTAGCTGTGGTTATTTATGTCATTTTTATCCTCCCCATTTTACAGATGAGTAAACTGGGCCTACAAGAGTTCAATAAAACTATTCAAGGATGTTCTGTGATTTCTCAACACCAAGGAGGTGGGAAGCCTCATCAGTTAGACATGTTTGGTGCTCGGGCACAAACCCTAGGGTGGAGGCTGAAGATTCTGGAATTTTGAAGAAGAAATGATACTGGGAAGCTGCCAGGACCCTAGGGTGGGGAGGGGATTATGTGTGCCCAGCCCCGCCCCCGTGCTCTCCAGCACCGGAATCGCACTTCTCTGCAATCACATGCTCTCTGGCCTCCGCCCTTACACACACCCACTAGCCCTAGGAGTAAAGACACCTGGACACATGGTGTCTCCTGTCTTGGCCCAGATAAGGAAAATGAAGCTTGGGGAAGTTATTATTAGTTGGCATTCGACCTGGGATTTTAAGCTCAGGTAGTCTATTTGGGAGGGCTTCCCTGCTGGCTCTGTGATAAAGACTCCATACTGAGATGCAGGAGACCTGGGTTCGATCCCTGGGTCAGGAAGATCCCCTGGAGAAGGAAATGGCAGCCCATTCCAGTGCTCTTGCCTGGGAAATCCCGTGGACAGAGGAGCCTGATGGGCAACAGTGCGTGGGGATGGACACGACTGAGCGACTAAACAACGGCGACATTTGTTTGGGAGCATGCACCCTTAACCACTGTGCAGTCCTACCTCTCAAATTTGTTAACTTTTTTCTCATTAAAAAAATATGTACAAGTGCACAGATCTGTGTACAGCTTGATGGATTGCCACAGACAACACACATGTGTGACCTATACCCAGATCAAGAAATAAAATTTTCCCAGCCCTTACCCAAGAGTCCCTGGGCCCCTTGTCCAGTCATTACCCTCGACCCCAGCCAACTACTCTCCTGACTTCTGACAGCACAGATTAGTTTCGCCTGGTTTTAAACTTCGTATAGAGTGACCCACCTTCTGGGTTTGTCTGCGACTGAAGGGTTTTCTGGGACATGGACGTCTCGGGGCTAAAGTTGAGCAGGTTGGTGTCTCTGTCTAAAAGACATCGTGCGCTGCGCAGCTTTAACGTGCGGGCTTTGTTTCGACGCACCGGTTGGTGAATCGCACGTCGCTGCGTGCAGCTGTTGTTTTCTCATTTTGTTGCTGCCGTGCATTCCGCTGTGTCTGCTCTACTGCTGACGGTCATCCAAGTTGCCTTCTGTTTGGGGTTTGTGGGGGAAATGCTGCTGTGGGTTGTCCTGATTCGGCTCTTTGGGTGGACAGATGAACACTGGCCACTCAGCTCTCAGACTCTGGGGACGTGTGGGACTTCTGCTCGAGTTGAGAAATGCTTCTGCCTGTTGGGGTGCCCAGTGACCCCAGAGGGTTCAGACTTTCACATCTGCCTCTCTGTTGCTGGTAGGGTGGCTCCTATGGCCGGAGAACAGTCTTGAGAGGCAACTCCGATGGTACCCTTGTCATCTTCTTCGGGGACCTTGAGCAATTCCAGGATCAGGAAAAAAGACAATATGAACTCCTCGGCAAAATCTGGGCACAGATGAAGCACTGTGAGTCCACGCTGAAACTGGCAGCCAAGATGGAGCTCCAGAACACCAATAAGAGCTCCAGGGTCACTGTTCAGCTTTCCACAAAACAGCAGAGCGTCACTTTCGACGTGCTGCCTGCCTTCAATCCTCTGGGTGAGCCCTCCTGGGTGTGCAGGGTGGTGGGGAGGGTTGGAGGTATGGGTCTGGAAGGGCTTGTCAAGAGCGCAAAACCAATGAAAGGGGTGGCGGGAAGCATGGGGATGAAACAAATACCACTGAAAGCGAAAAGAAAGTGACAGTGCTCATCACTCAGCTGCGTCCAGCTCTTTGCGACCCCATGGACTGTAACCCGCCAGGCTCCTCTGTTCATGGAATTCTCCAGGCAAGAATACTGGAGTGGGTTGCCATTCTTTTCTCCAAGGGATCTTCCCCAGCCAGGTATCAAATCCTCCTCTCCTGCAGTGCAGGCAGATTCTTTACTGTTTGAGCCACCAGGGAAGACTTTCAAACGAGAAGACCCCTCCTACCTTGAGCTTACTCTGTTCTTTAGAACCTCTCCTTTAACTCCTAATTGACTTTAGAGGAAATGTTCTAGACTCTAGAACCTAGAGTTCCTCAAACTGTGATATGCACACAAATCCCCTGAGAAACTTGTTAAAATGATGGCTCTGATTCAAGAGACTGGGGTCCAGAATTCTGTATTTTCAGCCAGCTTCCCGGCGGTTGCTGCGCTTCTGTGGACCATAGTGAAGATGTAAACTAGAATAGACATTGGCTAGAGGTAGAGGATGGGGAAAACATCTGAGAAAAGTTCAGCTAGAGCAGGTTTGGAGTTGCCCTCTCATCAGGTCAACTTCAAGGCAAGGATCTTCCATGGGCAACTGTTTGAATGGATCAGTGGTTGGATGGAAGGATGGTTGGCTGGATGGATGGATGGATGGATGGTTGACTAGATGGATGGATGGATGGATGGATGGATGGATGGTTGACTAGATGGATGGATGGATGGATGGATGGATGGTTGACTGGATAGATGAATGGATGGTTGACTGGATGAATGGATGAAAGGATGGTTGACTGGGTGGATGGATGGTTGGTTTACTGAGTGGATACGACTCACCATAGTCACACCTTAGTCTCAAACATTAGGTACATATACTATCACAAACTTAATTATCAGAGTTGACATCTAACCCCTCATTAAACAAATGGAATCAGAAAGAAATACACACCCAGTTACTGACAGAACTAGAATAAAAGCCCGAGTCTTTTAAGAGTCAGGCCTGGTGCCTTCAAGGTGGACACACACACAGAGAGAACCTGATGACTTACATTCACAGAAAGGCCACCTAGTTCAGAGGAAAAACTGCAGCAGTTTGTGAGTTAGGCAGCCCTGAATTCTCACCCTGATCCTACTATTAACCCACCTTTGTCCAACGGTAAGATCAAAGCTAGAAAAAGCTAACTTCCAGGGCCTTTCGGACAGCAAGGATTGAGAATACATGCCTGACTCAGAGTGTTACTGAAAGATGTGTGGGTCCAGCTGCTCACCGTCCAAAGGCACTAAATAGGCCAACCGGATGGAAAGGAAAGTTAGCTTTATTTCAGATGCCAGCAACTTTGGGGGAGGGCAGACATCTGTCCAAAGGTCAACGCCTCCCGCTGATCGTCAGTGGGGACGAGCTTTTTTACACCGAGGCAGGGGGCTACATGAAGAAAAAGTACAGTCGGCTCTGACAGTCATCTTCAGACTGGTCGCCAGTGACCTGAGCAGCGTCCTCTCAGCTGCTTCAGGTGCAGTTTGCCTTCAGCTCCAGGGTCGGCTTGTCTCCATTTTCTTCAGGGTCCATTCTCAGAACATGCTCGTGTCATGGGCACAGTCTGGCTGTTGTGTAGTTAACTTTTTCCACCTGGAGTTTCAGTATCTACACGACAGCTCATGGATATGGCTCAGAATGTTATCTATAATCCCCGAGAAGGAAACTCTCAAAGGTCCTTGACTAAGCTGAATGCTGAGTTAGTCGTCCAGTGGAGTCTGAAGCTTTGCAGCCCCCTGGACTGCAGCTCAGTTATGTTTAGCGACTACATTATTATTATTTGATCCCCTTTGACTCTTTTCCTTTGTTTCTGCATGTTCTCATCTCTCTGGTTAAACTCATCCTTTGACTAAAGTTTTCCCCAGGCAAAAAGCAGACAGAGAGCATGGTGGGGGAGGAGGCAAGGACCATAGGGTCCTGCTTCATTTCAGCAGGAGGGGCTGGAGATGAGGTGATGACACAGTGTGACTCAGAATCTGTAGGATGCCCTATGTTCTCTCCTCTGGTTCATGGCAAACAGATGGGGAAACAGTGGAAACAGTGGCTGACTTTATTTTGGGGGGCTCCAGAATCACTGCAGATGGTGATTGCAGCCATGAAATTAAAATTCTTACTCCTTGGAAGGAAAGTTATGACCAACCTAGATAGCATGTTAAAAAGCAGAGACATTACTTTGTCAACAAAGGTCCGTCCAGTCAGGGCTATGGTTTTTCCAGTATCATGTATGGATGTGAGAGTTGGACTATAAAGAAAGCTGAGCGCTGAAGAGTTGATGCTTTTGAACTGTGGTGTTGGAGAAGACTCTTGAGAGTCCCTTGGACTGCAAGGAGATCCAACCAGTCCATCCTAAAGGAGATCAGTCCTGGGTGTTCATCGGAAGGACTGATGTTGAAGCTGAAATTCCAATACTTTGGCCACCTGATGCGAAGAGCTGACTCATTTGAAAATACCCTGATGCTGGGAAAGATTGAGGGCAGGAGGAGAAGGGGACGACAGAGGATGAGACGGTTGGATGACATCACCGACTCAATGGACATGGGTTTGGGTGGACTCCGGGAGTTGGTGATGGGCAGGGAGGCCTGGCGTGCTGCGGTTCATGGGGTCCCCGAGTCGGACACGACGGAGTGACTGAACTGAACTTCTCTGGTTCACAGCAGGGTGGTGGGAGATAAGGCCAGAGCGCCCTCTGCTGGCTTCTCCTCGTCATGCAAGGATGATGTAAGAACGGAAAGACCAGGTCTTCCTCACATGTAGTATCCAGGAGCTGCCACGAGATGGCGGCAGAGTGACACATTCCAAACTTGAATCTCTCTTTTTCCTCCCGCCCCCGCTGCTGCTGCTAACTCACTTCAGTCATGTCTGACTGAGTAAACCCATAGACGGCAGCCCCCCAGGCTCCCCCATCCCTGGGATTCTCCAGGCAAGAACACTGGAGTGGGCTGCCATTTCCTTCTCCAATGCATGAAAGTGAAAAGTGCAGGTGAAGTCGCCCAGTCGTGTCCGACCCTCAGCGACCCCATGGACTGCAGCCCACCAGGATCCTCCGTCCATGGGATTTTCCAGGCAGGAGCACTGGAGTGGGGTGCCATCGCCTTCTCCTAGACTAAACAATAATGGTTGCTTTCTGAGAAAAGCAAGGCTTCCTTGGTGGCTCGGAAGGTTGGTCACGACTGAGTGACTGGCATTTCATTTCATTTCTGAGAAAAGTAAACTA
>SJYW01009007.1:37357-95887 GCA_006410735.1 Raphicerus campestris
TGAAGCTGAAATTCCAATACTTTGGCCACCTGATGCGAAGAGCTGACTCATTTGAAAATACCCTGATGCTGGGAAAGATTGAGGGCAGGAGGAGAAGGGGACGACAGAGGATGAGACGGTTGGATGACATCACCGACTCAATGGACATGGGTTTGGGTGGACTCCGGGAGTTGGTGATGGGCAGGGAGGCCTGGCGTGCTGCGGTTCATGGGGTCCCCGAGTCGGACACGACGGAGTGACTGAACTGAACTTCTCTGGTTCACAGCAGGGTGGTGGGAGATAAGGCCAGAGCGCCCTCTGCTGGCTTCTCCTCGTCATGCAAGGATGATGTAAGAACGGAAAGACCAGGTCTTCCTCACATGTAGTATCCAGGAGCTGCCACGAGATGGCGGCAGAGTGACACATTCCAAACTTGAATCTCTCTTTTTCCTCCNCCATGACTTCATCATGGTGACCTCTGCCTGCTGGGTAGGGACGTTGGAGGATCTGGAATGAATGATGCAGGTGGAATGTCTGGGCACATAATTAGCACAGAGTGGGGCTGTAGGAAGTGATGAAAGTGTTAGTGGCTAAGTTGTGTCCGACTCTTTGCGAACCCACAGACTGTAGCCCGCCAAGGCTCCTCTGTCTATGGGATTCCCCAGGCAAGAGTACTGGAGTGGGTTGCCATGCCCTACTCCAGGGGATCTTTCCAACCCAGAGATGGAACTCAGGTCTCCCTCATTGCAGGCAGATTCTCTACCATCCGAGCCACCAAAATCCAGGACAAGACTGTGTTATAACTCTGGGAAAGCATGTAAAGGCAAAGTTCAACAAAGAAGCCTGCATAGCTGCCTTTGAGCTGCAGAGTGGCCCTTCTCAGGCCCCCAGCAGACTGGTCCCCACAGGGCTATGTCTCATGACCCGGTTGTCCTGCTGTGGCCGCAGCATCCTTCGTGTGTACCTTCTTGCTATGCGCGTGTCACCTCCCTGCTTTAACCAGTATCATCTGATGTTTCCACTCTTCCCTCAGTGTGCAAGGAAATTGAAGCAAAAGGGGTCTCTGCCCCCTAAGTATGCCTTGGAGCTGCTCACCATCTACGCCTGGGAGAAGGGGAGTGGGGCACAGGATTTTGACACGGCTGAAGGTTTCCGGACGGTCCTGGAGTTGGTCATACAATATCAGCATCTCTGTGTCTTCTGGACGGTCAACTACAGTTTGGATGATGAAATTGTGAGAAACTTCCTCTTGGCCCAGGCCCAGAGAACCAGGTGCCCCAAACCCCTCCATTTCTTAACCTTATTCCCTCCAACACTGTTTTGGTGACCGGAATTCACCTCCCAGGGGCCCTGATTCATTATTCCTCATATGAAACTGAGAAGGGAATTGTGCTGACCGTCAGAACCTCCCACGGTCTCCAGGGAGGCAGGGGAAATGTCATCCAGGAGGAACAGAGAGGGAAGGACCAGGGTACCAGGTCCTGAGTTGCTCTCATCTTTCTAGGTCAGAAGGAAAAGCAGGGATACGTTAGAGGGTCTAAAAGGTGTGGGAGTTGGAAGAGTGTCCCTGAGAAATAATCCTAGTATTCACTGCTGAAGGATCCTGCAGGTTATTTGTTAGATCAGGTTCCCATCTCCATCCTACAAGACGCTTATCCTCAAGAATAGGAAGGAATCTTCAGTGCATCCACTCAGCGCCAGCAGCAGGGAACCAAAACAAGGGAAGCAAGAGAAAAGAAAGGAACATTGAGAAAGAATGGAGGAAGGAGAGGGAAGAAAGAGAGAAAGATACCGTGGCTTGCCAGCCTTGGGTGTGACTAACTTGGCAGTGCGTGCTCACTCACTCAGTCACGTCTGACTCCTCGCAGCCCCATGGACTCTAGCCCACCAGGCTCCTCTGTCCATGAGATTTCTCAGGCAAGAATACTGGAGTAGCTTGCCATTTCCTCCTCCAGGGGATCTTCCCAACCCAAGGATCAAACTTGCATCTCCTGTGTTGGCAGGCAGGTTCTTTAATCACTGAGCCACCTGGGAAATAGAGTTGATTAAAAGATAAATCATATTTCAGTTGCACCAGCATGGGGAAATGTTTATATCATGCTTCATGTGTGTAATAACAAATAGCTTTCAAAACTTTTCTGACAAATATGATTTAATTCTAGAAAATCCTTTCAAACTGTGTCGGTACATTGGAATGACTGACATCTAAGCTAGGAAGACACATTGTTTTATCATGGAAAAGAGAATGGGCCCCTAATTCTGAGGCCACCAGTTCTGAAAAAGCATGCCTCTAATGACTCCTAATCTCTCCTTTAGGCCTGTGATCTTGGACCCAGCTGATCCTACTGGCGACGTGGGTGGAGGGGACCGTTGGTGTTGGCATCTTCTAGCGAAAGAAGCAACTGAATGGTTGTCTTCTCTCTGCTTCAGAGATAAGTCGGGATGTCCCATACAACCATGGAAAGTGCCCCAAAAAGTCATCTAAAGGAAATGTCGTCTGGAGATTACCCTGGGATGGGCTTCCATCCAAGAGCTTCCTCTGCTCTAGGAACTTGAGATCCACTCGGCCACACATTACAGAGAGCCCAACTCAGGCACTTAAACGACTGGGTTTTTTTGGTCCCATTTGATGAAATCCCAAGGTGGGCAATACAGGACTCACTCAACAGCTCCATCAGGCTCTCCCCGGGAGCGGATTGTCTCCACCGTGACAGTTGGTATTCAGGCCTGGATAGTTCTTCATGGTGTAAGCAGTGTAAGACGTTGAGCAGCAGCCCCTGGTTCCCTACCCAGGAGATGCGGGCGCACCACCCCCGAGGGCAATAGTCGAAAATGTCTCCAGGGATTTCCCTGTTAAGAGTCTGCCTTGCAGTGCAGGGCACGTGGGTTCAATCCCTGATCGGGGAACTAAGATCCCATGTGCTGCAAGACAGGCTCACACACAATGCAACAGAATCAGAAAGCCCGTGTGCCATGATGAAAAAGACCCGTCACAGCCAAATAAGTCAATCAATTCTTTTTAAAAAATGTCTCCAGAGATGGCCGAGTGTCACCCGGGGCACGCTCATCCCTAGCTCCTTCTGCCTCCACCCTCTTGAGCTGTCTGGCTGAGTCTTCCTGGCACTGAGAGTAGCTGTTTCACCTCTGCGTGGCAGGTTCACCATCAGGCTGGAGGGACAGAAAAGTGGAGGACACCTACCCGCAGGGTGTCTTATTCGAAGCCTCATCCAGCAAAGTCATGTTTCATTACCCGGAACCGTTGCCATGCGTTGCTTGCAGCTTCAAAGTGACTCCATAAAGGGGGGCGGTGAAGACAGCCATGGGTGGGGGTTGGCTCAGTCAACCAAGAGTGCCTGCCACACGTGTTCAAAGCTCCACCTCCTTCCAAGATACCTGCCCCAGATATACTTGGTTCTCCCATCAGCTTCTCTGTCAACAAGTACCCCTAGATTGTCCCTGGTTATCATCACCTTCTCAGATACACTTCCTTCTTTCTTTTTCCTGTCTTTTCACCAGTGGTTCTGACTGCTTGGATATGTTTTATTCCTGCACATACGTTTCCTTCTTTCTTTCAAGAGAGTGCAGACACCAGGAAGTTGTGGAGCAGGGATGTATTCCATGGTCAATGAGATGCACTTACTCAGAAATCATAGATTCCTGGACTAGTAATGCTAGGAGAAACTTCTAGAGGCCATCAAGCAATAGCTTTTAAAGAATCAGTTCATGGTATAAAAGAGTAACACATGCCTCCCTTGATGGGCCCCATTACCTCTTCCCAAGCTTCTTCAACTCCTCTTGAAATCACCGCCTCCACATCCTCCGTGACCTCTCACCTCACCTCGCTGAAATCTCCTTCCGTGAGTGACCTCTGTCATTAACATATCTGCTCTCATCCAACTTTACGTGTGCCGTATTTGTGAACTCTTCTGTATTTTTCCGATTAACTCCTTCCTTTTCCTTTAAGTCTTAGAGGAGGGGGTCTCTTCCCAGAGTGAAGCCCTTTTCCTGGCCCTCGGTTCCTATGATTCTGTCATCTCGCTCTCATACTCCCCCACCTCGCCCGCCTCCCGTCTCTTCCCATCTGCACACAGAACCCCGTGGGGTCCTGCCAGATCAAGGTCTCCTGAGCCAGTAGTGAGCCGGGCTCTGCTTACAGCTGCACACTGATTGTGACTGTTGAGATAGACAGATATTTAGATGGACATCAGCAGTTGTTTAATGCAGATAGACATGGATTACGTATGTATGACTTGTCATTTCCTTCTGAGCCTACCTGTCCCCCCACATCTGTGAGCTTCTTCTTGCCAAATCTAAAGGCTTTCTCCTCTGGCTTTGGCTTTCAAGACACTTGTAAGTCTAAATGTGTTAACTTCATAAATCCACTTAATGTTTGATCACTACTGCATATACCAACTGTCAGAGAAGCAAGAATAGATCTGGTCTTTGTCGCCAGTTCCTGGCAAAGAGCTTCAGAAACCCTTGGAACTTCCTGATTTGGGCTGTCTTTTGTATTCTGAGGAGCCCCTTCCAACCCTCCCTGTGTTGTGCTAACGAGGTGTGGGTCCTTAGTTTCAAAGGATGGATTGGCCATGCCTGAAATGCCAAGCATGTGAGGAATGTTGAGACGTTCAACCCCACCCACTACCAACCTTCCAAGAGGACAGGAGGGCTGGAGATTGCAGCCAAGCACACTGTCAGTGATTTAATCAACTGTCCCTTTGTAGAGAAACCATAATGAAAACTCTGGACAACAAGGCTTCCTGGTTAGCTGCTGAGCATATGAATGTATCAACAGAGATGGGGGATGGCAGCTTCTGTGCTCATGAGCCTGCCAGCCCTCCTCTCCTATGTATCTCTGGCTGTTCATTTGTGTCTTTTATATAGAACAGTGATTGTAAAAATAACCCTTTCCTGAGTTCTATGAGTCATTCTATGAATTATTTAACCTGAAAGGGGGGTCATAGGAATCCTTGAATTGGCAGCCAAGTCAGAGTTGTCTGAGGACCCCACTTGCAGATGTGGAAGAGATATGGAAGTTCAGTTGCTCAGTCGTGTCCAACTTTTTGAGACCGCNCCCTTTCCTGAGTTCTATGAGTCATTCTATGAATTATTTAACCTGAAAGGGGGGTCATAGGAATCCTTGAATTGGCAGCCAAGTCAGAGTTGTCTGAGGACCCCACTTGCAGATGTGGAAGAGATATGGAAGTTCAGTTGCTCAGTCGTGTCCAACTTTTTGAGACCGCATGGACTGTAGCCTACCAGGCTCCTCTGTCCATGGGATTTTCCAGGCAAGAATACTGGAGTGGGTTGCCATTTCCTTCTTCAAGGGATCTTCCCAACCCAGGGATTGAACCCAGATCTCCCTCATTGCGGGCGGACACTTTACCATCTGAGCCACCAGGCAATGGGAACAATCTTGTTTGGACTTTGCCCTTTAACCTGGAGGGTCTACACCATCTCCAAGCAGTGTCAGAACTGAACTGAATTGTTGCAGGACACGTGGTTAGTATCAGTGAGCTGATGTTGGAATGCACCACTATTCTGGCCTGAACAAGGACAAAGGAAAGTGCTGTGGCCTGAGGTTGAGACATGGAAGGACCAGCCCAAGTTCACATCTGCTCAGTCTGCCAGTGACCAGACCCCTCGAGACACCTGAACTTGCCCTAGATCCATAGATAGGGAACTGTGGGACATTCTTACAGGGATTGTGATGTACTTAAAGGGACCAGAACGAATTCCTTATAGAAGAATGAAGGGCAGTTTATAACCACATGCTAAGTGATATGCGTACAGTGGATGAAGACCAGCAAGGATAAAGTGAGCAACTCAGAGCCCTTCAGAGAGGCACAACGGGACCATTTTAGTCTTCTCAGCGCTCAGTAGACATTTAAGGTCATTAAGAGCAAAGAAGAGGAAATGTTCCAGAAACATGATCAAGAAACATGCAGTCATCCCATGTACCCCTGTGTTCATTGCAACACTGTTTACAGTAGCCAAGATAGGGAAGCAACCTAGATGTCCATTGCAGATGAATGGATAAAGAAGATGTGGTACATTATATATATATATAATTACATATATATATATATACATAATGGAATATTACAATATTACTCAGCCATAAAAAGGAATGAATCTGAATCAATTGTAGTGAAGTGGATGAATCGAGAGCCTCTTATGCAGAATGAAGTAAGTAAGAGAAAAACAAATATCATGTATTAATGCATATATATAGAATCTAGAAAAATGGTATTGACGAACATATTTGCAGGACAGGAATGGAGACACAGATGTAGAGAACAGGCTTGTGGATTCAGCGGGGGAAGGAGAGAGTGGGACAAATGTAGCATTAACATATATAATCTGCCATGTGTAAATCAGGTGGTGAGACGTTGCTTTATAACATAGGGAGCTCAGCTTGGTGCTCTGTGATGACCTAGAGGCAGGGATGGAAGGGGGGAAGGGAAGCTCAAGCGGGAGGGGATATATATCTATAATTTCCACTGACTTGGCTTACTGTACGGCAGAAACCAAACACAACATTGTAAAGCAATTTTCCTACAATTAAAAAAGTTTTTAATTAAAAAAAAAGAAACATGTAGTCACGGTTCATCATTGAAAGCACCTAGGGTACCTTCTCCCCCTCTTTTTTTCTCAGAAAACAATGAATAAGAAATAAACCCAGCCTTTCTCGTACAAACTTTATTTCGGGATAAACAAACGGCCATGACTGATAAAGAAAAAAAATTTTTAAGTGGAAAATCCTATGTAATGTTTGTTGAAAGTACGACAAGTTAGAAATACCGCCCTGTTGCAACCTCTGATGAAACAGACGGTTTAAACAGAGACTGTCAGTGGATAAAATCATTAGATGACTCTCTGGGATCTGTGACTATGTTGCCTGACCTGGCAAAAGAGACACTGAAGATGTGGTTGAAGATCTTGAGGAGGGGACAGGATCCAGGTGAATCCAGTTGAATCCCACGGGAGGCTTTAAAGGCAGAGAAGTGGTTCCACCTGAGGTCAGAGAGGGTCAGCTACAGGGGAGGCGGGCGAGGCGTCTGAGCTGCGCTCAGGGAATGTGAGGCCTCTGGGGGCTCACCGCCCTCCATCCTACAGCACATGGAAGCAGGCTCACCCACCAGCGGAGCGACCCCGGAACCTCCAGGTAGAAACGCCGCCTGGCCAACCTTGTGGGGCCTAGAATGGGGGAACCAGCCAGGCCTGCTGGGCCTCTGACCACAAAACATGAGATAACACACTTGCAAGGTTCTGAGCCGCTAAATGTGTGCTAATCTGTTCGGACAGCAGCTGCTTCAAGGGGACAGGGGCTGGTAAGCAGCTCGGGGCCTGGGCCTGTAGGAGAATTGACCTCCTCCAACTCCAGGCCCTCCAAGTCCATCCTGCCCAGCCTGTGTCCAGGGGAAGCAACTCGCAGCCAAGAGGGAAAGCTGTTTTCTTCCTCTGCCCTCAGTATTTCTGATGCAGTCACCATGCTTTCTGTGTGGTTGGTTAGTTGGGGTTTGGGGGCTATGCTTCACATCTGTAGAATCCCAGTTCCCAGACCAGGGATGAAACCCCGACCCTTGGCAGCGAGAGCATAGAGTTCCAACCTTGGGAGCACCAGGCAGCTCCCAGTAGGTTTCATACCAGACTGGGGGCGAGGGGGACTTACTCTCACTGAGCAAATCCCCGACACCAGCTGTGTGTCCCACAACTCAATTCGGTTCTGACCCTCTCTGCCCAGAGTCCACGTCAGAACCCCCGGGTTGAGGGCTCAGTACCCCCAAGGCTGCCCCCACGTCCACTTCAGAGTCCAGGCCTCCAGTGTGAAAGTGTCAGTCGCTCAGTCGTGTCCGACTCTTTGTGACCCCACGGACTGTAGCCCGCCAGGTTCCTCTGTCCATGGGATTCTCCAGGCAAGGGTACTAGAGTGGGTTGCCGTTCCCTTCTCCAAGGGAATCTTCCCCACCCAGGGGTCAAACCCGGGTCTCCTGCATTGCAGGCAGATTCCTTACCCTCTGAGGTACCAGGGAAGCCCCCAGGCCTCTGGTGCTTCTGAACCACCAGTTATAAACTGGGGGTTCCCAGGACTCTCTCCTCAGGCTCAGTAATTTTCTAGAAAGGCTCACAGAACCTGGAGAACAGCTTATTTACTAATTACCAGTTTATTATAAAAGCCTACAACTCCGAACAGCTGATGAAGGCCCTCTTCCTGGATTGAGGGTGGCTGCCTTCTTGATGTGTCTTTGCATGAAGGGAAGAAAGATCTTTACTATCCCTAATTTTCCCCTCACTTCCTCCACCCCCAGTATTAAAGGAAAATGCTGGTTTTCTTTTGTGTGTGTAATATGTGTGTATCTATGTGCATGGGTATATGTATTTTTTTCAGATTAAGCATTTAATTCAAGCATATTAGAGAATTTTGAAAAAATGAAACTTTTTTAACTGATATTTTTCCATTTTAAAAAACTTGTGGGTTTTTTTTTTTTTTAGTTTGGTGACACCAGGTCTTAGTTGCAGCATGTAGAATCTTTTAGTTGCTCCATTCAAGCTCTTAGTCTTGGCATCTGGGACCTAGTTCCTAGTCCAGGAATCAAACAGGGGGCCCCGGCATTGGGACGGAGGAGTCTGAGCCACTGGACCACCAGGGAAGTCCCTGCAATCTTCTCTTAAAAGTCACTCCTAACCCCTCCACCCAGGAATGATCTCAGGTAACCTTCCATCTGTTCTGCTATGCATCCATACAAACACGTATCTTTACAAAGGTGGAGTCATCTTGCATATANTAAAAGTCACTCCTAACCCCTCCACCCAGGAATGATCTCAGGTAACCTTCCATCTGTTCTGCTATGCATCCATACAAACACGTATCTCTACAAAGGTGGAGTCATCTTGCATATATTATAGTGTGCCTTGTTTTTGCCCCTTCGTATGGAATCATGGATATTTTCTCATGTCGCCAACGTTCTTTGAAAACACCATAATATTCCCTCACTCAGATGTCACTGTGTCCCATCATATGGGTATGCNCCTTCGTATGGAATCATGGATATTTTCTCATGTCGCCAACGTTCTTTGAAAACACCATAATCTTCCCTCACTCAGATGTCACTGTGTCCCGTCATATGGGTATACCATCATGGGGATGCAAGTCATTTTCTTTTGGGTTTATTTTTTTGCTTGTTTACCCTGTCAATTAAGGGGTAATTTTAGATAAGTAAATATTATTAGAAGTATTAAGTGTGGATATCTAACAACTTATACTGACCAGAACAAGAATATTTNTTCTTTTGGGTTTATTTTTTTGCTTGTTTACCCTATCAATTAAGGGGTAATTTTAGATAAGTGAATATTATTAGAAGTATTAAGTGTGGATATCTAACAACTTATACTGACCAGAACAATAATATTATTTTTCCTTTTGTGATTTTTTAAAATTTTCTATTGGAGTATAGTTGATGTGATGGTTGAGATGGTTGGATGGCATCACTGACTCGATGGACGTGAGTCTGAGTAAGCTCCGGGAGTTGGTGATGGACAGGGAAGCCTGGAGTGCTGCAGTCCATGGGGTCGCAGAGAGTCAGACACAACTGAGCAGTTTCGTATCTGTTTTAACTTTGAACTGAACTGAGAGTTGACTTACAATGTGTGTTAGTTTAGGTGTATAGCAAAGTTATACGTATATTAACTCTTCTTTTTTCATTTTTAGATTCTTTCCCCATATAGATCATTACAGAGTATTGAATAGAGTTTTCTATGCTATATATATATAGCAAGTTCTTATTAGTTACCTATTGTATATATGACAGTGTGTTTATGTCAATCCAAACCTCCCAGTTTAGCCCTAGCCACCCACTTCACCCCTGGTTACCTTAAGTTTGTTTTCTCCATCCACAACTCTACTTATGTTTTGTAAATAAGTTCGTTGGTACACTTTTCTTTTTTTGGTTCCACATATAAGTGATACCATATGATATCTGTCTTGTTTATGGTTTCCTTTTAATTAGATCCCATTTAAAAATTTTCCTTTTCGTTTCTTTAGGAAGTGGATCAAAAAAGATCTTGCTGCAATTCATGTCCTGGTCTTTCATTTTTGTTGAACATTCTTGAAAAAGATCTTCCCTTTTGAAAAATTTGCCACAACACATCTTTCCATACATAAACTTCTGTTGCTTTCTCTAAATGGATGCATAGTTGATGTACAATCTTATATCAGTTACAGCTGTATAATCTGAAAATGCTGGTGTGCTAACAATTTCACCATTTTGACTTTGAGCGTGTCCACCATGGGCGTCGGGCATCTTCCGGCTCACAGCCAGTGCCCTAACCCCGCCGTGTGTGTGACTGGTGGAGGGGCACCGCTCGCGGAGCTCCGCCTGCGCTGCTCGGCCTTCGCTCTGGCGTCGCTCCCTTTCCTCTCCCGGATCTTCGCCTCCACTCCTGAACTCTTGGCAGCTCCACCCTTGCAGCCATCTTGGGTCTTCGAGAGAATTAAATTAGCCTGTGCAGAAGGCAGGCAAGTCCTGGAAGGCTTGGAATGCTCCATTAAGGGTAGGAAGGGTCATTTCGGGTGGTGGTGGTGGTTTGGCTCCACCAGGTCTTGGTTGAGGCATGCTGGATCTTTCTTTCCTTTTTTTTTTTTTTTTAGTTGCAGCTTGTGGGTCTAACTCCCCGCATTGGCAGCGTGGCATCTTAATCCCTGGACCGCCAGGTAAATCCTGGGGAGGTTCGTTTTGAGTCATGACCCAGACAGTAAAGCCTGTCTCCGCAAGCTGGCATTCTCACATACTGCTTGTTGACATACGGGAGGAATCGTGGACCAAAGGCTCTGAAACAACCTTTGTCTTTCTGCTCGGCTTCCCCCAAGCCTAGGGACACTGAATAGATCCTATTGAATTGACCTGTGGTATTTCTGAAAGCATTCTACGCTGTGTCAGAAAAACGAGTCTTTCCCACTGGCCTCAAATTTAACCACTAGGGATTCAAGTCTTTGAGTTGTGTAGGCATTACTACTTTTAAGAATCCCCTATTAAAATGGTAATCAAAGGATTCTAAAAAAATAAATGGAGTCATGTTCACAAATTTGGAGACTTAATATTAAGATAACAATTCTACCCAATGACATATACAGATTCAATACAATTCCTATCAAAATCCCAATAGTATTTCTTTTAAAGAAATGGAAAAACTCATCCTGAAATCCATATGGGGTTTCAAGAAATCCAGATTTCAAAGCTTGGTTCCAAGTGAAAGTAATCAAAACAGGGTGGTATTTTCAGAAGAACAGTCATGTAGACCAATAGAATAGAGTTGAAATCCCAGGAATAAAGCCTTACCTCTATGGTCGGTGGCTCAGAGGTTAAAGCATCTGCCTCCAATGCGGGAGACCTGGGTTCAATCCCTGGGTCAGGAAGACCCCTGGAGAAGGAAATGGCAATCCACTCCAGTATTCTTGCCTGGAGAATCCCATGGACGGAGAAGCCTAGTAGGTTACAGTCCACGGGGCCGCAAAAAGTCGGACACGACTGAGCGACTTCACCTTCTATAGTCAGCTGGTTTTCAACAAGGGTGCCAAGATTATTCATTGAAGAAAAAAATGTTCTCTTCAACAAATGGGGCTGATAAGCGCCTCTTCCTTATGTCATATACAAAAATTAACTCAAAGTGGATCAAAGACCTAAATTTTAAGAGCTAAAACTATGAAGCTGTTAGAAGGAACCATAGAGGGAAACCTGCCTGACCTTAGATTTGGCAATGGTTTCTCTTACATGTGACACCAAAAGCTTAGACAACAGAAAAAATAGATAAATTAGACTTCATTAAGATTAAAAATTTTTGTGCCTCAAAGGATACCATTAAGAGAGTAAAAAGACAACCACAGGATGGGAGAAAATATTTGTAAATACTACATCTAATAAGGGTTTAAAATCCAGAACATATAAAGAACTCTTAAAATTCAACCACAAAAATGCAAGAACCCAAATAAAAGGTGGGCAGGGGACTTGAATGGACATTTCTCCAAAGAAGATATACAAATGCCCAATAAGTACATGAGAAGACGTTCAACATCCTCTGTCCATGGAATTCTTGAGTGGGTAGCCATTCCCTTCTCTAGGGGATCTTCCCCACCCAGGGATCGATCCCAGGTCTCTGGCATTGCAGGCAGATTCTTTACTGTCTGAGCCATCAAGGAAGCCCCATTAGTCATTAGAGAAATGCAAATCAAAATCACAATGAAATACCACTTCACATTAGTTAGGGTAGCTATAATTTTAAAAAGAAAAAAGAATAACATGTTGGAGAGGATATGAAGACACTGTTGCAGACTGCTGGAGGGATCATAATAGGTGTGTGCCTATTTGTCTATAAGCATGTCCATTTGTCTATCCTTACGCTTTTCTATACGTGTCTATCCACATGTCAAAGCTTGCATCCACATCTTTAAGCAGTGGTAGGCTATATTGATCACACGCTGGTTTCCTGCAGCTGGTTTCTGCTGTTTCTAACTTCAGATAGTGACATTAGAATCAAAGAGAAAAGATGGCTTTCTCGGCAGTGGGTACAGCCTGAACAAGGCTGGTTCTAGGGGCAGAGAGTAAAGCAGCTTGGCTGGATCTGACGACAAGCCCTATCTTCAGCTTTCTCCCTGCCCCGAGCCTGGCTCAGAGCTCAGCACCTCTGAGACCATGTGCCTTGTGGACTTGCTGTGAGCGGAGGGTGAGAGCAAGAGGTAGTTCAAAAGGGTAGGTTGACGGTAGATGGTGGGCAGTGAATTTGGGGTTACGGGGAGCCATGCCTGGTTTTTGAGCTGGGAAGTGAAGGGCATGAGAAAGGCAGGGTTTGGGGGAGATTAGCCAAGACATGCTATGTGGTCACAGCCAGATGCGGGAGGCTGACGTGTCAGGCTGCTCTGACATGTCCTGGCTGTTATGGTCTTGGAAGAATAGAAAGGCAGCTCACGAAGGAGGGGAGAGGGTGACTGGATGTAATGGGATGGTCCTTGATTTGCCCAAAGTAACTTTGTAAAGGTTTGAGGATGCCCTCTCGTCACTCCCCGTCCCTTTGGTGAGCTGGAGCAGAGTGGGCAGTCTAGTTCCCTTCCCACCAGGAGAGGAGTTCCTCCCTTGGCATGAATACCTGTCATTGTTAACCATTTATTAATCAGCCTGTGAGCACTTTCCATTATGGAGTCTTCACCGCTACCCAAGAAGTCCTTACTATTACTACCCCCATTTTACAGATGTGGAAACTGAGGCACAAGCATGTGGTGTGACTTGCTTAGGTCATATGCTGTGCTGAGCTGTGCTTAGTTGTTCAGTCGTGTCCAACTCTGTGAGGCCCCATGGACTGTAGCCTGCCAGGCTCCTGGGTCCATGGAATTCTCCAGGCAGGAATACTGGAGTGGGTTGTTATGCCCTCCTTCTGGAGAGATCTTTCCAACAGATCAAACAGGTCTCCCACATTGCATATGGCAACCCATTCCACTACCCTTGCCTGGAAAATCCCATGGACCGAGGAGCCTGGTAAGCTACAGTCCATGGGGTTGCAAAGAGTTGGACACGACGGAGCAACTTCACTTCTTCACTTTACCGTGTGAGCCAGCAGGGACGTCCCAGGTGACGTGAGGAAATGTCCAAATGGGAATTTGAGTTCAGTTCCACGGCTCTATAGACACTGCCCATCAAGGCTGCCACCAGAAGGCACACTCCACCAATTCCCAACTATTTTTCCAATTAACATCATTTCCTGCTGTCCCCAGAAAAGTGATACAAAGGCAGACTTCGACCTGTGTCCCACCCCAACCCCTATTCCCTGGGGGTCCTTGTCCAAAGTGATGGCTCCATTCCGTGGCTTAGTTTGTTCATCTCTATAAAGGGGCCAAGAATAGGACCTACCACTTCATAGCACTGCAGGGGATTAGATAAGACCCTTGCACAGCACCTGAAACTGTATCACTCAGTAAAGGTTACTTCTCAGCATTAATGCCTTCTAAGCACACTTCTTGTCCGTGGAGAATTCTGGGTGACACTTCCCACTGGCATATGGTCTGTGTGCTCTCTGGACTGACCCTCTGAAAGCAAGGGCAGTTCCCTCATTAGCCAGACAGTGAAGGGTAATCGGTAGGAAGGAGCATGGTGTTGTGGGTTCAGACAGACTTGTGTTCAAATCCCAGCTCCATCATTTGCTGGCTGTGTGATCTTGGTGAAGTGACCTCACCTCTCTGAGCTCCAGTAAAAAGGGTATCATAATCGTTTTGCACTAATGGGCTTGTTGAGAAGGCTATGTGCAGTGCCAGGCACTACAGAAGCCCAGAAGACATGGAAGCCTCCCCCATCCCACCCTCCAAGGCCACTCCCTTGGGTCCCCTAGCTGACTTGAGGCCCCAGGCAAAGGGGCAGACCTTAACGTCCTCTGGATCTTGGCCTGTGTGCTCCCCTTCCCCCACCCTACCAGGGCCACCCCTATCTAAAGGCCACCCTGTTCCAGCCAGTTTTTGAAGTCTGCATCATTTAAGAGAACAGAGCTCCTGAGCTGAGAGCACCCAGGGATGACCCAGTGAGCATGAAGCAGGCCCTTCTGCTGTGACAGCATTGTCCCAGGACACGGCCTTTGATCCTGTCAATGGGCCATGTGACCCTCTATGGCCACTGCTGACCAGGCACGGCAGGCGTCTGCACGTGACCCCCGAGCAAGTCATGTTCCTTAGACTTAACCCCTGGTAACGACACCTGACATCCACTTGCCAGGCACATGACACACCTTTTCTCCTTAAATCTTCACAATAACACTAAGAGATCCAGGAACCCCTTAACACCCTGTTTTAAAGACAAAAAATAAATAAAACGGAGTCCAAGAAGAGAGGTAACGTCCCTCAGGAACAAACTCTTAGATCTCACTGATACAAAGTCCTAATTCTTACCCACTGCACACAGGGGCCCCCAGATGGGAACTGCTGTAGGTTCAGAGTCCAACCAACACTGATCTAACAATTTTGTTCATGACACTGTGGTGACCCCATGGACTATACGGTCCATGGAATTCTCCAGGCCAGAATACTAGAGTGGATAGCCGTTCTCTCTCCAGGTGAACTTCCCAACCCAGGGGTAGAACCCAGGTCTCCCGCATCGCGGGCAGATTTTTTTTTTTTTACCAGCTGAACCATAAGGGAAGCCCAAGAATACCGGAGTGGATAGCTTATCCATCCTCCAGGGACTCTTCCCAACCCAGGAATTGAACCAGGGTCTCCTGTGTTGCAGGCAGATTCTTTACCAACTGAGCTATCAGGGAAGCCCACACTGGCCTAAGCACCATAGAAAAATACTCAAAGGATATGAGCAGACAGTTCACAGGAAAGAAAATGCAGATAGTTTCTAAGCCCATGATAACTTGTCAACTTTGCCAACAGGGAAAAGTACAAATCACAACAGTGAGGAGAAAGTTTCGTTTGGTTTTTTTTTTTTTCACTCAAGAGTTAACCCAGTTGTTAAAAATCAGCACTGGTGAGAAAGCAGGAAAATGGATACTCCCTGATGGGACCTTGCTGTGGGAGTGTGACTTGCTACCATTCTTTATAGAAAGGAGTCTCTGTAGCTGTTGACATTTAAAATCTGCACACCTGCTAATCTGCCTTCCACTTCAGGATTCTGTCCCACCTGTGCCTTAAAGCACCTCTTCAAGGATGTGGACAGAGCACTGTTTGCAAGGAGCGAAACCCAGAAGCAAAGCAAGTACCCACCCCTGTGGGGAAGTTTGCAAAGTTATGGCAACCTCCCTTACCCCACAGAATATCAAGCATCTGTTATAACAAATGATTATATTTTTTATTGGCCACACTGGAAGACTTGCAGGATCCTAGTTCCCCAACCAAGGACTGAACTCAGGCCCTGGCATTGAAAGCACTGAGTCCTACCCACTGGACCGTNAGCAAAGCAAGTACCCACCCCTGTGGGGAAGTTTGCAAAGTTATGGCAACCTCCCTTACCCCACAGAATATCAAGCATCTATTATAACGAATGATTATATTTTTTATTGGCCACACTGGAAGACTTGTAGGATCCTAGTTCCCCAACCAAGGACTGAACTCAGGCCCTGGCATTGAGAGCACTGAGTCCTACCCACTGGACCGTCAGGGAATTCCCTGCAATGACTGATTTTAGACTTCAATGTACCAGCGTGAGGGGTTCCATGAAGTAGTATTAGTTTTTTTAAAAACACAAGTTGCAAAACAGCATCAATAATATGAGCCTACTTTTTACAAAAGTGGAATGAAATCCACGTTAGAGTTCCTCTAAGAGTGTATTTGCATAGAGTCTGCGGTGGGTCCTTAGAAGGAGAGAGAGAGCAGTGTTCATTATTTTACCGATTTTCAGACTTTAGCAAGCTTTTCTGTCCTTCCAATAAGAAAGGGAAGACAGTTGTAACAAATGACAGGATATTGTGTATAAAGAGTCACACTAACTACTCTTCCTTATAAATGTGAAGGTCAGTGTTAGGTGTCAACCTGGCTGGGCCACAGTCCCCTGTTATTGAATAAGCACTAAGCTGGGTGTTGCTGTGAAAGGATTTTATGGATGTGATTGAAGTTGTGATCAGTTGACTTTATGTAAGGGAGGCTATTCTAGACTTTCTGGGTGGGTCTGATCCAACTGTTTCATTGGTGATTGAGTCGCTAAGTCGTGTCTGACTCATGTGACCCCATGGACTGCAGCCCACCAGGCTCCCCTGTCCATGGGATTCTCCAGGCAAGAATCCTGGAGTGGGTGAGCATTCCCTTCTCCAGGGGATCTTCCTGATCCAGGGATCAAACCAGGGCTGCCTGCATGGGCAGGTGGATTCTTTACCACCAGTGCCCCCTGGGAAGCCCCGCCCAATTGGTGGGAAGGCCTTAAATGCAGAGCTGAGGCTTCTGGGAAGAAGCAGCTCCCCCTGTGATTGGCTGGTGCCCCAGAATTTCCAGCCAGGCACCCTGTGAATTTCCAACTTGCCTAGCCACCCCCACAGTCACGGAAATTCATTTCTTGATATAAAAATGTATTTTTTAACTAGTGATGATCCACTCTTACATTTCTGTGATAAATCTCTTAAACTTGTATCTCCTACTGGTCGTTTCTCTGGTTGAACGCTGACCAAAACAATACCTTAGAAAAATTATTTTATAAATGCACCAGAAGAAATGTAAACAGATGCCACTTGTAGCAAAAACCTGGTCACAACACATATATTCATCAACAGAAAAAAGGGGAGCGATCAACCTCCATGCAGTCATGCCAAGAACTAATTATTGCACAGCACAGAAAAGACACAAACCGCTGGCACAGAGACAACAGGGATGACGCTCACAAACAGGATGACGAAAGAAAGAAGCAAGTCACAGAGGAATCGTAAAGTACTCTTTGATTTACATAAAATTCAGAAACAGGAAAAACGAAACAAGTCATTGCTTCTGCTGCTCCGCGCTCAGTCATGTCCGACTGGGACACCACGGACCGTAGCCCGCCAGGCTTCTCTGTCCGTGGGATTCTCCAGGCGAGAAGACTGGACAGGGTTGCCATTCACTTCTCTAGGGGATCTTTCAGACCCAGGGATTTAACCCGGGTCTCCTGCATTGCAGGCAGATTTTTTACCAGCTGAGCTACAAAGGAAGCCTACTTAGGAGTACTTACATAGTGGTAAAGCTAAATGTATAGGAATACAAAATAGATAAATAGATATATAACACAATAGGTATATAATATATCTACTAATAGATATATAATATATAAATTATATAAAATTATTTTATACATCAATTCTATATAGCTATATACTATATATAATATATACCTTCAGTTCAGTGCCTCAGAGGTGTCCGACTCTTTGTGACCCCATGAATCACAGCACGCCAGGTCTCCCTGTTCATTACTATCTCTCGGAGTTCACTCAGACTCACGTCCATCGAGTCAGTGATGCCATCCAGCCATCTCATCCTCGGTCGTCCCCTTCTCCTCCTGCCCCCAGTCCCTCCCAGCATCAGAGTCTTTTCCAATGAGTCAACTCTTCCTATGAGGTGGCCAAAGTACTGGAGTTNCGCCCGCCTAGGCGCGGCGGGAGGATCACATACCAGGAGTTGAGCTGCTCAACATCCGCCAGGATTGGGAAACGGAGCACTTGGACGTTCCCGGGGTCTCGCATCTAGAAAGTGCAGCCGCAGAAGTGATCGTAACCCCAATTTCCTGCCTCTGCTCCTCCCTATCAGGTCTGCAGATCTTCCGATCATCTGAAAGTCTAGCCTCGGAGAAGCGCACAGCCGCGCTCAATAAATGCTCCCTTGTGAGCGAGTACGAGAAATCGGCTGCCAGTAGAGAGGAGACTCGTGTTGATCCTTAAGTTGGGAACACCTGAGGGCGTGAGCCCTTGTTAAATGTTAAATGAACCCTTATCGTTTGCTCTGACGCGCCAGCGTCTGTCTTCGTTTTACGGATGAAGAATCAGAGGCTCAGAGAGGGGGAGTGACCTCCCTAAGGCCGCATAGCGGCCCAGTGGCTAGGCCTGTATTGCAGACCTGGAGTGTTGGCTCCAAGTCAGTGCCAAGTGCAGTTACCGAGAACTGCGGAAGGGAAGAGCCTGTCAACAGGTGAGGGAAGAGTGCTGAGACAGGCCCTTCTGCTCCCCTTTCCTTCCCCCAGGAACCCCCTCCCCCGCCAGAACTTTGAGCAAAGATTTACCAAAAAAAAAGGCATTGTTTTCTGGGCTTTGTTTTTCTTGAAGGCAAAACAGTCTCATTAGCAACACTTGGAAGAGCCAAAAGAAGAAAACTAGTGCGCCAGGGGCTTTTTTTTCTTTTTCCCCATTCCAGTTTAATTTCTTTGAAAGAAAAATTAAGCTGGGTTTTCCCTAGTGTTGAGGGAAAAGACAGATGCTAAAGTCCAGCCCAGCTCTGCTGCTAATGGGCTGTGTGACTTTGAGCAATTCATTTCCCCCTGAGCCTTGATTTCCCCATCAGAGGCAGTTATTGCCCTGGGTTTCCATGGAAACACTGCTGGGGGCTCGGGAGGAAGGGCTATGTACTCTGCCTGCTAGATGAGTCAGGCCCATCCAGAATGTGGCTTCTACATCAGCTTTCTTTTGGAGGGGGATGGGAGAGGGGCGTTCTTCAGGCCTCTCCTGTTGGGTCTTGTGGTCTGGTCTTCTGTGACACTGTCCCTTTCTCACTCCTACCCAGTAGGCCACTGGAGGTGCCNTTGGAGGGGGATGGGAGAGGGGCGTTCTTCAGGCCTCTCCTGTTGGGTCTTGTGGTCTGGTCTTCTGTGACACTGTCCCTTTCTCACTCCTACCCAGTAGGCCACTGGAGGTGCCAGCTGTGGAACTGAAACACTGCAGAAGGGCAAGCATCGGGTGAGGGCCGGGCCCCTTGGGGGCTGATGGCCGGAGGACTGCTGAATGTGTCCTGGGTCCTGAGTTTGCTCTGTGTGCTGCAAATGGTGGAGACAGTGTCCGGCGCCAGGTCCCCATCTGCAGGGGCCCACATTAGCTCCCAGTTTCCAGCCTCAGGTGTGAGCCAGACCAGCGTGGTAGACGTGAGTATCCATGCAGGGAACTGGTATCAGGTGGGGATGTATTCAGATGATTTGGAATTTATTGAGCACCTACTCCGTACCAGGCACTGAGCTGAACCCTGGAATATACCAAGGAACATACACTATAGACAAAAATCCCTGCCCTGATGGAGTGAACAATCTCCTAGGAGGATGGCTAAATAAACATGTAGATTTCAGGCAGTAAGATGCTAGGTGCTCTGCAGATGAAGAGGATGAAGTGGTATTGTGGAGTGGAGGCTGTGAGGTACAGGGAGTATTTACAACTGTTTCAGATTGTGTGATCACACATGGCTTCTGGGAGGAAGTGACTTTAAGCCAAGCCCTGAGTGGAGAAAGGAAGCCACTTGTAACAGACACCAGAAGGAAGAACATTCCAGGTGGAAAGGAAAGCATATGCAAAGGCCCTTAGGAAGGAACAAGCTTAGTGGATTTCTAGAACTGTGAGGAGGCCAGAATGGCTGGAACGGGGTGAGTCAGTGGGGAGAATGTTAAGAATGAAGATGGAGATGTAATGGTGGTCTTGGTGCGTGGGGAATGGTAGTGCCTTTGACTTGGATGCACCAAAGGAGAAACAGTGATGAGAGCAAGGAGGCTTTCTCCTGAGGCAGGGAGGTATGCAGGCGGTGGAGACAGGCTGCAGGGAACTCGCATCATTCTGTTCTGATGTCTGTAAGGGGAGGGGAGGTCACCGTGGATCCAGAGTGAAAATCTGAAGGCAGGGGGCTGGATTCTCGCTTTGTATTTTCTTCGGTGGGAGAACAAACAGAGTAACAAACTCCTCTCCACCTGAATGGACAGCTGAGAGTGTGTTTAGCGCCCACGGCAACTTTATGGGGCCACAGAGTACCTTCGTGCCCTTTGTTTGAACCAGGCAAACAGGTAATTATGCCCATTTTATAGATGGGAAAGTGATTTGCGGTTACTCTAGGTTATAAAATTGACTGCTGCCTCTTGGAGGCAGGAAAACGGGGGTTATCTGTGGCTCGGGTCAGATAATTTTCTGAGTTATTGAGCCAGCGCTGTGCAGAACTCACCAAATCCTGCCCTCAACCCCGTAAGATGAGTCTGATGATTTCTGTGTTGCCCATGAGGATGCTGAGGTTCAGGGAGGGGAAGCTGGCCATTAGGGAAGTTGCAGAGCCAGGATGTGATCTCACTGCTGCCTCCTGCTGAATCCAGATCCTTCCTCTCTGGCTTACTGTCTCCCAGGACTACACAGGTGGCTGCCCTTTTGAAAGTCCTGCCAGCCTCTGGCCAGGGAGCCTGCAGGCTGGGAAAGGCCACCCACTCCTCACCTAGGTCCTTTATGTCATCACTCATTCAACAAATATTTATTGAGCACCTACTATGTGCCAGGAACTATGCTACACGTGAGGAGTAAATCACTCAGTTCCTGCCCTTATGGAGCTTAGGTTTCTAGTTGGGACGCACCTGAGCAACAGGCTCACAGGTCAGGTAAATCCACAGGATTTCACTGAGCGACAAGGATCACAAAACAGGGTAGGGATGTGATGGTGTGAGATGGAGAGAGGTGACCACTTTGCTTTGGGCTGTCAGGCAGGCCTCTCTGTGTACAGAGGCCTGAAGCTTTGCAAAGATACAGCAGAACAGCACACGCAAAGGCCCCGAGGCAGGAGCAGAAGGCCATGTCATGTCACAAACTTTGGGAGGCCGGAGTGGCTAGAACAGTGAGCTAGGGGGTGAAGGATGAGGGAGGAGACAGGAGAGGGAAGCCAGATTGCCTGGGGCTTTGTGGACCACTGAAGAAGGTGATGGCAACCCACTCCAATATTCTTGCCTGGAAAATCCCGTGGACAGAGGAGCCTGGTAGGCTACTGTCCACGGGGTCACAAAGAGTTGGACACAACTGAGTGACTTCACTTTCACTTTGTGGACCACTGTGCAAAGTGGGTCCATTCCTAGGCATAAGATGGCAGCCACATGATCTGGGTTTTTTGTTGTTGTCACTGGACTGCCAGGGAAGTCCCCAGGAGGGACATGATCTGATTTCAGTTTTTACAAGGATCCCACTGGCTGCAGTGGGAGAATCAACTGGAATGGGCAGAGCCACTGGGGGAGCTGGTGGTAGTAGCTTTGGGAAGGGGTCCAAGTTAAGATTTTTTTGTCGGGGGGCAGGGAATAGTACCGAGAGTGACGAGTGACCTCATCCTTCCAAGTGTGACCTCAGAGGGCCAGAGACTTGCTTGGCATCAGACTACCAGGGCTCAGTAATTCCAGGACACTCCTTTTGGGAAGAAGGAAGTCTGAAAAAAAAAAAAAAATCTCCACAAATCTGACAGATTGGACATTTAGGGCTGACCCTCGTGGTCCCGAAGGGAACAAGCTAAGAGGTACAGAGAGCTCTTTATCTTTACTCTCAATTTTCACCTCTGGAAAAAGTAGTAATAAACGCTTGTTGTACTGAACACTGTGTAAGAACCAGGCACTGTTGGAAGCACAGGGGTGAGCTCGTTTAGCCCCTCATTTCAGAAGCCGGTGAAGTGCAGCCCGCAGGTCAGATCAGGTCCACTGCTAGGTCTTGTACAGCCCAGGAGCTGGGGATGTTTTTCACTTGTTTTAGTGAAATAGTTAATTTTTGGCTGAGCTGGGTCTCCGTTGCTGTGCACAGGCTTTCTCTCATTGTGCTGAGGGAGGCTGCTCTCTGCTTGTGGTGCGCGGGCTTCTCACTGCGGTGGCTGCTCCTGTCGCAGAGCACAGGTCTAGCGCTCGCGAGCTCAGCGTGCGGCTCCCGGACGTCGTTGCCCCATGTGGAATCTTGCCGTGTCCCCTGCATTAGCAGGCAGGTTCCTAACCACTGGGCCACCAGAGAAGTTCTTGAGAATTGTTTTTATATTTTCAAATGATCAAAAAAATTTTTTGAAAGAACGGTATTTCGTGATGCATGAAAACTCAGTTCACACCTNACAGGAGAGGGAAGCCAGATTGCCTGGGGCTTTGTGGACCACTGAAGAAGGTGATGGCAACCCACTCCAATATTCTTGCCTGGAAAATCCCGTGGACAGAGGAGCCTGGTAGGCTACTGTCCACGGGGTCACAAAGAGTTGGACACAACTGAGTGACTTCACTTTCACTTTGTGGACCACTGTGCAAAGTGGGTCCATTCCTAGGCATAAGATGGCAGCCACATGATCTGGGTTTTTTGTTGTTGTCACTAGACTGCCAGGGAAGTCCCCAGGAGGGACATGATCTGATTTCAGTTTTTACAAGGATCCCACTGGCTGCAGTGGGAGAATCAACTGGAATGGGCAGAGCCACTGGGGGAGCTGGTGGTAGTAGCTTTGGGAAGGGGTCCAAGTTAAGATTTTTTTGTCGGGGGGCAGGGAATAGTACCGAGAGTGACGAGTGACCTCATCCTTCCAAGTGTGACCTCAGAGGGCCAGAGACTTGCTTGGCATCAGACTACCAGGGCCCAGTAATTCCAGGACACTCCTTTTGGGAAGAAGGAAGTCTGAAAAAAAAAAAAAAATCTCCACAAATCTGACAGATTGGACATTTAGGGCTGACCCTCGTGGTCCCGAAGGGAACAAGCTAAGAGGTACAGAGAGCTCTTTATCTTTACTCTCAATTTTCACCTCTGGAAAAAGTAATAATAAGCGCTTGTTGTACTGAACACTGTGTAAGAACCAGGCACTGTTGGAAGCACAGGGGTGAGCTCGTTTAGCCCCTCATTTTAGAAGCCGGCGAAGTGCAGCCCGCAGGTCAGATCAGGTCCACTGCTAGGTCTTGTACAGCCCAGGAGCTGGGGATGTTTTTCACTTGTTTTAGTGAAATAGTTAATTTTTGGCTGAGCTGGGTCTCCGTTGCTGTGCACAGGCTTTCTCTCATTGTGCTGAGGGAGGCTGCTCTCTGCTTGTGGTGTGCGGGCTTCTCACTGCGGTGGCTGCTCCTGTCGCAGAGCACAGGTCTAGCGCTCGCGAGCTCAGCGTGCGGCTCCCGGACGTCGTTGCCCCATGTGGAATCTTGCCGTGTCCCCTGCATTAGCAGGCAGGTTCCTAACCACTGGGCCACCAGAGAAGTTCTTGAGAATTGTTTTTATATTTTCAAATGATCAAAAAATTTTTTTGAAAGAACGGTATTTCGTGATGCATGAAAACTCAGTTCACACCTCAGTGGCTGTTAAGTACACCCTTATTGGTATGCAGTCATGCCTGTTTATTCTTACGGCTGATGCTTTCACACGATCAGCCAGAGATGAATGGTTTCAGTAGAGAACTTTCGGCCCACAGAGGGGGAAGCATTTAGCCCTTCGCAGTTTGCCGACCCCTGC
This sequence comes from Raphicerus campestris, assembly GCA_006410735.1. Lineage (NCBI taxonomy): Eukaryota > Metazoa > Chordata > Mammalia > Artiodactyla > Bovidae > Raphicerus > Raphicerus campestris. Next base: position 61,205 of record SJYW01009007.1, read on the forward strand.
CTTGTTTTATAAAGGCGGGGACCGAGGCACAGAGAAGCTGAGTTGCCCAGAGTCGCACAGCTCTGAGTGGGGAAGTGGGATGTGAAGCCAGGCTTCGTGGCTCCAGAGCCCTGTCCTCAGAAGCAGGGTGCCGCCTGGCCTTACTGAGTGGTTGTCACAAGGCCGAGGGGTCTCTGGGAAACAGCAGTGTTTTCTGCTCCTGGGTTGGGGTCCTGGTGGGAGACCTGTGATTTTCCACTCCTTGGAGGACTTGCCCTGTTGGGGTCCCCCGTGGGGTTGGGAGAATGGAAGGACGTGTACTGGCAGGAGCTGGGAGAGGGGAGTTTCCACCCCAGGCCACATCCATCACTCCTCTTGTGGGAGCTGGCCAGTGAGGCTAAGAACGTGAGATGCCTTTGAGAGGCATCATTTTAATGTCTGCAGGTAACTGACTCCAGACGAGTGTTGCCGTTTCCAGTTGCCGCTGTAACCAATTACTACAAACGCAGTGGCTTAAAATGAGTGCACATTTGTTATCTGGGGGGTCAGAAGCCCAAAATGGGTTTCACTGGATTAAAATCAAGGTGTCAGTACCGTGTTCCTTCCAGAGGTTCCAGGGGAAGGTCCATTCCCTTGCCTTTTCCAGCTTCTAGAAGCTTCCTGCTTTACCTCCTTNTTCCAGTTGCCACTGTAACCAATTACTACAAACGCAGTGGCTTAAAATGAGTGCACATTTGTTATCTGGGGGGTCACAAGCCCAAAATGGGTTTCACTGGATTAAAATCAAGGTGTCAGTACTGTGTTCCTTCCAGAGGTTCCAGGGGAAGGTCCATTCCCTTGCCTTTTCCAGCTTCTAGAAGCTTCCTGCTTTACCTCCTTGGCTTTTGGCCTCTTCCTCCATCTTCAGAGTCACCTGCCTAGCATCTCTCTCTTTCTCTACCCCCGCTTCCCCCCTCTGCCCTCTCCCCGCCTCTCCCCTTCTCACTCACCGTCTCTCTCACTGAACCTCTGCTTCCTTCACATCTCTGTCACTTTGACCCTCCTACCTCTCTCTCATAAAAATCCTATGATGACATCTAAAGCCCTCCAGATAATTCTGGACAATCCCCCCATCCCAAGAGCCTCAATTTAATCACCTCTGCAAAGCCCCTTTTGCCACGTGAGGTCACACTTCACAGGCTCTAGGGATTAGGACTGGGCATCTTTGGAGATCACTCCTCAGCCAGGGAGAATGAACCAGGAGCTTCTGACTCCACGCTGTCCCTCCCAGCCCCTCATCCCTCCTAAGCCACCCCCTGTCCTGCTCATGCACAAGGAAGTGCCTTTGGCTGCAGGTAACAACATTTAGAGAGAGCACTGAGGTAATGGAAACCCGAGCCTTTCTTGATGGGCCCCGACCAAAAAATGGAAACAATTTAGAACTGTCCCCTTGATACTGGAGTTGTGGAATTGTTTGCCTTCTTAATGGAGGCAGTGTGGACTTTGATTCTACAATCTGCGTGCACGCTCAGTCGTGTCCAACTCTTTGCGACGCCCTGGACTGTAGCCCACTAGCCTTCTCCGTCTATGGGATTCTCCAGGCACGAATACTGGAGTGGGTTGCCATGCCCTCCTCCAGGGGATCTTCCCGACCCAGGTCGCCTGCATTTCCTGCCTTGGCAGGTGGATTCTTTACCACTGAGTCCCCTGGGAAGCCCCCGTCTACAGTTTGATAGTCAGTTATAAAGGGTGTTTGCAAAAGCACTTAACAAAACATGAGGCACCAAGATCTGATGGCCAGGCTGGGTTTGATGAAGACTGCCCTGTAGGTGAGGAAGGCAAGGTCCAGACACCTTAAAGGGGCCATTTCCCTGGTGCTCAGATGGTAAAGAATCTGCCTGCAAAGTGGGAGACCAGGGTTTGCTCCCTGGCTTGGGAAGATCCCCTGGAGAAGGGAGAATCTCCAACATTAGAACACAGGAGGGACATGATCTGGGTTTTTTGTTGTTGTTGTCACAGGACTGCCAGGGAAGTCCCCAGGGCATTGCGTTTGCAACCCTTTCCTATCCATCCTGACCCTTAAAACTTACCCACAGGGGAAAATATTTGACCCTCTCTGGATTCCCTGGGGATCCTTACTGACTCGGGAGAGGATGAGAGGGGAAGGAGACGGACTGAGAATTCACCACCCCGGACTCAGAGCAGCATCACGTTAGCTCTGTGCCCCCTGGACAGAGCTGAGTTCAGCTCCTGATGAGTTTCAAGGGAGGGGATGGCCAGCTTGGGGCATGGGGGCAGGCAGGAATGCAATTCTGGAGGCCGGATTTGGGGGGAACCTTCCTTGGTGACTCACTCTGCTGTCAGGAAGATGGAGAGGAGCCGGGCTGGGAGAGTCTCCTGCTTCCTCCTTGGCTGACTCTGAGCACCGGAAGGAGCTGGGGCAGGAGGTGGGGAAGAAGGCAGGAGGAGGAGGAGGCCGCTCCTGCCCCTGGTGGGCTGTTTCCTCCGGAGCTTCAGCTGGTAACTTTCAGGTAGAGCTTAGTTTGAAACCAGCTAGCAGTGACAGGCTGTGTGCCCTGGGGTGAACCCCTTTGCCTCTCTGTGCCTCAGTTTTCTCATCTGTGAAGTGGAAACTATTGTACCAACCTCCTAGGTCTGTTTTGAAGACTGGGCGAGTTGGGGTCCAGCACAGTGTGTGGCAATGGCACCCCATTCTAGTACTCTTGCCTGGAAAATCCCATGGACAGAGGAACCTGGTAGGCTATAGTCCATGGGGTCGCAAAGAGTCGGACACGACTGAATGACTTCACTTTCATAGTGTGTGGCAAAAAATTATGAGTCCCGACTGTGTGCGAGACTTTGATGGGGGAGGCAGACATCCTACAAATAATGCTTTGAAAAGGAAGACCAGGGGTGAAGAGAGTTTGTAACTGGAGGATCTGCCATGTTTTGGGTAGGGTGGTCAAGGAAGACTTCCTGGAAGAAGCATCTGAGGATTGGAGGATGAATGAGTGGTGTTTTTTTGAGGAAGGTGCCCCAGGCAGAAGGAACAGTGCATGAAATAGGTGTGATGGGCTCAGTGCGGCGTCTAGAGAGAGCCAGTGAGCAGGGGATAGAGGTTACCAGAAATCACACTTCCGACATTGCACTGGGAGAAGTTCAGAGAGGGCTTGTGGAGGGGTTAGCACTGTTAAGCGAACAGTTCAGTGGCATTCAAGACATTCTCATTGTGCAACCATCACCACCATCTACCTCCAGGACTTTCTCATCTTGCAAAACTGAAAGTGTTCTCATTAAATAACTCTCCACTTCCCCTTCCCCAAGCTGGCAGTCACCATCCAGCTTTCTGTTTCTGTAAGTCTGACTGCTCCCAAGTACCTCGTATAAATAATGATGGAGACGGGAATGGCTACCCACTCCAGCAGTTTTGCCTGGAGAATCCCCTGGACAGAGGAGCCTGGCAGACTATAGTCCATGGAGTCACAAAGAGTCAGACACAACTGAGTGTTAAACACTTTCCTGTTTCACTTCACGTGATGTCTTCAGGGTTCGTCCATGTAGCAGCTTGTGCCAGAATTTTCTCCCCCCTTTTAAGGCTGAATAGCATTCCATCATATGGATAGGCCACGTTTTGCTCAACCTATTCATCCACTGATGGGCGCTTGGGTTGTTTCTAAACCTTTTGGCAGTTGTGAATCAAGCTACTATGAATATAGGTGTGTGCAGATGTCTCTTTGAGACCTCACTTTCAGTTCTTTTCCATGTATACTCAGAAGTAGATTTGGTGGATTGTATGATAATTCTATTTTTTTTTCCAGTTTTTGTTAAGATACAATTGACCTACAGTACCATGTAAGCTTAAGATGTACAGCACAATGCTTTGACTTACTTACATTATGAAATGATGACGACAATAAGTTTAGAGAACATCCATCATCATCTACAGATACAAAAGAAAAGTTTTTTTCTTTGTGATGAGAACTCTTGGGATCTACTGCCTTAACATCTTTCATATATACCATCCAGCACTGTTAACTACAGTCATCACTTTGTATGTTACATACCTAGAACTGGTTATTGTATTTTTAATTTGGGGAGGGGGACCTGCCACACTCTTTTCCACAACATCTGTGCCATTTTTACGTCCCCAACAGGAGTTGCACAGGGGTTCCATTTCTCCCCAGCCTCTCTAACACTTGTCAGCATGAATCTTTCTAATGAATATTCAGGGTTGGTTTGCTTTAGAATTGACTGGCTTGATCTCTTTGCCGTCCAAAGGACTCTCGAGTCTTCTCCAGCACCACAATTCAAAAGCATCAATTCTTCGCCACTCAGCCTTCTTTATGGTCTGACTCTCACATCTGTATGTGACTATTGGAAAAACCATAACTTCGACTATACGGACCTGACCCAGGAATTGAACGTGCGTCTCTTTGTGTCTCCTGCATTGTCAGGCAGGTTCTTTACCATTAGTGCCACCTGGGAAGCCCCAGGTAGAGCTTTGGGGAGGGTATTTTAGCAAAACCCCTCAGAGGTTTAAGATATTTCTCCTTCTGCAACAGACCCTGTTAGGGTTCTGCCATATCCTTTGGCCCCCCCCCCTTTTTTTTCTTCCGGCCATGCTGTATAGTTTATGAGATGTTAGTTTTCTGACTAGGGTTTGAACCCAGGCTCTCGGCAGTGAAAGCGCAGAGTCCTGACCACTGGACCATCAGGCGGTTTCTGACCCTGCCATTTTGGTGGGCTTCTGTTGACTTCAGGTCACCAGCATCTTCTTCCAGAAGCACCTGCAAGCATGGCAGACCAGAAGTGCTGGGGACCTAGCAGCTCCCTCCCCGGCTGTGCTCACCCGATGACTGATAGGAGCTGGTGTATAACACCCCGGCTCCCTTGCCCCTGGGGCTGCCAGCCCGTGGCGGGCACCATCTCAGCCCAGCCTTCGCTGGTTGCTTCTCCCGTCCCTGGCTCACTTCCCTGTCTTGGTGCTTGTGCTCTCCACACCTCCCAGATGTGCTGCTTGCTTAGAAATCCTTGTCTCTAGGGTGCTTCTGGAGGAACTCAGACTGTGAGACCGTCTGACTCAGCACTTTCACTTCTGGAAATCTCTCTGACCAAACATTCTCACATGTGCCCAGAGAGTCACGTGCAAGGACGTTGACTGTTGGTGCTAATGGAAAGGTGGACACACTCAACTGCTCGTCATTAGGGAAATGTTCCCTCTATTGCAAGTCATCCATGGCATGAACTCCTGAGACTACAGTGAGCCAGGAATGGGGCAGTAATGGTCAAGGACAGGAAATTTAGAAGAACCTCAAATTGCCTGGATTCCAGCGCTTTCTCTACCACTGAGTGGGCCCTGAAATACTGTCTTTTAAATCTCTTTATCTGTATAATGGTGGCTCAGATGGTAAAGCGTCTGCCTACAATGCAGGAGACCTGGGTTCGATCCCTGGGTTGGGAAGATCCCCTGGAGAAGAAAATGGCAACCCACTCCAGTATTCTTGCCTGGAGAATCTCATGGATAGAGGAGCCTGGTGGGCTAATCTTATCTTTCTTGTAAGATCACTGTGTAGATTAACTGAGGTAACCTTTTAAGCTCAGCACTGTGCCTGGCATATAGAAATCACTCAAAATGTTTTTACTTTCTTCATTGTGTCTGTCAATATGTTAATAGATGGCACGTCTGTGAAGTGGTAAAAGTCAAGTTTCAGAAATGAGAACTTCAGGACAGACCCATTTCTATAAAACACAACAAACTCTGTACTAAGATGTATCTACAAATGTCATTAAACTGAGAAATGCCTGTAAGGGTCTGCTTCAAGCTGATCATGGCAGGAGAGAGGTGGGATGATGGAGGGCAGGGATGAGAAAGGAGAATTTAGAAATCGTTACATATTGTTTCTTTTCCTTTTTCTTTTTTGCCATGCTGCATGACTTGCTGGATCTTAGTTCCCCAGCCAGAGATTGAACCCAAGCCCTGGCAGTGAAAGCGCTGAGTCCTAACCACTAGACCACCAGGAAATTTCCTGATTTGTTTTAAATATGTGTATTCATGACTTGCTTCCCAGGTGGCTCAGTGGTAAAGAATCTGCCTGCCAATGCAGGAGACATGGGTNAGCGCTGAGTCCTAACCACTAGACCACCAGGAAATTTCCTGATTTGTTTTAAATATGTGTATTCATGACTTGCTTCCCAGGTGGCTCAGTGGTAAAGAATCTGCCTACCAATGCAGGAGACACGGGTTCGATCCCTGGGTTGGGAAGATCCCTTGGAGGAAGAAATGGCAACCCACTCCAATTTGCCTGGAAAATCACATGGACAGATGAGCCTGGCGAGCTACAGTCCTTGGGGTTGCAAAGAGTTGGACGCAACTTAGCAACTAAATAACAAATTCATGATTTACTTGTGTTCATTTCAAGTACAGGCTTATTTTTAAAAATGAAAGCGTGCAGCTGGAGCCTGGGAGGTTTAGGGACCAGGCTGAAGGAGGCTGTCTTCACTGCTTAGGTGGGGCTGGTCCATTGGAACATGGGGTGGTGGATTCTGACGTCCACCCCGCCGCCTCTCTTTCCAGTGTCGAGAAGTGTGTGGCCTGAACGCCTCTGACCGCTGCGCCTTCGTCCGTACCAACCCTGACTGCCACAGTGACGGGGGCTACCTGGACTACCTCGAGGGCATCTTCTGCCACTTCCCAGCCCGCCTCCTCCCTCTGGCCATCACCCTCTACGTGAGGCCCCACGCTGGGTGGGGGGCTGGTGAGAGGGGCCTGTGGCCCCAGCAGGACTTAATGCTCTTTCCCCCTCTCTGGCCTCCCCCTCTACCCTCACCCAGGCTTTCTGGCTGGTTTATCTGTTTCTGATTCTGGGAGTCACCGCAGCAAAGTTGTAAGTTTGGCCCTGGCCTGATGTCCAGCTTGTAGATGGGAGAGCGAGGGTCCCGGGGTGGGAGGTTGACTTGGGGAGGACCCACCCTGGGCTTGGGGGCAAGGATCGGAGGCAGGAGCCACTCACCGCTTTCCTCCGTAGCTTCTGCCCTAACCTGTCGGCCATTTCCACCACACTCAAGCTTTCCCACAATGTGGCAGTATCCTTTCGGTCCAGTTCTGGTACCCTGGAGGGAGGGCTGGAGGGTGTGAGGGCCTAGGAGATGGGGAANGGTCCCGGGGTGGGAGGTTGACTTGGGGAGGACCCACCCTGGGCTTGGGGGCAAGGATCGGAGGCAGGAGCCACTCACCGTGGAAACACTCACCGCTTTCCTCCGCAGCTTCTGCCCTAACCTGTCGGCCATTTCCACCACACTCAAGCTTTCCCACAATGTGGCAGTATCCTTTAGGTCCAGTTCTGGTACCCTGGAGGGAGGGCTGGAGGGTGTGAGGGCCTGGGAGATGGGGATGGCTCGTGGCCTGGGCAGCCTGGAGTGTCTGCGCTGAGGCCCCTTGACAACGTCCCTCCATGGCGTCACCTTCCTGGCGTTTGGGAACGGGGCCCCGGATATCTTCAGCGCCCTGGTGGCCTTCTCGGACCCGCGTACAGCCGGCCTGGCCTTCGGGGCCCTGTTTGGTACGAGCGAGCGCCCCGGCTGCGGGTGAGGGGGCTGGGAGGGAGGCCGGAAATGGGCGCGGGACAGACCAAGCCTGGCCTCCTCTCCCGCAGGCGCAGGCGTGCTGGTCACTACCGTGGTGGCCGGCGGGATCGCCATCCTGCGCCCCTTCACGGCGGCCTCCAGGCCCTTCCTCAGAGACATCGTCTTCTACATGGCGGCCGTGCTGCTGATCTTCACCGCGCTCTACCGCGGCAGGGTCACGCTGGCGTGGGCCCTGGGTGAGCCGCTGCGGGACCAGGGCGGGATCCCCCCAGGGCTGATGGCTGGGAGGCATGGGGTTGGGGGGCTTGATGGGAGCAGGTGGTCTGCAGGGCACAGAGTCACATTTGGTTCCAAGCAATAGAACCACTGCTTGGGACCCTGGTGGCCGGNCACCGCGCTCTACCGCGGCAGGGTCACGCTGGCGTGGGCCCTGGGTGAGCCGCTGCGGGACCAGGGCGGGATCCCCCCAGCTCTGATGGCTGGGAGGCATGGGGTTGGGGGGCTTGATGGGAGCAGGTGGTCTGCAGGGCACAGAGTCACTTTTGGTTCCAAGCAATAGAACCACTGCTTGGGACCCTGGTGGCCTGGGCGTGAAAGGGGACTTGTTATTCCGATCACTGAAGAGGGCAGGGTGAAGTCTTGGGCGTGAAAGGGGACTTGTTATTCCGATCACTGAAGAGGGCAGGGTGAAGTCAGGATGACGTTCTGGGTTTTCACAATCTCCAGTTTTCATGAGCGGTACAGCCGCAATGCTGACTGTGACCCACAGGGTCACTCCATCCAGATGGTTCCAACGATATGATGGAGGGGCAGGTTATAGAGGGTTGAGAAAAAACAGGGAGGGTGGCTGTGATGCAGAGATGCTAGGGGTCAGCAACAGTGGGAGCCCCTGAAGTGGGCAGAGAATGGGGTGGCTGGAGCCTGCTGAGGGCTCCAGGCCCAGACCCGGGGTCACCCAGCGTGAGCGAGAGTTGCGGAAGGTCACGGGTCCTGACAGAGACAGGGCCCCACAGCAGGGCGGGGGTGCCCCTGACCCTCCCCTGCTGGCTTCTGATTCACTCTTGGGGCTCCATGCGCAGGCCCAGGGCAGCCAGAGACTGGGGGATACAGTCCGCAGGGGCTCAGCCTCCCGGGCACAGAGCCGCACACTAGCCCTTTGCCCTTGAACTGTGACATGGAGGCCACTGTCTGTGCCAGGGTTATACCCACTGTTGATGGATGGATTGGTTGGGTGGGGGGAAGGCAGGTGGCCTTGGTAGGGAGAAAATATGGGCCAAGGAGGGGAAGGGAGGCGGTGGGGCTCCAGGAAATGGCCCTTTGCCGGCTGGGCTGGGCTGGGCTGGGCTAACAGCCACTGCCGCCAGGTGCCGGCGAGAGGCGGCGCGCTTGCTCTCTGGGCCTGCGGCCAGGACGCCACTTGGTGACGGCGTGCCCTTGTCCGCAGGTTACCTCGGCTTCTACATGTTCTACGTGGTCACCGTGGTTCTCTGCACCTGGATCTACCAATGGCAGCGGAGGAGATCCTTGGTCTGCTCCATGCCGGCTACCCCAGGTAAGGTCTGAGTGGAGGACCCCGGGTCTGGAGCCCCCTGCGCCCGGAAGCTGCTGCCTCTGCTTCCTGAGGCCCGTGCCGGTGCCTATCTCCTCTCCCTTCTTTTTCTACTTCTTCTACCAAGGTCCCCCCTCTGTGCCTTCGCTTGTGCTGCTAAAGCCTCGTCATCACCTGCTTGTCCAAGTTCATTAGTTCTTCGTGCTCCTGCCTGTTGCTGGGGCAAATCTTCCTAAGAGCCGTCAACTCCTGCATCCCAGAATGCACCCCCTGCCAGGTGCTTCCACCACAAATACATGCACACACACATCCATTCACAAATGCATAAACAGCATGAGCGTACATAACACACACACAACACATACAAATACGCATTCACAAATCCATGCACATATACAACCCATAGGCTTCCCAGGTGGCGCAGTGGTGAAGAATCCACCTGCCATTGCGGGAGACCCCAGACACGTGGATTTGATCCTTGGGTTAGGAAGATCCCCTGGAGAAGGAAATGGCTACCCACTGCAGTATTCTTGCCTGGGAAATCCCAAGGACAGACAAACGAGCCTGGCGGACTACAGTTCGTGGGATTGGAAAGAGTCAGACTCGAATGAGCACACACATACACGCATACACACACAACCCACACACATATATAGATACACATCTCGAGCTGAATGGGGCTTCTACCTTAGGAAAAGGCATGCTTCCCCCATTTACCCCAGTCCCCAGTGCTCTCTGTCGTCAACCCCGACATGTACAGACCTGATTATGTTGGGAAACCAGAATTCTTCCCCCAAGCCTCTTTCACTTGGTCCCATGATGTACTTGGCCCTCTTTGGCATGTGAGCCTGAGAACCTTGCCCTTGATCTGTTGCCATTTGTGCTGGGCCTCAGCTTTCTTCTCCAAACTCATTCATACCCCAAACTCCACTCCCCAACTGTGCAGGGCCACCCCCACCTCCCTGAAATGCCACGCTCCCTGAAATGCCGCGCTCCCTGAAATGCCACGCTCCCTGAAATGCCATGCTCCCTCTGGCTCTCTCCAGGATTTGCCTGTGCTGTCCTTTTTCCCTGGTGTGTCCTTGTTCTGAAAAGACTTAAGGACTCAGCCAGGAGGGAGCTCTTCAGAGACCCCCAGGTGTCTCATCTGGGCTTGCACAGCTTTCATACTCACCCCAGCACAATCTTTATCTTTATTAATTTGCTTATGTTTCTGTCTATTGGACTGTGAGCTTCCAGAGGGCCAGAATGTATTATTTCCTGAGGTCCTGGCACAAGTGTTGGTGACTCCTCCTACAGGAAGTCTACCGTGATTTTTGCTCTCTTCTCTTTATCCTCTGGGCCTTCAGAGTTCAGCACATGGTACCCTGTGATCTCTTCTAAACCCGTCCTAGCTCACTGGGCTGGAACAGAAGGGGAAAATGAGGCCTGGAGAGTCACACAGAGGCAGAATCNTCTTTATCCTCTGGGCCTTCAGAGTTCAGCACATGGTACCCTGTGATCTCTTCTAAACCCGTCCTAGCTCACTGGGCTGGAACAGAAGGGGAAAATGAGGCCTGGAGAGTCACACAGAGGCAGAATCAGGGCTAGCACTCTTCACTTGAGAACAGCCGTTTTCCTTTTGGGAAGCCTTTCTTTGCAGGGCTTGGTCCTCTAATGCTGAGGACTCCTGAGAAAAGTTGCAGACTGAAAAAGAAAAATATGTCGGGTACCATGTTCTGAAAGGTGCAACGTGGAAGTCAGTGAATGTTTGAGTTTTGTCTTCAGACGGCTGTATTAAATTTGACCTTACTGCTGCATCACTGTATTTGAAAATGTTTCGTGAGTTAGACTTCTTGAGTCTGTAAGAATTCCTGAGTATACAGGGTGATTGCTGAGAAGTCCACGATACAGAGGGGGCCTAGACACTTGCACCCTGAATACCGAGCGGTCCCAGAGGTGCCCTACCCTAGAATAATGGTGGGAAGGGCCGGCGCCCCACTTGGCTCATGGGAAACTCTGCTCTCTCCTACAGAGATGCTGTCAGATTCTGAGGAGGAACAGGTGTCTTCTAACACCAACAGCTATGACTATGGTGAGTCCAGGGGCTCTGTGTCCCGCTGCGGTGGGGGTGCCAGCTGGACTGGGCTGGAGAGGTGGGTGATCCACCCAGGAAGGAGGCAGTGAACAGCTCTCACTGTAGGCTGAGCTGGGTTTGCCTTCCCCGCTCCCTACCAGGCTCTGGGCTTTTTCCTTCTTCCCAGGGGTTGGGGGCATTAGTGGGAGGGAAGGGAGAGGGTTTTCCAGAGGCTGAGCCAGCCACAGACACCTGCCTCTCCCTGCTTGTGCCCCCAGGTGAGGAGTACCGGCCGCTGCTCCTGTACCCGGAGACCACAGCCCAGATCCTGGTGCAGGCCCTCAACCCCCTGGATTACCGGAAGTGGAGGACTAAGCCCATGCACTGGAGGGCCCTCAAGGTGTTCAAGGTCAGGGGCCACNGTCTTCTAACACCAACAGCTATGACTATGGTGAGTCCAGGGGCTCTGTGTCCCGCTGGGGTGGGGGTGCCAGCTGGACTGGGCTGGAGAGGTGGGTGATCCACCCAGGAAGGAGGCAGTGAACAGCTCTCACTGCAGGCTGAGCTGGGTTTGCCTTCCCTGCTCCCTACCAGGCTCTGGGCTTTTTCCTTCTTCCCAGGGGTTGGGGGCATTAGTGGGAGGGAAGGGAGAGGGTTTCCCAGAGGCTGAGCCAGCCACAGACACTTGCCTCTCCCTGCTTGCGCCCCCAGGTGAGGAGTACCGGCCACTGCTCCTGTACCCGGAGACCACAGCCCAGATCCTGGTGCAGGCCCTCAACCCCCTGGATTACCGGAAGTGGAGGACCAAGCCCATGCACTGGAGGGCCCTCAAGGTGTTCAAGGTCAGGGGCCCCCTGGGGCCAGGCTTCTGACTTGGTGACAGCACAGGGCACTGGCCCCTCCGCCTTCTCCAGAGCAGTGAGGTTGGGGGGCAGACTGGGGGGCTCTGCTGAGGACCTGATGGGGAAATACATGAGACTGGGACTCCGTGGGGAATGTGAGTCATGCAGCATGGCTCAGACTCCTCCCCGCAAGGAAGGAATGGGAGCATCTTCCTAAGGATAGAGAGGAGGTTGGGGACTCCTGACCTGCTGAGAGCCAGGAACTGGGGCAGGTGAGAGTGGGTCACAGTAAGTCTAAATGAGATCAAAATAGCACTTTTCTGACCGCTCACTGCTTCCCTGGGCTACCTGTCTCCTGAGGTCTGGATGTGAGCAGGCTAGTTTCCATGAGGCAGGACTGCAGTGCTTTCCACCACCCAGACCCAAAAAGTCAGAGGCCTCACCTCATAGCCCCCAACATGGATACCTTTCAGACCTCCTCAGACCCAGGGGGCAGATAATGAACAACTAATATTTATACCCCATGACAGCTCTGGCTATATCATGATCTCAGGCAAGTCCCTTCATCGCTCTGAGCTTCAGCTTCCTCCACTGTAAAATGGGGGTAGTGATAGCGCCTTTCTTCTGGAATCCTTGTATCAGTAAGTGCTGCAGCTGCTGCTGCTGCTAAGTCGCTTCAGTTGTGTCCGACTCTGTGCAACCCCATAGACGGCGGCCCACCCGGCTCCCCCGTCCCTGGGATTCTCCAGGCAAGAACACTGGAGTGGGTTGCCATTTCCTTCTCCAATGCATGAAAGTGAAAAGGGAAAGTGAAGTTGCTCAGTCGTGTCCAACTCTTAGCGACCCCATGGACTGCAGCCTTCCAGGCTCCTCCATCCATGGGATTTTCCAGGCAAGAGTACTGGAGTGGGCTGCCATCGCCAGCAATGCTATGTAAAAAACAGCCCCCAGCATCTCACTGACATGTGACGACAATATTTATCCTCATCCAGTCATCTGATATGACTCTGGTTGGTGGTTCAGGTCTGCCCCGTACCTTCTTCTGGGGCCAGTGGGAGTATGCTCTCTTCTTGGCAGAAGAGACCAAGGCAGACTCCCCAGGCACAATTTACACCTCGTTCACATCACATTCATAAACAGTCAGCCCATTGGCCAAAGCAAGCGGCATGGCCAAGTTCAACACCAGTGGGACAGGGAAATATATTCTGCAGACTCTAGTCATTTGACAAAAGTGTGGGGGTAATCAGTTCTGTTACAGGTGGAGGAGGATTGAAGAGTTGGGAACTGTATCCAGCCTACCATAGTGGTTGTGACAATTTGATGAACTAATCTATGCGAGGGACTGACTCTGGTGCTCAGCATATAGTAAGCACTCCATACGTGTTATTAGTTTAGCTGCTGGCAGAAAACACAAGTGAAAGGTGAAATACAAGGTATCAAGTCTGTCAGAGCTGGCCGTGTAGCCTGGTTTCAAAACCTGTGTGGCTTTGGAGAAGTTTCTTAGCCTCTGAGCCTCAGTTTCTTTATCCAAAAGGTAGGAAAATTAAGAGTTCCTGTTCAGAGTTGGCAGTGGCCAGCACTAGGCTGTTGGCGGCGTGTTAACAGCAGCCGTCAGGAGCGCTTGGGGGCCTGCGCCAGGTGGGCTTCAGCAGTAGCGCCTTGTTCTTTTGTTGATCGACTGATTCATTGTTGCACTGGGTCTTCATTGCTGCGTGGGCTCTTCTCTGATTTCGGCGAGTGGGGGCTACGCTCTAGTCACAGTCTGTGGGCTTCTCATGCAGCGGCTTCTCTGGTTGCGGAGCGTGGACTTCAGGGCGCACGGACTTAGTTGCCCCGTGGCATGTGGGATCTTCTCGGACCCAGGATCGAACTCGTGTCCCCTGCATTGGCAGGTGGATTCTTAGCCACCAGGGAAGTCCAGCCTGCTTCTTGAATGACTGAGCTCAGGGCGGAGGCCAAGCACAGGCCTCCCTGCCTTCACCTTCCTGCCTTCCCGCGCTTCACAGCTGCCCGTGGAGTTCCTGCTGCTCCTCACCGTCCCCGTCATGGACCCCGACAAGGAGGACAGGAACTGGAAGCGGCCCCTCAACTGCCTGCACCTGGTCATCAGCCCCCTGTTCCTGACCCTGACCCTACAGTCGGGGGCCTGTGAGTATCCCTGCCCCAGGCTGGCCCAACCCCCTCCTCCCCACATTTCCCGAAGTTTTCTTCTCAGCCACCCCAGGGGACCCTGGACCAGCGGGGCAGTCCTGAACATACAGCAGATGCTTAGTACGTGCTTGTGCCACGAGCCTCCGCTGGTCGATCGGTCACACTGGCTCCAGAGGGGAGCGACACGCTGGTGGCGCTTGGACCAAATGCTCTGGCACATTTGCTTGCGTTACCAAATTTGCAGAGCTGATGTCAAAATCCAGGGCTGGATTTCTCAAGATAATCTGAGCCACATTCCTAACAGCAAAACTGGCAGAAGCTGAGAAGAGGCATCCTGCCCCCCTCCCCGGTGCTGGTGCCCACTGACTAGCTCCTCACAAACCCCTCCCCTGCCTGTTGAGTGACCTGAGTGCTCCCTGCCAGCCTTGAGCCTTCCCCCGTCTGCCCCAGGCTTTCCTTTTCTGACCTGTTTTGGCTAGAGCACTGCCCAGTCTTGTCAGTTGTTTTCTAACTCCTCCTGCTCAGGTTCTTCCTGTTGTCTGACTTGAGTATCTCATGCTGCCCAGTGCTCTCTCTGTCATCTGGGCTCCTGTCCCTCAACCCAGGGGCATCTTCTGGAGGTGGCGGTAGGATTTTGGTAGCAAATACAGGGCTGAGTGTGGCTTTTTTTTGCTAATGAGCGTCAGGATGAAAAGGCTGCCAAATTCTGTTTCTCCTCCAATTTATGGGAAGACATGATTGCTGAGGAAGGAGTCAGTGAGAACCCAGAGATGGGAAGGGCTCCCCCTAGTGGTGCCAGCGGGCTGGTTCATGACAGCCCTGTCTCTCCAGTCCCCCGGGGACTTGGTTCATCATTCTTGTGGCTTCTTAAGAGAAGGGTTCCCAAGCATTCAACATGCAAGAACATCTTGATTTTTCTCCCATTCTAAACTGTTGTATTTGATATTTTTCTTTAATCAGTTCTTGTCTTCTTAACTTCAGTGTACTGGAAAGGAATGTGTTTCACCGGCATCAATAGGAAACCAGCCTTGTTTCCAGTACACTTAAGATATTTAAATCTGTTGCAGTGAGAGTACTGAAGAAGGAATCAGTTTACTGAGACGTGATTCTGTGATATTTAGCGTCTTGTCCACCTGCCCCAACACTGTCTAGTTGTAGCAGGTCCATGCTGGGGAAAGACTGGTTCAGGCTAACACACATTTGTGACCCCTTCCAGGTTGATCCCTGCATAGAGAGAACCCCCAGACTTGGCACCCTGCCCAAGGTCTGGGGGTTCTGTCCATCCAGGGGTCAGCCCAGCAGGGGGTCACCTGCCCAAGGAGGTGATGTGTCAACCAGTCAAACCTCCCAATCTCACTGCCAACTTCCATCTTCCTTCTCAAGGCCACCCTCAGAGCCCTCTTCTTCTTCTTTTTTTCCATACCACCCAGCATGCAGGATCTTAGTTCCCCGATCAGGGATCAAACCCGTGCCCCCAGCGCTGGAAGCACAGTCCCACCACTGGACCACCAGGGAAGTCCCCAGGGCCATCTTTCTAACGTGCCACTTGTCGTATGTTGTGACCACTCCCCCACTCTAAGACCTCCACGGCTCCCCCAGTGCCTCTTGGAAAAAGGCCCCGTCCACCAGCCATCATTCAAGATCTCCGAGATCCCGAGCCAGCCACCTTTCCCAGCCCTTTATCTACTTTTGGTGACACAGGTCTGCTCAACTCCTTCCCTTCCATCTCTTCCCTCTGCCCGTGGAACCCTTGTTGCTCCCCTCTGTTTACAACTCAGCTCATATCCTCAGCCTCCAAGAAGACCCTCCTAACCACCCCATGCCCCTCTCTCCTCCTGAAATGCCTCCAGCACAGGACTGAGAAATACAGAGAAAGGACCTCTCATCCAGGTGTCAAGTTCCAAAGCCAGTTCTGCAAGTGAAAGTCACATCCGTCAAAATTGCCCCCTAAAAATCTCCTGCCATGTATTATGTGCATGATTTTATATATTCAGCCACTTATGTTATCCTGGAGAAGGCAATGGCATCCCACTCCAGTACTCTTGCCTGGAAAATCCCATGGATGGAGGAGCCTGGTAGGCTGCAGTCCATGGGGTCGCTGAGAATCAGACATGACTGAGCGACTTCACTTTCCCTTTTCACTTTCATGCATTGGAGAAGGAAATGGCAACCCACTCCAGTGTTCTTGCCTGGAGAATCCCAGGGACAGGGGAGCCTGGCCTGGTGGGCCACCGTCTATGGGGTCGCACAGAGTTGGACACGACTGAAGCGACTTAGCAGTAGCTGTATATTATCCTTAGTGCACTGATGTTTATGAGCCCATGAGCTGGACTAAAAAAAGAAAAAAAGTCTTGTTACATGTGTCTGGGCAATTGAATCATCCCTTGCCTTTAAGACTGGTGATGAAAGGATGGTATATGGAAATTTCTGGAGTGTTCTGCCAGCCTGCAGGGTTTCCTCCCTTAGGTGTTTTAACATGAAACCTCTACAACCTTTGTAACTTTGTAGTAGATTGGTTCATAGAGTAGACTTCTCAAGAGAGCCAGAATTAGTAAGGTTGAGTTCGACTGTACAGGTCATCTCATGGAGCCATGCCTATCCATTGGTAATGCCTGGCTGGAGGATGCTCCCTTTAAGCTCAGGTGGACCAAAGCATCATGGTTGATTAGTGATGTCTGCCTTGGGCATAAGAAAGGATAGCAAGAGTGAGTGGTCTTAGCCATTCCTATCTTAGTTCCAGGCTGGAGAGTGTTTTTCATGTCTGTCTTTCCAGTGTGAGTAGCTCATGGGCAGGGGCTATGTCTTCAATTTCTCTGTCTCTCTGAAGTGCCTAGGACAGGGCTGGGCACACAGGAAGTCTCTACCTTGTATCCAAACAGTTGTTTGAGTTTTATCTGTGGGCTTTATCCCCTCCACACCCGCTCCATCATGCCAAGGGGCTTTCAGGAGGAGGTGCCAAGTTGAAGCCGTGGAGAGGACCAGCTCCCTTTCTCATCCCTCTGCAGATGGCATCTACGAGATAGGTGGCCTCTTTCCCGTCTGGGCCGTGGTGGTGATTGCTGGCACGGCCTTGGCTGCAGTGACCTTTTTTGCCACGTCCAACAGCGAGCCCCCCAGGTTTCACTGGGTAAGAAGCCTCGGCTCTCCAAACTGGGAGGGGGGACGCTGAGGTCTCCCAGGCAGATATCCTGGGACTGTTAGGCCACTAATCACTTTCCATGATAACAAGTCTTTAAGGCCACTTTTAAGAGATTTTGTGCCTGTTCAAGTTCCTCTTTTTTTTCAGTAACAACTTCATTTTATTGAATTGCAATTCATACACACATACAAGTCACCCATCTGAGGCGTACAATTTAACTGTATTTGTGTATTTATTATATTCATAGGACTTCCCTGATGGCTCAGATGGTAAAGAGTCTGCCTGCAATGCAGGAGACCTGGGTTCACTCTCTGGACTGGGAAAATCTCCTGGAGAAGGAAATGGCAACTCCATTATATTCATGAAGTTGTACAACCATCACCACAATTTGGGATTCATCTCCCCAAAAAGAAGCCCTGTACCCGCTGACAGTCCCTCTCCGTCCTCCCCCCTTATCCTCTGGCCAGCACAGTCTCTCAGTCCCTCCAGATTGTTCTGTATATTTCACATACATGGCATCACACAATATGTAGCTTTTGTTNTACAAAATGATTGTCACATGGTGTGGAGTAAGGCTGGGTTAGGGGAGGGAAGCAAGGAGGAGGGGCCGGATGGCGTCCCCCCCAAGGCTGGGTCAGGGCACAGGGCCATCAGACGCTGACTGATAGGTGGTAAGGGACCCAGAGCAGGCCGGCATGCCTCATATCAGTGTCACCAAGCTGAGGTGAGAGGGTATCCGAGCTGGGTGAGCTCACAGTCCTGGGTGAC
Source organism: Raphicerus campestris (assembly GCA_006410735.1). Lineage (NCBI taxonomy): Eukaryota > Metazoa > Chordata > Mammalia > Artiodactyla > Bovidae > Raphicerus > Raphicerus campestris. Next base: position 79,252 of record SJYW01009007.1, read on the forward strand.
ACCCGCTCCCTGCTCGATGGCCTGTGTGCGAGTTGGAGGGTCCACCCGAGGCGGCCCCCAGTGACCCCAAGGGGCAGCTGTCCTTGGCCTTGGTGATGAGGGCACCCACCAGGGGCTGGAGTCTGGGCCGTCGGCACCGCTGCCACTTGGCCTCCATCCTGTCCCTAAGATCAGGGCCTTTTGCAGGACAGGGGTGGGAAGCCTGGACTCAGCCCCACTCTTCCTGGTAGCAGCCGTCACCCTGGGGATGGGGGGTGTGCTCAGCCTCCCTGGCACCCCTCTTCTGAGGGCAAATGCTGAGATCGGAGGACTCATGCCTTCCTTTCAAGGCTGCCCCTTGCCTCCTGCTTCGAGAATGCCCATTTCAATACACAAAAGCTAAAAGGCACCCAGTTGTGCAAATAAAGTTCCTTCTCTGGAGCCGGGAAGGGGTCCAGGCCTGGGCCTGGTGCCAAGCTGCCCGCAGCAGCCTGTCACTCCCCAGAGATGAGGACAATGTGTGTCTCCTGATTCCTGGTGGGAACCTCAATGGTTCTCAGTGATTGGTTTGTTTCCCTAAAGGGCTGTGCTTAAAAAAAAAACAAAACCCACCACTCCTCCCCTGATGAGGGGCAGAGCTATGGGATGCTGGCTCTGGTGATCAGCCCTCCGAGGCTGAAGTCAAGACTTAGCCTTGGGGTGGGGTAGGGAGCCGGGTCCTGCCCCGCTGGAAAGAGAATGCGGGGAGGGCAGAGGCTCATGGAGGCAGCTGGAGAGCTGCGGTTGGAGCAGGATGCCCAGTGCAGGCTCCTCCCCCTGCCCCGTCTTCCCTGCATGCTGCCTCCTGCACCGGTGTGCAGCCCAGGAGCCACCACTGCTAACCTCGCCCTGCCGTGCATTCACGCCCCGACAGCACGCCAATCTCAGGATTCGCCCAAGGTCCCTGGGAAACCGAGGGGCCATCAGAACCTCCTCCTGGGATGGGGAAACCTTGGAGCGAGCCGAGTCCCCGCTCCCACCTCAGTCAAGTCCACGGGGAGTGACTCGTTCAAGGTGAGGGCAGAGCCGGCCAAGGGAACCGGGCGGCCGTGGACGGCCCGAGGTGAGCCTCTGCGCTTTTTGTTCCCTTTTCCTCAGCACGCACACATGTGAAGGACCTGCTACGGTCTTTGGCAGAATCCTGAATTAACCAAAATATCTTTTTGCTTGAACAGGGCAATCCCAAGGCAAGGGGATTTAAGGGGAAAGCCCATTCACTTTAGGACTTGGTCTGGGGTGGTAGCCACTGGCCTGTTGTCCTCCTCCTCTGGACCATCTTAGAAGCATTTTCAGCAACAAGGGTTGAAACTTACGGTAGGCAAGAAGGCTCATGGAGCCAGGATACAGCATCTCTGGCCACCCGGCGCTGGCTGAGATCTGACCCCGTGGAGTACCCACGGCCCCAGATCACTCGTTCCGGTAGGTGCTTGCTGGGTACTGGTTTCCCAAGGGAACAGCCATTCCATTATCACATCTGGAGAAACACCAACCTGAGGATGTGGGCTCTTTCCTTCCTAAGTGGTTTTGTCCCCAAAGCAGGACACAGGAGCCCTGGGCCATAGGGCAGGTCAGTGGGGAGGCTGCCGGGTGGGGAAGGATTCTGAGAGCAGTGTCAGGAAGACGGTGTGACTGGCACGCGGGCCCACTGTGAAGGCCAGCCCTGCAGAGACTGGCAGGTCCATTCACGTGCTGTTGTGAAGGGGCCTTCAGGAGCCTTCCATGTTAAGAGCTGCTCTTGGTGGCCTGACCGCCCCCAAGAAGCAGCCGACTTCCAGGGTTAAATAGGGTAAGGTGGTTACACACCAAACCCCATCTTGTCGGCCTTTTTCTCCTTTCTGTATATAAATATGTGCATATATATATGGATGTGTATATATATATATATAACATACATATATACACATACATTACTTTGATACATTGTAGTAAAATAATACTATTGTGTTATTGCATAGAAGAGATGGCTTTTGCAGGCTGGGCTTAGGTGATGGTCTGGGAGCGCTGGCGGCTGCCTGGAGGCTGCTGGGAGGCAGGGACCACGCAGCTGCTGAGCTGTCGCTGTTCCTCCTGCTTGCGGGCGTGTTCCTCATACCACTCCTAAAGCAAGAGAGCAGACAGGGTGCTGAGTGGGTCCCGCCCCAGTCCTGCCAGCTAACCCCAGCCTGATGGCGGTCACCCAGGCTGGGCAGCACTGGGGCCTCAGGCTGCTGCCAGCGCCACCCATCTGGGACCGAACACCACCTCCAGACCTGCTGGGAAGGCTGACTGTGCCCCTAAGTGGAAAAATTACTGTGCAGTTTTTCCCTTTCCAATTAGAGGTGTGCAAACCTCCTTGTCGAATGTGCTTTGCACAATCCTCTTTGTAAATGAGGCCCAGGTAATAATCACCCTTGTGAACATAATCTGTGTGGTTCACAAAGAGATGTAGCACACTCCCCCCCCAACCCTCCATGTATATCCCCTTTGAGCTGGGTGTTCTTATCTTACACCTGAAAAACCTGGAGCTCACAAGTTCCGTGAAGTTTCATGCACCTCCTAACTCTCCTCTTTGAAGAGGCTGGTCCTGGCCAGCCAGCCAGGAACCACCCCGCCATGCTCCCTCTGCCCTGTGTCTCCTGCTGCGCGTGTTTCCTTCTTGGTTCTGGCTCAGAGGATGAGGAGATGAGGTCAGTGACATGGGGGGCTACCTGTGTTGGGGGGTGCTTCAAGGGTTCAGGGCTGAGCCCTGAAGCACCACTGGTGGTGGTTCCAACAGATAATCCCATAGCTCCCCACCGAGCACGCCCCACAACTCAAGACGGGGACTGGAGATCGGCCCCCACCTGGCAGTGGGGAGGACCACTCCCAGGCAGGAGGAGCCTCCCAGCGCGGTCGGGGGGCGCTCCTACCTGTATCTCCTCTTGGTACATCTTTAGGCTCAGGTCACTTTTGGTCCTCGATCTCCGTCCCAGAAACACCAAGGTATTTTGCTAGGGAAGAATGGGGAGGTTACAGGGACCCGCCCGAGTCTGGGCCCTGGTGCCCAGCTTCAGCAGGCCTTACCTGCTCCTCTGGCTTCTGCAAAGGCACCCCCCTCCCCCCACAAAAGTCACTCAAACTTGTGGGGACAGGGGACTTCCCTGGTGGTCCAGTGATTAAGCTGGAGAAGGAAATGGCAACCCACTCCAGTATCCTTTCTGGGAGAATCCCATGGACAGGGGAGCTAGCAGGCTATAGTCCATGGGGCTGCAAAGAGTTGGACACAACTAAGCAACTAAACACCAACCAGTGGCTAAGAATCCATCTTCCAATGCAGGGGCTGCGGGTTCGATCCTTGGTTGGGGAACTGAGATCTCACACACCTAAGGCCCAGCACAGCGACACACCCACACACACAACTTGAGGGGATGGACAGTGGGGGAGGGTTTGCACTAAGCTCCTTCGGACAAGGCCCTGGGGCTTCCCACCTCGTATCTCTCCATCTGGGAGAGGATCTTGAGCAGCTGGGCGATGTCTGAGTTGGCTCCCCCTGCCTCCCGGTAGAGCTTCAGAACTGCGACCAGCTCGTCTTTGGAGAGCTCCTTCTCCAGGGTGATGCCGCCGTCCACTGTGGGAGGGGAGGGCAGTGGGAAGGCGCCTGGCTTGGTCTGGTTTAGCCAGCCTCTCTGCTGCCCCTATGGGGGGCTAAAGGTTCCCTGGATCTGCAGGATACACCCCCCCATGTCACCCCTACCATCTAGCACTCCCATCCCTCCCGTTTCCTGCCCTTCACAGTTGCCGTGAGGAGCGCTGCTCAGGCCAGCAGCGCACAGGGGACAGGGTTGCAGGAGGCCATCCCCGAGCCAGAAGGAAACAATCAGGTAGCCTGAGAGGACAGAGATTTGGAAACAAGTCACCATAGGGATGTGGTGGTTTTGATGGAGAATCTGGAAAGAATAGAGGATCAGTACACAGAAAGCCATGCAGCCTGGGAAAAGGGAGGCTGTCACTGAAGCTGGGCTTGTCAAGCTGCTATGGGCTCTGCGGCCCACAGTATTTACATCGTTTAAATCAAGAACCAGAGGACAAACATGTTTAGGAACACAGGGACGGTAACTAAAAGGAACAGCCTTATCTCCCAGACTGGGTGAGCAGTCTGGGAGATAAGAAAGGTGGGACAGAGGGCTGCTGGGGTCACAGTCGGCCTGTGGTTTTTCTTGATCTCTGACCTGTATTGTTCTGGTTTTTAAGATGAGATCCTGAGTGTTGTTTTGGTCATTAAGTATTTGAAAATAATGCAAATAAGAGGTCAAGAAAGATAAGCCAGACTGATAAGCTGAACTGCCAGAAGACCGGACATCCAGACAGCTGAAAAGCTGACAGCTGAACAGAAAGACAGACAGACAAGCGGCAGACACCCACACTGACCTTCCGAGTCCTGGTTCTTGCGGCTGTAGTTCATTCGGAAGACAAAGGCTTCGAGGATGAAGGCCACAATGATGGTCATCACCACCTGGCCAGGCACAGGGAGAGGAGGAGGGAGGAACTGGGGGTGTGAGTTGCGATGGGACCCCAGAGCCCGGGCACTCTGTGGCCCCTGACCTACCATGGTTACGATGTAGAAGGTCATGAAGTAGAGGCGGCTCCAGTGCGAGGTCTGGGAGGTGACACCTTCCTGCAGACGGAGGGAAGCAGGTGGCGAGCGAGCGCCAGGGGCAGGGATGCACTGTCTACCCAGCCTTCTTCGTGGCCCCCGCTCTTTACAGACCCTTCCTGATTTGCCTTCAGTTGTGGAGACAAAGGAGGCCGACTTGGCTCCTTGGGTACAAAAACTCCTCTATGTTCCTTAGGCCTGGACGCCTCCCCGTCCAGAGCTAATGGCGCAGGACTAAGGCAGGCAGCCTTTGGAAGAATTTAAAGGATGGGAAAACCAACCAAGCACCTTGGCCACACTGTTCCTTGATTGGCAAGTTCCCCCCACAGCAGTAGGAGCAGGACAGAGACCAGAGGCTGCCTGGCCTCTCCTGGCTGGTGAGGGATGTGCAGAGAGGGTGGGGAGCAAGGCCACGTTCAGCTAATGGTGGGGTGGCCCCGGGATACAGCCCATATCCTGGTCTCCCCACAGAACCCTGCCCCTGTGGGGGACAGGAGAGCAATGCACCCCATGCTGGGCTGGGTGAGGGGAGACCTAGCCTCAGAGAATGGTGGGCAGACACCCCCAGGAGCTGACGGGGAGGTCCTTACCATGATGATGTACCAGTTGTTGACAACCGTGAGCTCGAACAAGGTCACTGCCAAACAGAAGGGAGAAACAGAAGCGTCTTACTCAGACCCACTTTTGCAAAGTGGGGTCAGTGGCCTCTCTCCACCTATCCTGGGTATCAGGCACCTGTCTGCCAGCCTGGGCTGTGAGCTCCAGAGAGAGCGGCCAAGACCCTTCCAGACCGCCTGCCCTGTAGGACGTGGTCCCGTCTCGGCCTGGCCCCCAAAGCATGCATCTTTTGACTCAGAAGCTCGAGATGCTGGGGTGGGGACCTTCCTCAGTCTAGGATGTCATGAGGGGGTGCCCTGAGAAAGCTGCATCTGGCAAGGCCCCTACTGTCTGTGGATGCCAGGAAAAGAGCTGTGTGGGCCTGGCCTGGGTGGCACAGGGCACTGTGGCTGGGCCCCCCCATGATGCTGGGGTTGTGACAAGGGGGGTGGCTCCCCAGCATCAGGCTGTGCCCCTGCCAGCCAAGCATGAAGCTCTGCTGCTCCCCAATGCTGGGAAAGGGACAGCAGATGCAGGAAAACCTGGCGACCCAGTGAGCCCTGGAGTCTGGCTTGCGCTGCACCCCAAGCTGGGCAAACCAGAGGCTCCATGGGGGCCAAAGAGGCAAGTGTGGCAAGTGCCCTGGGGAGGGGGAGGCCAGCTGCACTCCCCGGCATCTGGGACCTGGGTGCCACGGCCCGCCTGGGCTTCGTGCACTCACCAAAGCTGTTCAGGATGTTGTCAAAATTATTGAGATAGTAGTAGCCCTCCTCCACGACTGNGTGGACGGCCCGAGGTGAGCCTCTGCGCTTTTTGTTCCCTTTTCCTCAGCACGCACACGTGTGAAGGACCTGCTACGGTCTTTGGCAGAATCCTGAATTAACCAAAATATCTTTTTGCTTGAACAGGGCAATCCCAAGGCAAGGGGATTTAAGGGGAAAGCCCATTCACTTTAGGACTTGGTCTGGGGTGGTAGCCACTGGCCTGTTGTCCTCCTCCTCTGGACCATCTTAGAAGCATTTTCAGCAACAAGGGTTGAAACTTACGGAAGGCAAGAAGGCTCATGGAGCCAGGATACAGCATCTCTGGCCACCCGGCGCTGGCTGAGATCTGACCCCGTGGAGTACCCACGGCCCCAGATCACTCGTTCCGGTAGGTGCTTGCTGGGTACTGGTTTCCCAAGGGAACAGCCATTCCATTATCACATCTGGAGAAACACCAACCTGAGGATGTGGGCTCTTTCCTTCCTAAGTGGTTTTGTCCCCAAAGCAGGACACAGGAGCCCTGGGCCGTAGGGCAGGTCAGTGGGGAGGCTGCCGGGTGGGGAAGGATTCTGAGAGCAGTGTCAGGAAGACGGTGTGACTGGCACGCGGGCCCACTGTGAAGGCCAGCCCTGCAGAGACTGGCAGGTCCATTCACGTGCTGTTGTGAAGGGGCCTTCAGGAGCCTTCCATGTTAAGAGCTGCTCTTGGTGGCCTGACCGCCCCCAAGAAGCAGCCGACTTCCAGGGTTAAATAGGGTAAGGTGGTTACACACCAAACCCCATCTTGTCGGCCTTTTTCTCCTTTCTGTATATAAATATGTGCATATATATATGGATGTGTATATATATATATATATAACATACATATATACACATACATTACTTTGATACATTGTAGTAAAATAATACTATTGTGTTATTGCATAGAAGAGATGGCTTTTGCAGGCTGGGCTTAGGTGATGGTCTGGGAGCGCTGGCGGCTGCCTGGAGGCTGCTGGGAGGCAGGGACCACGCAGCTGCTGAGCTGTCGCTGTTCCTCCTGCTTGCGGGCGTGTTCCTCATACCACTCCTAAAGCAAGAGAGCAGACAGGGTGCTGAGTGGGTCCCGCCCCAGTCCTGCCAGCTAACCCCAGCCTGATGGCGGTCACCCAGGCTGGGCAGCACTGGGGCCTCAGGCTGCTGCCAGCGCCACCCAACTGGGACCGAACACCACCTCCAGACCTGCTGGGAAGGCTGACTGTGCCCCTAAGTGGAAAAATTACTGTGCAGTTTTTCCCTTTCCAATTAGAGGTGTGCAAACCTCCTTGTCGAATGTGCTTTGCACAATCCTCTTTGTAAATGAGACCCAGGTAATAATCACCCTTGTGAACATAATCTGTGTGGTTCACAAAGAGATGTAGCACACTCCCCCCCCAACCCTCCATGTATATCCCCTTTGAGCTGGGTGTTCTTATCTTACACCTGAAAAACCTGGAGCTCACAAGTTCCGTGAAGTTTCATGCACCTCCTAACTCTCCTCTTTGAAGAGGCTGGTCCTGGCCAGCCAGCCAGGAACCACCCCGCCATGCTCCCTCTGCCCTGTGTCTCCTGCTACGCGTGTTTCCTTCTTGGTTCTGGCTCAGAGGATGAGGAGATGAGGTCAATGACATGTGGAAGAACAGATAGGGGGGCTACCTGTGTTGGGGGGTGCTTCAAGGGTTCAGGGCTGAGCCCTGAAGCACCACTGGTGGTGGTTCCAACAGATAATCCCATAGCTCCCCACCGAGCACGCCCCACAACTCAAGACGGGGACTGGAGATCGGCCCCCACCTGGCAGTGGGGAGGACCACTCCCAGGCAGGAGGAGCCTCCCAGCGCGGTCGGGGGGCGCTCCTACCTGTATCTCCTCTTGGTACATCTTTAGGCTCAGGTCACTTTTGGTCCTCGATCTCCGTCCCAGAAACACCAAGGTATTTTGCTAGGGAAGAATGGGGAGGTTACAGGGACCCGCCCGAGTCTGGGCCCTGGTGCCCAGCTTCAGCAGGCCTTACCTGCTCCTCTGGCTTCTGCAAAGGCACCCCCCTCCCCCCACAAAAGTCACTCAAACTTGTGGGGACAGGGGACTTCCCTGGTGGTCCAGTGATTAAGCTGGAGAAGGAAATGGCAACCCACTCCAGTATCCTTTCTGGGAGAATCCCATGGACAGGGGAGCTAGCAGGCTATAGTCCATGGGGCTGCAAAGAGTTGGACACAACTAAGCAACTAAACACCAACCAGTGGCTAAGAATCCATCTTCCAATGCAGGGGCTGCGGGTTCGATCCTTGGTTGGGGAACTGAGATCTCACACACCTAAGGCCCAGCACAGCGACACACCCACACACACAACTTGAGGGGATGGACAGTGGGGGAGGGTTTGCACTAAGCTCCTTCGGACAAGGCCCTGGGGCTTCCCACCTCGTATCTCTCCATCTGGGAGAGGATCTTGAGCAGCTGGGCGATGTCTGAGTTGGCTCCCCCTGCCTCCCGGTAGAGCTTCAGAACTGCGACCAGCTCGTCTTTGGAGAGCTCCTTCTCCAGGGTGATGCCGCCGTCCACTGTGGGAGGGGAGGGCAGTGGGAAGGCGCCTGGCTTGGTCTGGTTTAGCCAGCCTCTCTGCTGCCCCTATGGGGGGCTAAAGGTTCCCTGGATCTGCAGGATACACCCCCCCATGTCACCCCTACCATCTAGCACTCCCATCCCTCCCGTTTCCTGCCCTTCACAGTTGCCGTGAGGAGCGCTGCTCAGGCCAGCAGCGCACAGGGGACAGGGTTGCAGGAGGCCATCCCCGAGCCAGAAGGAAACAATCAGGTAGCCTGAGAGGACAGAGATTTGGAAACAAGTCACCATAGGGATGTGGTGGTTTTGATGGAGAATCTGGAAAGAATAGAGGATCAGTACACAGAAAGCCATGCAGCCTGGGAAAAGGGAGGCTGTCACTGAAGCTGGGCTTGTCAAGCTGCTATGGGCTCTGCGGCCCACAGTATTTACATCGTTTAAATCAAGAACCAGAGGACAAACATGTTTAGGAACACAGGGACGGTAACTAAAAGGAACAGCCTTATCTCCCAGACTGGGTGAGCAGTCTGGGAGATAAGAAAGGTGGGACAGAGGGCTGCTGGGGTCACAGTCGGCCTGTGGTTTTTCTTGATCTCTGACCTGTATTGTTCTGGTTTTTAAGATGAGATCCTGAGTGTTGTTTTGGTCATTAAGTATTTGAAAATAATGCAAATAAGAGGTCAAGAAAGATAAGCCAGACTGATAAGCTGAACTGCCAGAAGACCGGACATCCAGACAGCTGAAAAGCTGACAGCTGAACAGAAAGACAGACAGACAAGCGGCAGACACCCACACTGACCTTCCGAGTCCTGGTTCTTGCGGCTGTAGTTCATTCGGAAGACAAAGGCTTCGAGGATGAAGGCCACAATGATGGTCATCACCACCTGGCCAGGCACAGGGAGAGGAGGAGGGAGGAACTGGGGGTGTGAGTTGCGATGGGACCCCAGAGCCCGGGCACTCTGTGGCCCCTGACCTACCATGGTTACGATGTAGAAGGTCATGAAGTAGAGGCGGCTCCAGTGCGAGGTCTGGGAGGTGACNGCTTAGGTGACTGGCACCCTGGGGAGGGTGGTGGCAGTGCCAGGACGCTGGGGGCAGGACGGGACGGCCTCTCCCTGAAGGGGTTCTGATGGCACAGCTGCAGTGGCTGTTCGCCTCCGCTTACCAAGGAAGCCCGAGGCTCAGTGCAGGGCGAGGTCTTGCCCTAGACACTGTAATGACCCCAGGAAGAGGGGAGAAGGCCCTGCCCAAGGAGGCTCCTCCAGATAAGAAAGGGTCACCACGTCCCTCGGTCCCTCGCCTCCACGCCTCCCTCCCGGAGAGGATGGGAGGGGGCGATGGCTGTGAATGGGCTCACAGCTGGATATTTTAGAGGAAAACGAGGCTTCGGAGGACACAAGGAGACCTCTTAACTGGCAAAGGACAACGTCCATAGATTTCTACAGATCTGTGCTCAGTTCCTACACTGGTGCCCCGGGGGGAAAGGTGAGAGCAAGTGATGGGTCTTCTTGACAAGAGAATGTGCCAGAAAATCACGACTGAGGTGCGGTGGGGGCTCAAAGGCTCTCTTAGAACACTCAGTGGGCGGTGGCTCCCTGGTCTGTGACTGAGCACATGGGTTTCTGTGGCTGCAGCTGATACCAGCCCAGGCCAAGTTCACCAGAGCCCTGAGCCATGGTTCTCTTCCACTGTCAGAGGCAGCAGGCTGCACAGGACAAGGCCCCCAGCACCCCCCAAGCACCAACCCCGGGTGCTCCTGCAGAGGCGGGCCACCTCTGACGCCCAGCCAGTGAGCTTTCGCACTCCGTCTGGTCACTGCCCGCCCACCAGACCCAGCCCTGCCGTCACCTCAGCAGCTGGAGGGGACGCAGGACCACTATGAAGTAGAAGGGCTCCATGTTGAAGGCCAGAGCCAGCAGTCCCAGGAAGGCAAACGCTGTGACGGAGAAGTCGAACCTGGGGACGGGGAGGGAAGGAGGAGGAGAAGCTGAGGTCTGCTCAGCCACCCCCGCCCAGGGTCCCCCGCTGCAGGGAGACCCCCCAGCTGGTAAGAGACAACGTCCCCAGGCTTCTACAAACATGTACCGTTTCCAACGGTGGTGGCCTGGGGAAAGCTGAGAGCAAGGGAGGGTTTTTCTTGACAAGAGACAAAAAATCAGGGTTGAGGTGCAGTAGGAGCTCAGAGGGTCCCCATGGACCCTCAGAGGTTGTGGCGCTCTGGTTTATGACTCAGCCCACACACCAAGCCACTGCAAAGGCAGCTGCAGGCCCCGCAGCCGGCCAGCTTCCTGCCACCGGCGGGTGCCTTTGAGGCTGGCACTGCTGGGCCTCTCAGTCAACACATCCTTCAGGGGTCGGAAACCCCTTCCTGAAGGTCTCACGGCAGACACGGGATACACCAGGGACCCTGGTGAAGGGACTGCGGGGTGGGGCAGGACCACCGCGGAGGCCCTCCTGGAGGCCAGCTCCCCCAGGCAGGATAGAGGACCCTCCCGCCAGATACATATTAAAATCCTGCACCTGCCAACTGAGCGCACACCCTGCTGCTCTGCCCAGCTCCTCTCCACTTACTGATCTATTTCACACTCATGACCCGAGACCACATGAGCGAGGCCTGACTTTGCAGGTGAGTTAACTTTCGTGGGCAGTGAGCGACCTCTTGGGGTCTCTGGAACAGGGAGGGGGCCTCCAGCTCGACGCTGACCTGCACCAGGCTGCGTGCCGCCACCTCTGTGAGTGCTGTGGTTTCCATGGAGGATAAGAGAGCTTAGTTGTCAGGGAGGGGTGTGGGGTTCGGTGACTCAGAGCCAGGCAGCCTAAGGACTCCCAAGAGGCCTCATCCAGGAGGGACTGGTGGGGTGCTCCCAGGGAGGAGGATGAGGGCCTGACCCCGGCGGTGCCTGGAGCCACAGGCAGAACCCCTCCAGGAGACAGAGACCCAAGCTGGCCTCGGACCTTCTGGTGGTGGGTGAGGAGGGAGAGGGCTCGTGGCTTTCATCAGAGTCTCTGACATGGTTGAGAAACATGCTCTGGGGACTTCCTTGGTGGTCCAGGGGCTAGGACTCCTCACTCCCGAGGCAGGGGGCCCGGGTTTGATCCCTGGTCAGGGAACAAGATCCCACATGCCGCAACTAGAGACTTCACATGCTGCAACTAGACATCCCACGTGCTGCAACTAGACATCCCACATGCTGCAAAGACTGAAGACGCAGGTGCCACAACTAAGACCCTCCACGGGCAAATAAATTATCAAATTTTTTTTTTTTTTNCTTCACATGCTGCAACTAGACATCCCACGTGCTGCAAAGACTGAAGACACGGGCGCCACAACTAAGACCCTCCACGGTCAAATAAATGATCAAAAATTTTTTTTTTTAAAGGAGCGACACATGCTCTGCACTCACAGGTTCCATCCGGAGGACAGGTACTCAACAGGGCCCAGGCCGGCAACTTTCAGGAACAGCTCCACCGCGTAGACTGTGAGCAGGAGGACGCAGTGAGCAGGGGCCCTGCTGTGGCCTCCCCCACACNCTAGACATCCCACATGCTGCAAAGACTGAAGACGCAGGTGCCACAACTAAGACCCTCCACGGGCAAATAAATTATCAAATTTTTTTTTTTTTTAAAGGAGCGACACATGCTCTGCACTCACAGGTTCCATCCGGAGGACAGGTACTCGACAGGGCCCAGGCCGGCAACTTTCAGGAACAGCTCCACCGCGTAGACTGTGAGCAGGAGGACGCAGTGAGCAGGGGCCCTGCTGTGGCCTCCCCCACACCTGGCCTGTCTCCTTTCTCAGGACTCTCCTGAGGGCTGGTTGCATGCCCTGCAGACACCCACATCCCACCTGCGCCCCCAGTGAAAGTGTGGGCTCTGGAGCAGGGCCAGGCCCAGATGCTGGCCAATCAGGGCCGCCTGCTAACAAGACCAGCATGCGCTCCCGCTGCTTGGGGGGTTGCCAGGCATTGTCTGTCCATCCGACAGAGATTTCCTGAGCACAACTTCCGTGCCAGGCATTGCACTGGGTGCTTAGAGTTTAGAGGAAGACAGGGGATGAGTACATTACACCGGGGGAGGTGTTACACTTGAAACAATCAGGGGCCAGCCTGGATGTGATCTTGGCCTGCTTGAGAGGCGGAAGGCAGGTGGGAGTCCCTGGAACATGATGAAAGGAGGAGGTGAAAGGGGAGCTGGGGAGGGGACTTCGGGTCACACGAGAGGCACAGCCGGGAGTGGACCCCCAGGGCCCTCTGGACCGAGTGTGTGCGCCGAGTCCCTCTGCTACTCTGAACTCCGCAGAGGACGCCAGAGGGCACTGATCAAGGCAGTCCAAGTCCCACTTTTTAAGAAGAATGAAAACAATTTAGGACGTGGTGTTACTAGTCATGTCTAATGTTTAGACGTGATGGGGGGAGAGGGGTGTCAGGCAGAGGGGTGTGGTGAGGGGATGAGTGCACTGGCAGGGGAGACACCCAGGCAGAGGCCCAGGGGTAAGAGAGGGCAGGGTCCTGGGGAGCAGGATGTGTTCTGGGGGACAAGGCGGGGGTGGCGGTGCTGGTGAGAGACGAGGCCTCAGATGAAGGCTGAAGGGGCCCCACGTGGCCCTGTGAGCCACGCCCAGCACAAGGACTGGGTCTGAAGGGCAGTGGGCAACCACCAAAGAGTTTAGAACAGGGACGGGGGAGAATCAGACTCGATTTTTGCTTCCCGCCGCTGTTGCTTCCCTGCGTTAGAGAAGAGCCATGAGACCCTAACCCAGAAGGAGGTCCCAGCCAGTGGCGAGGACACGAGCAAGGCCAGGTCAGAGACTTACTAGTCAGAAAGACGAGGTAACTCCACGGCACGTGCCTGGAGACGAAGTTCCCACCTGTAAGAAGAGGGGCAGCAGTTGAAGAGGTGGGCGAGGGGCTTCCCTGGTCCAGTGGTTAAGAATCTGCCTGCCAGTGCAGGGGACATGGGTTCGATCCCTGGTCGGGAGAGACCACATATGCAAGGGAGCAACTCAGCCCGTGCTCTAAGAGCCCGGGAGCCACAACTACTGAAGCCCGCGTGCCTAAAGCCCGTGCTCCACAGCAAGAGAAGCCACTGCAACGAGAAGCCTGCGCACCACAACGGAGACAAGCCCCCACTCTCCACAGCCAGAGAAAACCCGCACCCAGCAACAAAGACCCAGCACGGTTGCAAATAAATAAATATATATCTTTAAAAAATAAAACAGGTGGGCCAGGTGTGCCCACAGGACAGGCCAGTCCGCTTGCTGGGCTCACCTTGCAGCATGAAGGTCTCCACAAGGATCCAGACCCCATTGACTGCCACCACCAAATCTGCAACAGACAAGATCATGAGAGAGAGAGCACAGATGGGTGCGGAAGTCCACAGGTCACAGCTGCAGCCCCTGGTTAGTTTATAGGCAACTCTGAGCGAATGCAGGGCGGCTCCCCACACCCAGGTAACAGGTGACTTCCTGCTTAGTGCTTTTACCATGAGCTACATCGACCAGTGGTTTCACTTAGAAAACAGCTACAGGCTTCTGAAGACACGCTCTGTGTGACTAGGGATGCCACTTAAGATGCTCCAGCACAGCAGAAACTAGCAACACTGTAAAGCAACTGGATTATTTTAATTGATACAAATTTTAAAAACTGTTTCCATAAAACCTGCAGCTTATGCCAAGCTGATGTATAAGATGGACCACATACATAGGGTTTTAGTACTAACGACATCTGTTTCTCCCTAGAGACATCTGCTCTTTCAATGACTCCAGGAACTAATTAGCAAACTTGCACATGCACTTGGCCTTTCGCAGTCCCGCTTATGGGATCCACCCCAATGAGACACTGGCAAAAACAGAATGACGTACGCTGCAAGCTGTTTACTGAAGAGCTATTCGTGGTTGCGGAGAAACTGGAAAAACAGCCTAAATGATGGACAGGAGGCTGGATGAGTAAACTATGGTACATCCATGAAATGGTATACTGTCAACCATAAATCTTAATTATGTTGAACTGGTTCATAGGGCTTTTCAGGTCTACTATATCCTTCTACTTTTCTATCTGTATCACTAAATTTTTGAAGAGTTTGATATTGAAACTCCAACTAAAAATCTTAATGTATCTACTTAATTGTAATATATAATACATATTTGATATATATATATATCTACTTAATTATAATACGTAATATACAATTGCAATATATAATGGAACCATACGTTACTTTGTTCTGTATTTTCCAAGTCTCTTGTAAATGTGTTATCACGCTTTCACAATTAAAAAAAATAGAAGCAAAAAAAAAAAAAAACTACTCATGAAGTAAATGTATAATACCCATAGAGAAGAAAGAAAAAAACTATCATCAGGAATTAAACAGTTAAATATTAAAAAAATGAAGACCATCTCTATGTATTAATGTGGTGTGGTCTCTAGGAGATATTGTTAACTGAAAAAAAGCAAAGTTGCAAAAAGTGTATAAACTCTGCTAGTTTATGTAAGACAGGAAAATGTGCATATATGCATCTACTTCCAGTTTTAAAAATGGAAGGATAAAGTATAATAAAAGTTATCCACTGGGGGAGGTGATAGGATTAAGTGAGACTTCCTTGAGGATATTTTGTCTGGTAGATCTGACTTGTGATCACATATATATATATATATATATATATATATATTTACATAATTATAAAGCAAAATTAAATGTAAAAAGCAATCTCTAAAATAATGTTTAAATGCTCCATCATTCCATTTTATTTTGGCCGTGCCACACAGCATGTGGGATCCCAGTTCCCCCAACCATGGATCAACCCCCGGCCCCTGCAGTGGGAGCACAGAGTCTTAACTCCTGGGCCACCAGGGAAGTCCCCTAAACATTTTTTTTAATAAACGGCACTGAGGAACCTATCTGCAGGAAGGAATGGAGATGCACGTGTAGAGAATGGACTTGTGCACACAGTGGGGAAGGCAGACGTGGGACCAATGGAGAAAACATCACAGACACATTATCGTGTACAGCGGACCCTGGTGAGAAGCTGCTGTTAACAGAGAGCCCAGTCTGGTGCTCTGTGCTGACCTAAAGGGGTGGTATGGGAGGAGAGGGAAGTTCAGGTGGGAGCGGATCTATGTATAATTATGGCTGATTCCTGTTATTGGAAGGCAGAAACCAACACAACATTGGAAACATTAAAAGACAAATTTTTTTTTAAATAAAAAAATGAAATAAATCTAAACATGCATCTAGATGGTGACATACCCACATGGAGAAAAACTATTCCGGGTGACCTTAAGACACAGTCATCTAAATGTTTATCCCCGCAGTGGTGTTTCTAACAGTTTTCATGGTTAGGGTTGTGCTGGTGGTGTTCTTTGGAGACTGCGTGTGGACTGTGTGTGGAAACACAGTGTGGACTGTTGAGATACAGCAAGTGAGTGGTTGTGTCAGTATTGCTGGGAACTAGGATTTTAAGCCTGGGAATTTAGATATGAAAGAATGATAGTTAGGTAAAAACCCAATAGTCCAAAATTTCAATTAAGAATATCAAGAAAAATTCACAAAAATCCTACCTCTGTCCATGGAAAGTCCTGGAAACAATAACCAACTCCAAGCAACACGTACTATTCGCATCTCTGGCTGTGATCTCTAAACACCATTTCCCATTACATGGCACCAGAGCTCCTCAGAAAGGCTGAACCCCACCAGACCTCTGGATGAGAAGAACAGTCTGCATCTGTGCAGCTCCATTGGCCATCATTAGCCAGATGTGGTTACTGAGTGCTCAAACATCAGCTACTGTGATGGGAACTGAATTTATAATTTTAGTTGGCTTAAATTCAAATAGCCCTGTGTGGCTAATGGCTGCCATGTTGGGCAACACAGCTCTAGCTCTAACTACCAAACTACAGGACATAAGCCACAGAGGAACACGCCAAAACAAGGCTGAAGGACAAACAATCCTGTTTCTTCAACTAAATACTGCAAGAAGGAAAAAATGGATGTGGGCGAAACCTACAGATTGAAACAGGTTAAAGTGACATGTCAGCCAACCGCAATCTGTGGTTCTGGAATTTGATTCCCAAAAC
>SJYW01009007.1:104639-121152 GCA_006410735.1 Raphicerus campestris
AAAAAAAAAAAAAAAAAACTACTCATGAAGTAAATGTATAATACCCATAGAGAAGAAAGAAAAAAACTATCATCAGGAATTAAACAGTTAAATATTAAAAAAATGAAGACCATCTCTATGTATTAATGTGGTGTGGTCTCTAGGAGATATTGTTAACTGAAAAAAAGCAAAGTTGCAAAAAGTGTATAAACTCTGCTAGTTTATGTAAGACAGGAAAATGTGCATATATGCATCTACTTCCAGTTTTAAAAATGGAAGGATAAAGTATAATAAAAGTTACCCACTGGGGGAGGTGATAGGATTAAGTGAGACTTCCTTGAGGATATTTTGTCTGGTAGATCTGACTTGTGATCACATATATATATATATATATATATATATATATTTACATAATTATAAAGCAAAATTAAATGTAAAAAGCAATCTCTAAAATAATGTTTAAATGCTCCATCATTCCATTTTATTTTGGCCGTGCCACACAGCATGTGGGATCCCAGTTCCCCCAACCATGGATCAACGCCCAGCCCCTGCAGTGGGAGCACAGAGTCTTAACTCCTGGGCCACCAGGGAAGTCCCCTAAACATTTTTTTTAATAAACGGCACTGAGGAACCTATCTGCAGGAAGGAATGGAGATGCACGTGTAGAGAATGGACTTGTGCACACAGTGGGGAAGGCAGACGTGGGACCAATGGAGAAAACATCACAGACACATTATCGTGTACAGCGGACCCTGGTGAGAAGCTGCTGTTAACAGAGAGCCCAGTCTGGTGCTCTGTGCTGACCTAAAGGGGTGGTATGGGAGGAGAGGGAAGTTCAGGTGGGAGGGGATCTATGTATAATTATGGCTGATTCCTGCTATTGGAAGGCAGAAACCAACACAACATTGGAAACATTAAAAGACAAATTTTTTTTAAAATAAAAAAATGAAATAAATCTAAACATGCATCTAGATGGTGACATACCCACATGGAGAAAAACTATTCCGGGTGACCTTAAGACACAGTCATCTAAATGTTTATCCCCGCAGTGGTGTTTCTAACAGTTTTCATGGTTAGGGTTGTGCTGGTGGTGTTCTTTGGAGACTGCGTGTGGACTGTGTGTGGAAACACAGTGTGGACTGTTGAGATACAGCAAGTGAGTGGTTGTGTCAGTATTGCTGGGAACTAGGATTTTAAGCCTGGGAATTTAGATATGAAAGAATGATAGTTAGGTAAAAACCCAATAGTCCAAAATTTCAATTAAGAATATCAAGAAAAATTCACAAAAATCCTACCTCTGTCCATGGAAAGTCCTGGAAACAATAACCAACTCCAAGCAACACGTACTATTCGCATCTCTGGCTGTGATCTCTAAACACCATTTCCCATTACATGGCACCAGAGCTCCTCAGAAAGGCTGAACCCCACCAGACCTCTGGATGAGAAGAACAGTCTGCATCTGTGCAGCTCCATTGGCCATCATTAGCCAGATGTGGTTACTGAGTGCTCAAACATCAGCTACTGTGATGGGAACTGAATTTATAATTTTAGTTGGCTTAAATTCAAATAGCCCTGTGTGGCTAATGGCTGCCATGTTGGGCAACACAGCTCTAGCTCTAACTACCAAACTACAGGACATAAGCCACAGAGGAACACGCCAAAACAAGGCTGAAGGACAAACAATCCTGTTTCTTCAACTAAATACTGCAAGAAGGAAAAAATGGATGTGGGNTGTGTGTGTGTGGCTCAGAGATCCGCCAGTGTGAGCCTTCCCAGCCCTCCGCTCGTGTGTGTGTGTGTGTGTGTGTGTGGCTCAGAGATCTGCCAGTGTGAGCCTTCCCAGCCCTCCGCTCGTGTGTGTGTGTGTGTTTGTGTGTGTGGGGTGGTTATCAAAGCAAATTGAGCCGCCCGTGGGCCAGCCCTGCCACAACTGGTGCAGACCCCAGCCGCTTGGATCCTGCTGACTACCAGAAGCCTTCCACCAAGGCTGCCGTGGTACAAAGAGAGGGTGACAAGGGTCTTTCTTAGCACACGTGTCTCACCCCCACCCTAACGAACCTCAGCCCTACAAATTTATGTAGACCAAACCTGATCAATTCAGCTTCTGCTGAAATAACCAACACACTTCCAGGGCATATTCTGTGTGCCAGGCTACTCTCAGCATGATATATGGATCATTGTAAATTTCATCCTCACAATAACACCATTACTGTGTCCATTTTACAGATGAGGTACAGGAAGCCCAGAGAGACCTGTGAACTCACTCAGGCTTCATACATTTAGGTCAGCAGGGTCTATGCTGAGAATCCCCATGCTTAACCAAAGTGCAGGAAGTGCAAAGAGACCAAACCCGTCTATCCTAAAGGAAATCAACCCTGAGTGTTCATTGTAAGGACAGATGCTGAAGCTCCAATACTCTGGTCACCTGATGTTAAGAACCGACTCATTGGAAAAGACCTTGATGCTGGGAAAGATTGAAGGCAGGAGGAGAAGGGGATGACAGAGGATGAGACAGTTGGAGAGCATCACAGACTCACTGGACATGAATCTGAGCAAACTCCAGGAGATAGTAGAGGACAGGGAAGCCTGCAGTGCTATAGTCCATCAGGTCGCAGAGTTGGACACGGCTTAACGACTGAACAAATGGACTATGGAGTTTCCCTCCATGGACTCTGGAGGACTTTCTGCTGTGCATCATAGAAAGGATGAGTGTCGGGTCCAGGGTCTTAGAAAGGATGATGCTTAGGTCTGGAATGAGTTGGAGAGACCATTTAATTGAATGCCTATCTCTTAGAGACAGAGGTCTCAGCAGAGAGCGTACCTGTGTACCAGGGCTAATCCGTCAGTAAGCCAACTCTAGCACCCGGGCCTCCTGGCCGCCTGTCTAGAGGCCTCCCCACCACAAACTCTGGTCACTCACCCCTCACTCGAGTAACGTGGATGGTGGTCTGCTGTGTGCAGCCCTGAGTGAGACAAACCAAAGAGAACAAGTGACTGGGCCTCCACAGATCATCATTCCCAGTGGCCAGAGCTCTCGGGATGTGCCAGTGAGGGCCACCAGTGATCAGTGGACAGGCGGAAGGTCTTGGTCGGCTGGGGAATATTTCTCGTGACCTACAAGTGCTGAACAGAACGGCTGTACCTTGGCTTCCCATGTGGTGCTAGTAAAGAACCCACCTGCCAACGCAGGAAATGCAAGAGATGCAGGTTCAATATCTGCAGGTGAGGAAGATTCCCTGGAAGAGGAAAGGGCAACCCACACCAGTATGCCTGCTGGGAAATCCCATGGGCAGAGGAACCTGGCGGGCTACAGTCCATGGGGGTCACAAAGAGTCAGATACGACTGAGCACAGTACAGGCAGAGAACCCCAGGGCAGGAGAGGCCCCAGGGATTCAGGAGGCTCATCCCCTCACATCCCGCCTCATTCATCATGTGGAGTGACCCTCCCCAGATACTGTCTGCACTTTCCCAGCCCCTAACCCCACTGGGCACCACCCCTGCTGCTGGTCTGGCTCCCCGTCCTGCCCCTCTCTGCCCTTCTCTTCTCTACGCTGGTCAGAGAAATCTTTCGGTGTGTGTACGCATGTGTTTTAAGTAAACTTTTTAGCTCAGTATAACAGTAATCCTTTAAAAACCTAAGTCAGGTGGTAGCACTCCTCTGCCCCAAACATGACGCCGCCTCCAGCTCCTGAGAAAACTCGGAGGTCCTCCTCTGGGGGGAGCAGGTCCTGTGAAGCCCGGTCTGAGGTCTCATCCCAGTCACCCTCATGCTGGCCACGCCAGCCTCCTTGTCCCCCTGCGACGGGCCTGGGCCTCCGCACTAGCTGTGCCTCAGCCCTGCCCCCAGATCTCTGAATGGCTGGCCCAAGTGTCCACCCGAAGGTCATCTTATAGAGGCTGCCTCTGGCCTCCGGGGCACACCGCCATGCCCTGGCCTCCTCACACGGCCCCCGGCTCCCTCCTGGGCTTCTACTGCCGCCTGGGAGTGGGGCATGGACTTAACTGGTGGGCCTGCCTGGTGCCTGCTTCCCTGCCTGGAGCGCCAGCTCCATGAACTCGGGGGCTTTCGTCTTGGTCACTGTGGAATCCCCAGAGCCCAGAACAGGGCCAGGCACGATGTGCAAAAGCTCCACACACATATCTGAACAGACATGATAGATGCCCCAAAGATGGCAGAAGCACACCCACCGTGCCGGGCAGGCTTCTTCGTCCAGAGCAGTGGAGAGCGCCCTCGGGTGGTAAGGAGGGGTATGACGTGACCTCTCTGCCTTTTCCAAAGATCTTTCTTAGGAGGATTTGTGCAAGAGGGACAATTTTACACAAGAGTAATTCAGGCAGAACCTTGAAAAAGGGAAACAGGACTCAAAGAGCTGAGGACACAGAACAGAGAGTTCTCCCCTCCAGCGGGGAGGACTTTGTTCATTGCTTCTGATCGGTCACCCTTCCCCTTGCTCAGAACACAGAACTTGGCTAGCTTTCCAGATGCAAAGCCTGAGTGCCTGTTGGTGACTGTGATTTGAGGACAGGGTTGAAAGGCCCTCGGTGACAAGGGCCACAGCAGGGAGTTTCAAGAAGGCCACAGGTGACTTCCAAGAGTGTCCCCCCAACTCCACATTCCAAGCAGGAGCAGCTGGGGAGCCACATTTAGGGATCATGGAAAGGGTGACATGGAAGGCAGGAGCCACAGTCCAGCCCGCTCCTTGCACACACAGTCTTCATTCAGAGGCAGTGGGCAGCCCAGCGGCCAAGACCAGAAGTGTTTTCCCTGCGCTGCCATGAGGAGGGCTTTGGGGGCTGCGGGGTCTAATTCTTTTTTTTTTTTCAATATATTTATTTGGCTGCACAGGGTCTTAGTTTGTGGCACGTGGGATCTAGTTCTCTGACCAGGGATGGAAGCTGGGGCTCCTGCAATGGGAGTCCAGAGCCACTGGACCACCAGGGAAGTCACCTTTTTGGAGGAGGGAAGGGGGGTTAACTCCAGATTCCCTGCCCCATTCTCCCACTTCCCAGGTTGGAGAAGTGGCCAAAGAAGCAATGGAAACCCTCCAGCCTCCAAGTGCTTTCTTGCTGAGGATGAGGAATGCTCAGAGGGTCAGCGGCCTCCCCAAAAAAACATGGCTAGGGTAAAAGAGAGAAGAGGGGAGGGGGCTGGTGCAAGTGGGCAGGTCAGAGGTCAGACTGTGGGCCTGTAGTTCAGACAGGGGGCATGTATCCAGCAAGCTTCCTCGGAGTGAACTCCATTGAAGCAGAAGGTGAGGCTGTATGGGAATTCCAGGGTCCCCTGACTGATCACTACTGAGCGTGACGTCCCAGGGGATGGTCTGTCCCCGTGTCGCTGTGGAGGTCCCTCCATTATGCCCACTGAATCTGCTCCAGGTCACACCTGGGGAGCCTAAGACCCCGCTGACTGTGAGCACCCACCTGCCCTGGCGACCTGGAGCCCAGCCCTGGCCTATTCCTAACCACCTGGGGTGAACCTGCACTTCCTGGGAGAAACAGCGCTGCCCCCCGACCCCTACTAGGTCTCCATGTAAAAAGTCGGTGATGCGACTTTCGGGGCATCTCCTGCACAGGGAGAGACTGGACAAGGCTGTCTGGAGGGCTCTCATACAGCACCCCGGGTCCACCCCAGCCTGTGACTGGGGACCCGCCCTCACGCCGGTGATTACATTAGAGACCCCGTAAAGATCAACATGTCCGATCTCTGATCCTGGTACCACCCTTGGTGCCACACTCACCCACGGCCAGGTCAAGGCATATCGCAAGGGCCCAGCTGGAGGAGACAGGATGACCTCTCCACGGGGCTGTCGGGGAGCTGGCCCTCCGCTGCCTCCTCCAGGAAGATGATGGCTGGCCCTCGCCTCTGCATTTCCGCCTCTCCTGGGAGGCAGCTGGAAACGGGAGGAAAGAAGTGGGGGAACAAGATACACAGCAGCACAGGAGTGGGGGAGCGGCCGTCTTCTTGACAGCTCCTTGGCTCCTAGAAGCAGCCAGCTTCTCTGCTCCCGGGAGGTTTGAAAAGGGCCAGAGAAAGCTGAACACTCTTGGCAACTTGGAAGTTCCCACTCTGTGCCTCTGGGAAAAGTCACCCCCTGCCCGGTCCCTGAAGAGAAAAACACTTTGTTCTGAACTCCGGGTGTCCTGGGCAAAGAGTTCTCCTGTAAAGCCAGTCGGCAGCCTTTTCAGGCCCTGCCGACCTTCGCCACTAAACATTTATGCAACACCTACTCCTAAACTCCCCTCCCTACATCCTGGCAATCAGCCCAGGGAGCCAAATGTGGAGAATAAGGAACAGAAAGAAAACGGCTGAACTGGCAGGCGGTGGAGTACAAAACAGCATAACTACAACCACAACAACAAAAGCTGCCTCCAAGTAGGAGAGGCGTTCCCCACACAGAGGACAGGCAGATAAACCAGGATGACCTGTTTGCACAGATGGTAACGCTTCCACCGCGCTGATGTCATAGGGCCCAGACACTCCCTGCAAAACAGCTGGCGGCTTTGCATGCAGCCTCACAAACAACCCTGTGGGGAATCCAAGGTTTCCGTTCACTGGAGCACAGAGCGCAGCAGCATCGAGGTGGCTCTGGGTAAACAGAAGCAGTTTCCATATGCCAGCTATAAAGCAGCGCCAGGGAGGACAAGGAAGGACGGGCGGGAAAGGAGGGCTTTTGTGACCCACCCAACATCCAGCAAGCGCAGCGTCTGCTAGGGCTGGGTAGGTCACTGGGGCCTTCCTTGGGGGCCTGAGCAAGAGGGTGCTTTGGCGTGACAGTTCTTTTGCAGGTTTACACTGAGGTCCCTCTCTCCTTTCAATCCTGTTCCTTTTATTCTCCTTCTCTTATATGTACACAACTTCATGCATTTCCGCCCATCCCCGACCCTTCTCTCTCTCTCTCTCTCTCNAGGGAAGTATGCCTTGTCTCCATTTGCTCCTACGCTGCTCCTGGCCCCACCCCTGTGCGTTTCACAATTAGTGTTTCCAGTGCTTCCCAGTGAATGCAGGACAGATGTTCACACAGGTGCTACCCTCTTCCTTGGATAAACACAGTGGAGTTTGCATGTTTTTCTGCGAGTGTATGTGTGTGAGAGAGAGAAGCATAGGTCTTTGAGATGGATGGAGCCTTTACAGATGTTTTCTCAAAGCATCCCATACACTTTGCATGTGGTAGGTGCTCAATAAATGCTTTGTGATGAGTTTTCAGTGGGAGTCAAAGCCTTCTGTTTCATAATAAACCCAGCGGCCCAGGCGTAGGAAGTACAGTTCCTGTTGAAGTACAGTTGTACTTGGAAGTACGGTTTCAAGTCGAGCCTTGAAATGCACAGATTCAAGGAGATGGAAATCATTTCCAGCTCCACCAACAGACTATCTGCCGGCATCTGGTAAACCCCTCCCTCTGTCTCTGCCTCAGCAGAGGGTGGTGGTGGGTTGTGTAGCAGTAGCCAGAGGAAGTTTTCTCCACCGGCAGGTGGTGAGGACCATCAGATGATGGAAGTGACCCGGGGGGCTCCTGGCGAGTTAACTGCTCTGTAAATGTGAGCTCACCATGGCTCCCCTGGGGAAAGGACCCTGCCTTTTTCGCCTGTGGAGGATGTGGACGGAGTTACTGTGAAAACAAGACAGCCTGACTGTCCTGCATATCTCCGCTCATCACAACTGGTCCAGCTGCCCTCTGCTAAAACCCAGCAACTCAAGTCTAGTCTCCGTATCGTGGCTTACAGCCTGCCCGCTGCTCCTGCTTTACAAAGGAGCCAGGCCGCTGGGCTCGAACCCAGCCTGGCCACTTCTTGCTCTGTGACCTTGGGAAAATCACTTAGCCTCTCTGGGCCTTAGTTTCCTCCCTTCTGAAAACTGGAAATAGTAATACTCTCTGGTTCAGGGGGCTTTTCTATACTTAGGGGAATTAACAAGGGTAAAGCACTGAGTGTGAGCTGTTTTTCTTGCCCTCATTTGCACATATCAGCATTACACCTCTGGTCCTTTAAGCTCCAGAATTACTGAAACCTGTGCAGTTTCCCATGAACGGAAGAGCCTGGTGGGCTACAACCTGTGGGGTTGCAAGAGAGGACACAGTTTGGCGACTCAGCCGCCACCACACTTCCCAAGCGTGTCCTGCTATTTGCTTTCCTGTGCTTTATGCATGACCTTCCTGTTTCTGGAAGGTAACCCTCATCCCATCTCCAGCCCCTTTTAGAACACCTTTTCATCCTTCATCCTTTAAAACCAGCACTGATAAGGCCCCTGAATCTCTCTCTGCCTCTTCCCTCCAGCCCTCGTGGACGGTGGTTGCGGTCACATCATTTTCTAGGCTGCTGTAACAAATGCCTCTAATGCCCCAGAATCATCCCTTCTTTTGCCTCCTGACTGAGCTCCTTGAAGACAAAGCCCACAGTTTTACTTTTTCAGACCCAATGCCTAACCTAGTAGTGCCTGGTATATAGTCGGTGAGGAATAAATGTCTCCTCACATGAAACCACATTTATCTCCATCTAGAAGGTCAGCCTTTTAAAAACGCTTTCCCCTCTCCCTTTTTCTCTCCCAAATAACTGCATGATTTATTAAGACTAGAGACTTGCTCTCAAGGTTTCGTTTGCAGCCTCAGTCTGCAAGTGCCCTTTGTGGCCAGTTTAGGGGTGGGCCCCTGGGACTGCCATTGCCACCCTGAATTACCAAGGGGTGCTTATTTTCCTGGCCCCTGCCAAGAGTCTGCCATTTCTAATCTTCACCCCCCTTGCCTTTTCACCTCCTCTGTTTACAGCCGCCGCTCTCAACTTTCTCACCAGCTCCATGCCCTTCCATGGCAGGCCTTGTGTATCTACAGGGAATCCCCTTGGATTTGGCCACTTAGGTCCCTGTGAGCTAGCTGGAAATAAAGTTGGAGGTGGCACAGGGTGTAATCCTGGCTGCTTCCAAACCAGGGCTTCCTCCTTCTAGAAGAGTGCCTGACCGAGTACTGGCCTGGGTGAGCCTTTCATCTTTCCCTTCCTCCTCTGGCTAAAACCTTTGGCAGGACAAGGTTTGGGCCTGAGGCCAGCGATTCAACTGGAAGGGCCGTGCGCCAGCTCTTGCCTTTCTGGAGGTCGGTCTATTAGCCCGGGGTTCTGCCAAGGTTCACAGCCTTTCCTAACATGCCTGGATGACACAGGTCTACCTCCCACACCATTGTGCAGTTAGTCACCAGCAGAGAAAGCCTGAGCAGAAGGAAATACACACTCTGCTGTCTTTTGGCATGGTGTCTTTTGCCCGATTTTATCCAGGGGTCTTTTAAAGAGCCTGCACGGAAGCGGGGTGGCAACGGCATGCCTGGAAAATTCATCAGTGCCACTCGGGTTGATTTTCCTCTCCTCTTTAAGCTTTTTTTTCCCCCCATGGAGTGGGGCTCTCAGCGACCACTGGCAGATGGTTGGGCAATGGCTCATTGTCATTCTGGTGGGCGCCAGTGTTCAGAGGGCTCCGGGCACTTTGTGGATTTTTGCATTTGTCTATGAGATGCTGAGAGCACAGTTGGCACAGGTCCCAGTTAATGGATGAAGAAGCTGATCCTCTGGCGATTAAGATCATGAACCAGGGGCGGGGAGGGGCACAGATGGGAGAGAACTTGGGTGTTCAGGGCTACATACTTTTTTTTTTAATTTGGCTATGCTAGGTCTTAGAGTTGTGCCATGCAGGATATTTAGTCAAGGCATGTGGATCTACTTCCCTGACCAGGGGTTGAATCCAGACCCCCTGCTTTGGGAGGTCTGAACCACCAAGGAAGTCTCCAGGCTGCGGTCTGTCTGGAAGAGGATGTGCACGGTATATGCGTGCCTATGTGTGTGTGTGTGTGTGTGTGAGAGAGAGAGAGAGAGAGAGAGAGAGAGAGAGAAGGGTCGGGGATGGGCGGAAATGCATGAAGTTGTGTACATATAAGAGAAGGAGAATAAAAGGAACAGGATTGAAAGGAGAGAGGGACCTCAGTGTAAACCTGCAAAAGAACTGTCACGCCAAAGCACCCTCTTGCTCAGGGCCCCAAGGAAGGCCCCAGTGACCTACCCAGCCCTAGCAGACGCTGCGCTTGCTGGATGTTGGGTGGGTCACAAAAGCCCTCCTTTCCCGCCCGTCCTTCCTTGTCCTCCCTGGCGCTGCTTTATAGCTGGCATATGGAAACTGCTTCTGTTTACCCAGAGCCACCTCGATGCTGCTGCGCTCTGTGCTCCAGTGAACAGAAACCTTGGATTCCCCACAGGGTTGTTTGTGAGGCTGCATGCAAAGCCGCCAGCTGTTTTGCAGGGAGTGTCTGGGCCCTATGACATCAGCGTGGTGGAAGCGTTACCATCTGTGCAAACAGGTCATCCTGGTTTATCTGCCTGTCCTCTGTGTGGGGAACGCCTCTCCTACTTGGAGGCAGCTTTTGTTGTTGTGGTTGTAGTTATGCTGTTTTGTACTCCACCGCCTGCCAGTTCAGCCGTTTTCTTTCTGTTCCTTATTCTCCACATTTGGCTCCCTGGGCTGATTGCCAGGATGTAGGGAGGGGAGTTTAGGAGTAGGTGTTGCATAAATGTTTAGTGGCGAAGGTCGGCAGGGCCTGAAAAGGCTGCCGACTGGCTTTACAGGAGAACTCTTTGCCCAGGACACCCGGAGTTCAGAACAAAGTGTTTTTCTCTTCAGGGACCGGGCAGGGGGTGACTTTTCCCAGAGGCACAGAGTGGGAACTTCCAAGTTGCCAAGAGTGTTCAGCTTTCTCTGGCCCTTTTCAAACCTCCCGGGAGCAGAGAAGCTGGCTGCTTCTAGGAGCCAAGGAGCTGTCAAGAAGACGGCCGCTCCCCCACTCCTGTGCTGCTGTGTATCTTGTTCCCCCACTTCTTTCCTCCCGTTTCCAGCTGCCTCCCAGGAGAGGCGGAAATGCAGAGGCGAGGGCCAGCCATCATCTTCCTGGAGGAGGNAACTGCTTCTGTTTACCCAGAGCCACCTCGATGCTGCTGCGCTCTGTGCTCCAGTGAACGGAAACCTTGGATTCCCCACAGGGTTGTTTGTGAGGCTGCATGCAAAGCCGCCAGCTGTTTTGCAGGGAGTGTCTGGGCCCTATGACATCAGCGTGGTGGAAGCGTTACCATCTGTGCAAACAGGTCATCCTGGTTTATCTGCCTGTCCTCTGTGTGGGGAACGCCTCTCCTACTTGGAGGCAGCTTTTGTTGTTGTGGTTGTAGTTATGCTGTTTTGTACTCCACCGCCTGCCAGTTCAGCCGTTTTCTTTCTGTTCCTTATTCTCCACATTTGGCTCCCTGGGCTGATTGCCAGGATGTAGGGAGGGGAGTTTAGGAGTAGGTGTTGCATAAATGTTTAGTGGCGAAGGTCGGCAGGGCCTGAAAAGGCTGCCGACTGGCTTTACAGGAGAACTCTTTGCCCAGGACACCCGGAGTTCAGAACAAAGTGTTTTTCTCTTCAGGGACCGGGCAGGGGGTGACTTTTCCCAGAGGCACAGAGTGGGAACTTCCAAGTTGCCAAGAGTGTTCAGCTTTCTCTGGCCCTTTTCAAACCTCCCGGGAGCAGAGAAGCTGGCTGCTTCTAGGAGCCAAGGAGCTGTCAAGAAGACGGCCGCTCCCCCACTCCTGTGCTGCTGTGTATCTTGTTCCCCCACTTCTTTCCTCCCGTTTCCAGCTGCCTCCCAGGAGAGGCGGAAATGCAGAGGCGAGGGCCAGCCATCATCTTCCTGGAGGAGGCAGCGGAGGGCCAGCTCCCCGACAGCCCCGTGGAGAGGTCATCCTGTCTCCTCCAGCTGGGCCCTTGCGATATGCCTTGACCTGGCCGTGGGTGAGTGTGGCACCAAGGGTGGTACCAGGATCAGAGATCGGACATGTTGATCTTTACGGGGTCTCTAATGTAATCACCGGCGTGAGGGCGGGTCCCCAGTCACAGGCTGGGGTGGACCCGGGGTGCTGTATGAGAGCCCTCCAGACAGNTTATAAACCTTTCTGCGCAAAAACAAATATATATTATTTTGAGGAAAAACACACATTCTGTTTTAAGAAGTATTCAAATGTCAATATTAAATCATATCATTTTGGAAGTCCACCTAAAAGCCCAACATGATTGAGTCCGGACTTCATGTCATGCTCACAACAGTTTTATCAAGCGTGGTGTCTGTTACTATCCCCATGTCATAGGTGAAAGTGAAACTCTAGCTCAGTTATGTTTGACTCTTTGTGACCCCATGGACCATAAACCTGCCAGGTTCCTCTGTCCATAGAATTATCCAGGCAAGAATACTGAAGTGGGTTGCCATTTCCTTCTCCAGGGGATCTTCCCAAACCAGGAATTGAACCCAGATCTCCTACATTGCAGGTGGACTCTTTACCATCTGAGCCACCAGGGAATGTCACAGGTGAGGAAGCCAAAGATGCTCAAAGACATTAATAGACTTCCCTAAAGCCACGGAGCAAGGAAGTGGTGATCCCCTAGGACTGAACTTCAAATTCGTCTAACATGGGAACACCCAAACTTAATCACCATGCAGTGGGCTCATATTTTCCTATCCAGATTCATAAATAAGGGCCCAGAAGGTTACGTGAATTTGCCCAGGGCTATAGCTGTGGCCAGTAGCCATAGAGAGTTATTCATTATAAACCTAATCAGCAGCTTGGAAATCTGTCCTGGAGAGTGCATTCCATCCCAACCTCATACACTGTTCAGACAGAGCACTGGATAGTTACCCTGGATAGTTACCCAGGGTAACACTGGAGCCTGCGGTCACAGAGCCATCTCCACTGATGAGATTCAGTCTATTACTACCGCTAGTGTTCATGGCTCCACCTCCAGCCCAGGAATCTTCCGCAAGCCAGAAGCCATCCAGGGAACACAGGTTCTCAAAAAGGACAAAAGAGGACTGAGTAATCCTTCAAAAGTGGCCGTAGGGGGACTTTCCCTTGCAAAAGAGTCGGCCGCGCCTGAGTGACTAAACAACAACTGCTTGCTAATCTTGCTTTTTAAGGATAGCGCTCTGGTCTCAGACTCATTTTGCCTAGGTCCCAGTATCTAGCTGGAATGAAGTAACATCAGGAGGTAGACATTGTTATCTTCTGTTTAATGAGTTGAAACAGATTTTCCAGTTACAGCAGAGATATAAAGTTTCCTTTTTAATGAGAATGAAAGTGTTCTTAAAGAAAATAACTGAGTTGATAATAGCACAGGCTGGTCTAGAGATCTGATAGAAATCACAAAGCTGATATTTCAGTGAGAAGGATTTGGGCAACACTGAGTTGGAACCAGCCATCATGAGGGTATCTCTTGTTACCCATCACTGTGGCATCATGCTGACCTCTGGGCCCTGTGTCATCATCAGTTATATGGTGCATCTTTGTAATATGCCCATAATACCTTTCTCCTGAGAAACCTGTATGCGGGTCAGGAAGCAACAGTCAGAACCCTCTATGGAACAACTGACTGGTTCAGAATTGAGAAAGGAGTACCACAAGGCTGTTGTCACCCTGTTTATTTAACTTATACCCAGAGCACATCGTGCAAAATGCAAGACTGGATGAATCACAAGCTACAGTCAAGATTGCCAGGACAAATATCAATAACCTCAGATATGCAGATGATACCACTCTAATGGCAGAAAGTGTTGATATCTGGCAGAAAACAACAAAATTCTATAAAGCAATTATCCTTCAATTAAAAAATAAATTAATTTTTAAAAACTTAAAAAAAAATAAAATGAAGAGGAACTAAAGTGCCTCTTGATACGGGTAGAGGAGGAGAGTGAAAAAAACAGCCTAAAACTCAATATTAAAAAAACTAAGATCATGGCTTCTGGTCCCATCACTTCACGGCAGATAGAAGGGGAAAAGGTGGAAGCAGTGACAGATTTCCTCTTCTTGGGCTCTAAAATCACTGCAGATGGTACTCTAGCCATGAAATTAGAAGACCATTGCTTCTTGGCAGGAAAGCTTTGACAAATCTAGATAATGTGTTAAAAAGCAAAGATATCACTTTGCCAACAGAAATCTGTATAGTCAAGGCTATGGTTTTTGCAGCAATCATGTATGGATATGAGAGCTCCACAATAAAGAAGGCAGAGCACCAAAGAACTGCCGTTTTTGAATTGTGGTGCTGGAGAAGACTCTGGAGAGTCCCTTGAACTACATGGAGATCAAACCAGTCAACCCTAAAGGCAATCAACTCTGAATATTCATTGAAAGGACTGTTGCTGAAACTGAAGCTCCAATCATTTGACCACCTGATGTGAAGAGCTGACCCGCTGGAAAAGACCCTGATGCTGAGTGAGACTGAAGGCAGGAGGAGAAGGGGACGACAGAGGATGAGATAGTTGGATGGCTTCACTGATTCAATGGACTGAACTTTGGCAACCTCCAGGAGATGTGAGGGGCAGGGCCTGGCACAGTGCAGCCCATGGGGGTGAACATGATCTGGAAACTGAAGAACAGCAGCAACAACAGAAATTTCCAAAGTATTCTCCTGCCTGACTCCAAACTAGAAAAGCCAGTGAGAGGCGGCTCAAAGCTCACCCTAGAATGATGCAGTCTGTCTCCCTCACCTGCTTTTTTTTTTTTTTTTTTTGGCACTCAGCCTGTGGGATCTTAGTTCCCTGACCACTTATCAAACCCAGGCCCCTGGCTGTGCAAGCACCGAGTCCTCAACACTGGACTGCTAGGGAGTTCCTAAGAGTTAGTTAGTATTTAAACAGCNCCTGTTTTTTTTTTTTTTTTTTTTTGGCACTCAGCCTGTGGGATCTTAGTTCCCTGACCACTTATCAAACCCAGGCCCCTGGCTGTGCAAGCACCGAGTCCTCAACACTGGACTGCTAGGGAGTTCCTAAGAGTTAGTTAGTATTTAAACAGCATTCCTTAAATGAGATGCCTCTCATACCCACCCACACCCACACCCAGACACAGACAAACACTCTGTCTCTCTCAAGTTTGTTTGTTCACATCCTTTGACTTCTCCATGGACTAGCGCTGGATTTGAGGGTACTTGTAGGTGCTGGATTTTATTCTCCTTTTTCTCCCCAGGGGGAAACATACATAATTTACCTCAAACCTTTTTTTTTTTTTTAAACTCCAAAATGTTCTGAGAGGGAATGTAATACAATATCCTACAAGCCCATTTGAATGAAAACAAGGTATAATTTGCATGATAAAGATATATTTCCATTTATAAAGTTCAGCAGCAGAATTAATGACAAATAAAGGGATGATCCAATTAAAGTCCCCCCTCCATTAACAGCAGTGCTTCACTCTCAGGGCAGGAATCTTAAAAGAAGAGGCTTGCGTTGGAAGTGATTTAAATATTAACATTGGTGGCATTAAAAAGGACATGAAGTGATCACATTAGAATTTAAGGAAAAGAGATTCTCCAGTGATTTTTAATCATCAGAAGTCAGATGCATTTCCCCCAGTCCCAGTTCCACTGGCTTTTTCTTGTTCACCCAAATGAGCTGTCAGGAACTGATGGGCATCATCATAATCAAAGAAAACAAGTTTGCCCTTTAAAGCAAAAGCGGTAATTTGGCTGAAAATGGGAACATTTTCTTCAACACTGCATTCAATGCCCTAAAAACTTCTTCGGACATTCTGATTTATGCTTGAGAGCTTTGATGGACAATGGGGAGACGTGCCTTCATGAAACACTTTGTTCACATCCATCCTGTGGCTGGAGGGGGCGGTGCAGATTTCCTTCATCCCCAGAGAGGCTGAGGAGGCTCCACAGCCATCCCTAAGATGTTATTTTCAGGAGAAGCCTGAAGCAACTCACAAGATTTATTAAGGCGCAGGAAGTGGGCGGGAATCAAAGACATGCAAGACAGAGCATCCGCCTCGCAGTCCAGTGGTTAAGACTCCGACTCCCAGTGCAGGGACATGGGTTCAAAACTGGGTCGGATCCCACATGCTGTAAAGCATGCAGCCAAAAAAAGGAAAAAAAAAACAACAGTGAGAGAGAGGATTGAACATCTAGATATCTTCTTTTCAGCAAAGCAAAGAGTAAACAGAAAGAAGCGGAGGGAATCCAAGAAACAAGAAGCACCTCAAGGGCCAAAGAATAGGAAGAAAGGCGGCCAGAGCAGGTGCTAAGCAACAACACAACTTCACCCCCTCCTTCCATAGTTGCTGAACTTTCACGTGAGCCTGTTCCATATCCAAAACTAGGTTATAAACTCCGGGAGGACAAGAAATACCTTGCATCTTTTTAAATATCCCTGGGGGCTCAATAAATACCCAAATGGGTGACTACTCAGACACTCTTTCTTGCCGGGAGCAGCAGCAGATGTAAGCAGACCAGTTAAAGAACTCTTTAATCACGAAGCGAGCACGATCAATG
Organism: Raphicerus campestris; assembly: GCA_006410735.1. Lineage (NCBI taxonomy): Eukaryota > Metazoa > Chordata > Mammalia > Artiodactyla > Bovidae > Raphicerus > Raphicerus campestris. The sequence goes on from SJYW01009007.1 coordinate 120,935, forward strand.
GCCCTGCTCAGTGGCAGAGAGGCTGCTGAGAAGGAAACAGACTGGGAGCTCTCAAGGGTGAACACAGATAACTGGGTGGTGCGTTGGATATGGGAGAGGAGGCAGAGTTCGGGTGACACTCAGGTGTCTGGCTTGAGTGATTCTGGTGGCAGAGTTGTTGACCATCCAGACAAAAAATACTGGATGGACAAGGCGAGGAGTGGAGACATGGTGGGGTC
>SJYW01009007.1:132047-158089 GCA_006410735.1 Raphicerus campestris
TCAAGGCTGTATATTGTCACCCTGCTTGTTTAAATTATGTGCAGAGTACATCATGAGAAACACTGGGCTGGATGAAGCACAGGCTGGAATTAAGATTGCTGGGAGAAATATCAATAACCTCAGATATGCAGATAACACCACCCTTATGGCAGAAAGTGAAGAAGAACTAAAAAGCCTCTTGATGAAAGTGAAAAGAGGAGAGTGAAAAAGTTGGCTTAAAGCTCAACTTCAGAAAACTAAGATCATGGCATCTGGTCCCATCATTTCATGACAAATAGATGGGGAAATGATGGAAACGGTGACTGACTTTATGATTTTGGCCTCCAAAATCACTGCAGATAGTGACTGCAGCCATGAAATTAAAAAATGCTTACTCCTTGGAAGGAAAGTTATGACCAAACTAGACAGCATATTAAAAAGCAGAGACATCACTTTGCCAACAAAGGTCTGTCTAGTCAAGGCTATGGTTTTTCCAGTGGTCATGTATGGATGTGAGAATTGGACTGTAAAGAAAGCTGAGCACCGAAGAATTGATGCTTTTGAACTGTGGTTTTGGAGAAGATTCTTGAGAGTCCCTTGGACTGCAAGGAGATCCAAACAGTCTATCCTAAAGGAGATCAGTCCTAGGTGTTCATTGGAAGGACTGATGTTTAAGCTGAAACTCCAATACTCTGGGCACCTGATGTAAAGAACTAACTCATTGGAAAAGACCATGATGCTGGGAAAATTTGAAGGCAGGAGAAGGGGACAACAGAGGATGAGCTGGTTGGATGGCCTCACAGACTCAATGGAGATGAGTTTGAGTAAACTCTGGGAGTTGGTGATGGACACAGAGGCTTGGCGTGCTGCAGTCCATGGAGTCGCAAAGAGTTGGACATGACTGAGTGACTGAACTGAACTGAACATTCCATTGTATGTACAGGAGCTGATCTTTTAAAGACAAAATTAGAGCACATTGCTCTGCTGTGTCTAAATCATGCAACAGTGAGCGTTCCCTCCCCCTTACACTAGAAACCAAACTCCTCCCACTGCAGACCCTCTTTGTGTGACACAGCTTCTCACTCTGAACTCACTGGGACCATGCTCACCCGCGGCCATGCCATCCCAGCCACACAGGCTCAGGTGCCTATTCTTTAAACATCACGAGCTTGTTCCCAGCTCAGGGCCTTTGCACCTGCTGCTCCATCTGCCTAGAATGTTCTGGAGCCAGACAGCTGGCTTCACATCCGAGTTCTGACCACCCATCAGTTCCGTGATCTTGGGTCCAGTGAGTCAGTGCTCCTGATCTTCCATGCCCTCATCTGTGAAATGGAGAACCTACCTTGTAGTGTGGATTCAAGTAGGCGAGGCATGACATACTGCCTGCTGACACAGAGCAGCTTCGGTGCCGTTCATTGTTACTATCGGTCCATCAAACAATGACTAATTGAATTTTTTTTTTTCAGAAAAAATATAAAGTGGAAACAGAAATTGAGAACTGGATCCAGAAATACGATTCGGAGATGAGTGAAAAGCAGGTATTTGTCTGCCTAATTCTGTCTCAAGGAATCGGGGTGAGGGAGCAGGGGAAGAGAAGCCCTCAGATGGTCCATGGTCTACACCCAGTTCTGGGCCTCTCCAGAGTGACTTCCCTGTCCCTTCCTTAAGCTCAAGGGTTTGTCTAGCCTGGGGCAGTGAGGGGAGCAGTGGCAAAGGAAGGAAACGGAAGCTGCCAGCCACTAAGTGGCATTTGACACCAGATCCAAAGATCTCGGCTCCATCTAGGGTCAACATCCCAGGCTCCCTTTCCCCTCCTGTTCAGCTCCCTCCAGCAGCCCCGCCAGCCAGGACTCATCTGTGCTGGATTCATGTATGAGTTCACCTCCACCACTTCACTCAGTTACCTGGGAACTTTCTACCAAGTGCTTGAGATGGGCCGGGTGCCAGCCTCCAGGAGTGAGGAAAGTCCCCACTATCATCTGGAGGTTCTACTCTAGTGGCACTTATGTCCCTGTGTGACCTTAAGCAAGGGACTTGACCTTGGATTCTGCATGTGATCAACATAAACAGTAACACCCAGGCTGGGACCATGGTGGAGATTCACTGAGGCTCATACAACACAGGATCTGGCCTGTAGCAGGTGCTCAGGAGACAGCAGCCTATAAAACAGGGATGCCCTGAGGCCTCCACGCAGCTCTGTGCTGACATCAGTGGCCCAGAGCCCGGAGCCCCAACTTTGGGACCAGGAAGGCCTGGTGAGCACTGGAGAGGACCTCAGCCTCTGAGTGGCCCAATGTCAGGCGTGCTGTCAAGAGTAGGGCAACTCAGGGTCTGTCTGATCCCCAGTGCTCTAGGAAGGGGGAGACTGGAGGCTGTGCTCATTTCTCTGTTCCCAGTGAGGGTGGTGGGTTAATGATGGCAAAGACAGAGTCCACTTAGCTCTGCCTCCTCTGGAAGTACTTTGCTCCTAATAGATACTTGGTGGGAAGGAGGGAGGAAGGGAGATAGGTGTAAATTACAGCAGGAGAGTGTGGTTAGTTAGAGAGTTAGTTAGAGAGTGTGGGGTTCCGTCACCCAAGGAAGGTCCTCTCTGGGTATCTTTGTGACACGGGCCACGTTGATGGCAGCGGCTGGCATTTTTTAANCAGTGTAGAGGTATAGAACCCAAGACGGGGCCTCCAGCTGGCCTGTCTGGAATATCCGTGCTTCCTGTAGGTGCATCATGGGAAAATGGGGACAAGGAGAGGCCCGAAGCCTGGCCTCCACCCACCCCACTGGGATGCTGCGATTCTGGGTGCAACTCCATCAGGGCAAAGGCTTTGCTGTTCTTCCTAAGGGGCCTGACCCAGGACAGTGCAGAGCAGGGAAAGGTGGGCCCTGACCAGTTAGGGCTCCATCCTGGATGCTCTCCAGACGCCATGTGTAATTTTGTATTCTTACTGGACTCCTCAATTTGGCAAAGTCCAATAATTGTCGATTTTGCTTTTTAAGAGCTTTGGTGTTGTATTGCAGTCGCTAAGTCGTGTCCAGCTCTTTGTGACCACATGGACTGCAGCACGCCAGGCTTCCCTGTCCATCACCAACTCCTGAAGCTTGCTCAAACTCATGTCCATTGAGTAGGTGATGCCACCCAACCAACTCATCCTCCATTGCTCCCTTCTCCTGCCTTCAGTCATTCCCAGCATCAGGGTTTTTTCCAGTGAGTCAGCTCTTCGTATCAGGTGAACAACGCATTGGAGTTCCAACTTCAACATCAGTCCTTCCAATGAATAGTNTCTCCTGCCTTCAGTCATTCCCAGCATCAGGGTTTTTTCCAGTGAGTCAGCTCTTCGTATCAGGTGAACAACGCATTGGAGTTCCAACTTCAACATCAGTCCTTCCAATGAATAGTCAGGATTGATTTCCTTTAGGATTGACTGGTTTGATCTCCTTGCAGTCCAAGGGACTCTCAAGAGTTTTCTCCAACACCATAGTTCAAAAGCATCAGTTTTTCGGTGCTCAGCTTTCTTTATAGTCCAATTCTCAAATCCATACATGACTGCTGGAAAAACCGTAGCTTTGACTAGATGGACCTTTGTTGGCAAAGTGATATCTCTGCTTTTTAATATGCTGTCTAGGTTTGTCATAACTTTTCTTCCAAGGAGCAGCTTGTTTCTTCCAATCCTTTCATTTCATGGCTGCAGTCACTCTCCAAAGTGATCCTGGAGCCCAAGAAAATAAAATCTGTTACTGCTTCCACTTTTCCCCCCTCTATGTGCCATGAAGTGATGGGACTGGATGCCACGATCTTAGCTTTTTCTAATGCTAAGTTTAAGCCAGCTTTTTCACTCTCCTCTTTTACCCCCCTCAAGAAGCTCTTTAGTTCCTCTTCCCTTTCTGCCAGTGGTATCATCTGCATATCTGAGGTTATTGATATTTCTCCTGGCAATCTTGAGTCCAACTTGTGATTTATCCAGCCTGGCATTTCGCATGATGTACTCTGTATATAAGTTAAATAAGTAGGGTGACAATATACAGCCTTGTCATACTTTTTTCCCAATTTTGAACCAGTCAATTGTTCCATGTCCAGTCTTAGCTATTGCTTCTTGACCTGCATTTTTAAAGGTAGGAAATGTATATCAGATATATGTTTATATATCTGATTTCAAAACAACTGTAGCCCATATTCTGAACTCAGGAAGAACCAGACAACCCACCAATTAGTGGCATTAGCTAGAAGCCCATGATGGGAGGAGGTTCAGTTGCCCCACTGCCACGGTTGTGACTGCAACATTATTAATTTTGATACTTAAATCAATTCAGGCCTAACACTGGTCTTTATCTTATGGGGAAAAAAGAAATTAACAAAACTCATGGCTTCGATGAGCTACTGGTATATTTAATACGTGAAAATAAATACATGAGTACTAAAATTTTTAAATGTCCACTCACATACCACCCAGATCCTCGTGTTCCCCGCTGGTCCACACATACTGCCTGGGAAAATTCCTGAGTTCTCCAGACTCAGCTGGAAACTTATCCTGAGCAGGAGCTTGGCTTGAAGGGAGGGAGGAAGAGCCCTCCAGGTTGGCAATCACACTATTTATTCGCACTTGGTGGTGAGACATGTTGCGGGTGTGATGGAGGAGGTGGGGGGCCCCTCCTGGGGGACACCGCCTGGGTTGGCACTGATACACCACGTGGCATGACAGGACTGGGCACGGGTATGTCAAGGGTTGACCCTCCAATCCATATCAGTGGGGAAAGCAGGGAGCAACCAGAGGTGGTCATAGGGGGGCACTGCCCACCATCATTCTGCCTGTTCCCAGGAGGGTTCCATCAATGCCTTGTGGTCTCCCCGGAGGCCTGCCCAGCAGCGCCATTCTCTGAAACTCTGCCCCTTGCTGTGACCCATGGGCACACCTGCAGAAAGGACCAAGAAACTCATTTCCAAGGGGGCTTTGTTTTCTGGGTAGCCCTACCTTGTCGGGGGGTAGTTGGCACTGAAACACTGACTGAACGAGCCCTGGGAGTCACCAGGGGGCTCCGGAAGGTCACCCCTGATGGGGCAGGCCTGGGATCTCGGGGCCCATTTGTGCAGGGGCTTCTGCCGGGGTGGTGACCTGTGCTGGGGACATCAAGGTGGGTGAGGGAGTGGGAACGCTCCCGCCTCAGAGGGCATGGAGTGTCTAACCCATCCACGGACAGCCTCCGCGAGCTGCCTGCTACCCTGTGCTCTGTCTTTGAGAGGTCAACTGGNTTTGTGCAGGGGCTACTGCCGGGGTGGTGACCTGTGCTGGGGACATCAAGGTGGGTGAGGGAGTGGGAACGCTCCCGCCTCAGAGGGCGTGGAGTGTCTAACCCATCCACGGACAGCCTCCGGGAGCTGGCTGCTACCCTGTGCTCTGTCTTTGAGAGGTCAACTGGGTGAATGGCCCGCACTGGAGTCTCCCTGGGGCGGGGAGAATGGCTGCCCCTAGGGGTAGCTGGGGGTGTCCAGAAGAGGGTGTGGAGCTTTGCAGCATCACCTCTTGCCATCCACTTGGCCTCCCAGCTGGCGCCCTCCTGTCGGGAGCCAAAGAGAGACTCGTCGCAGTAAGAAGGAGTGTGGCTGATCAGTCTTGGAAGGGAAGAGAAAACAATGAGCTGGGGAAATAAGCCTTGTAACTTTTCTCACCCCACCCCCACCCCCAGCCAGGCCCCTGCAGCAGCGGATGATTGCCTGCAGATGCCAGAAGTACCCACAGGGAAGCCACAGCCCTCGTGGACCACTATTCCCAACTCTTACTATTTTTCCCCTGCAGAGCATCCAGTCCCCCTGCATCCTCCCCACCCCATCCTGGGCATGTGCCCAATTGGCCTAGGCCAGGTCAATTTGCATACCCCATCCTCCTGACCACACTGATTGGCTTAGGACTGGCCACATGACCCATTCTGCCCAATGAGAGTTTCCCTTAGAATCTTTGCGTTAACTACTAGGAGAGAAATGTCTTTCTTCCACTGAGTGCTGAAGAACGGGCAGGAAGGATAAAAGGGCAAAAAGAGCTGGCGGCCATCTCACCTGGAATGTGTGTGGGAAAGAATCCCAACAACATTTTGAGTCCCTGTTATATGAGCCCCAAAGGCCCTTTGTCTGCTGAGGCCCGTTTAGCTTGTTTGCAAGCCCAATCCTTATGTTATTTGCAACTAACATTAATATAACCGTAGTCTTCAGAGCCTTCACTTTTTCTTTTAACTCACCACTTCACCCTTTTCCTAGTGGCCCTGTCAGCCAAACCCTCTGCAGTCATGTGGCCCTTCTAACCGTATCTGAAATTGCACAGCCAAGCACCTGGCATGTAGAGAGGGTGCTGTGACCTGGCCACACCACCAGAGTAGCTTTTAAAATTTTTGAATATTTACTCAGGGTTTTTCATGTATAGGCCCAGGACTCAGCTTGTCACTTGTGTTATCTCATTTCTCACAAAACCCACAGTATGGCAATACAACAATCCCATTTTATAGACAAGAAAACAGAGGCACAGGGAAGTTAACAAGGAAGGTACAGATAAGATTCAAATCCAGCCCCCCACTCAAGGGCCCAAGCTCTTGATCACTAAGCCAGACTTAAATGCCTTCAAGGCCTCTCACCTTTAACTAGATTCATTGAGCCTTTTTATTTTTTTTATTAATCTCACAAATATTCATGGCATATCTATGACGTGTGAGGTCCATGACTTTCGGCCAGAACTGAAAGTGCTCCCTATTCCCAAACTTCAAGTCTTTGAAAAGTCAACATTTTGGCCACTTGATTTAGCTGTTCAAACCCAGATTTGGCTGATACCTATGTCTGTCTGGTACCAAAGTTTCTGCTTAATAGCATCTCTAACTCTTAGGCACCTTCTAACTTGACACCCTCTACCTGTCAGCATCCAGCACAAAGTTCCAACCTCCAGGAGAGCATGAGGTTGACTGCTGCCTTCCTGTCATAGACTTCTGTTAATGCAGCCTACAGTGAACTCAGCACTTTCAGCCATGTTGTAGACATCAGTGCTGCTAATGTCAACCTGAGCTTGCCCTGTGCTCCATGGGAACTGTCAAGTAGACGTGACAATAATGGGGCCTTGCTTTTATCTCTGTTCAATTTTATCTCCTTAAATAGGCACTATTCCCACTCTCAATTAGGGATGTGCCTTTTGGCTCAGAATAGATCCCAAATAGGACTGGCTAGTTATTAAGGACTGAACTGCCTCCTCCCAAGATTTGTGTTGAATTACATTAAGGTTAAATGAGGCCATGGGATTCCCTGGTGACTCAGTGGTAAAGAATCTCCCTGCAATGCAGGAGACCTGGGTTTGATTCCTGGGTCAGGAAGATCCCCTGGAGGAGGGAATAGCAACCCACTCCAGTCCTCTTGCCTGGAGAATTCCATAGACAGAGGAACCTGGCAGGCTACAGTCCATGGGGTTGCAAAGAGCTGGGTACGACTGCAGGACTAACACACACACAAATGAGGCCACAAAGGTGAGGCTCTAATCCAACAGGATTTGTGTCCTTATAAGAAGAGGAAGAGGCACCAAGGGTGTACACACTGAGAGAAAAGTCCATGTGAGGACCCAGGGAATAGCTGGCCATCTGCAACCCAAGGATAGGCTTCAGGAGAAACCAACGCTGCTGGCATCTTGACCTTGGACTTTAAGCCTCCATAACTGTGAAAAATCAAACTTATGCTATTTAAGTCTATAGTATTTTGTTATATATAACAAACCTGATTGACTAATATACTAGCCTTCCATATCTCTGTTCAAGACACTGATGACAATCAATAAGATAGATTCCTGTGGCCTCCCTCCAGGCTGAAATTCATTGAAATAATCTAAATAATCCCTACAAAAATAACCACTGGCATTAGATTCCATTTTTCTAACTTGTTGGTGAAAATGCAGCAAGAACCATTTTCAAAATGACTTGCTTCAGTTTGGAATCACCATATCTATGTCATTTGATGGATCATCCACACTAACAATCTTATGCAAATTGCTCTGTGATTTTGGCTAAATCAAGGGCTTCCTTGGTGGCTCGGGAGGTAAAGAATCCTCCTGCAGTACAGCAGAGCCAGGTTCAATCCCTGGGTTGGAAAGACCCCCTGGAGAAGGAAATGGCAACCCATTCCACTATTCTTGCCTGGAGAATTCCACGGACAGCGGAGCCTGGAAGGCTACAGTATATAGGGTAGCAAAGGGTTGGACACAACTGAGCGACTAACACTCTCTCTCTCTGTTGGACAAATCACCTCACCCCCCTGGGCCTCAGAAGTCCAGTGTAATGCCATTACCATTTATTTATTCCTGAGTGTCAGGTAACTGTGCCAACCACTGTACATGTTTCACCCCCTTAAGTCTTCTTAATAATCCCACTGGGTCCCACCTTCCACTGTGAAGAAACAGGCTCAGAGAGGTCAAATTGCTTGCTCAAGGTCACACCGCAGATGAATGGCAGGGAATCTCCCTATCCTATTACCTGTATTTGTTCTTCTTCCTTGGTGTGAGGGTTGGGGTGCTGCCACTGGAGGAGGTGGACTCACAGCTCCCATTGGCCCCCAAGGCTTGAGACACCCCTGTCCCCACTCCTCTGGTTCTGTTGGCCTTCTTCATCCACGGTGGGTCAAAGTCTGGTGGTGCGGGCCGGGTGCCTGCAGGGCTGCCAAACAAAGTCTCATCTACGTATGATGGCCTAACCTTGACCCGGTAGCCACTCTGGCCACGGTGCTGAACGTGGAGGGTCTGCATCCCGCTGATGGCCATCTCTACCGGGGTCTTCATGCTCTCCGTAGTCCTGAGTGACAGCACGGGTGCTCTGCTTGCCAGGCCCTACATCCAGGGCTCCCTGTGAAAAGGGGTCAGGGTAGCAACCATCTGTCATCAGAAAAGACTGGCAATCGCTTACGGGCCTGTCCCCAGGGCAAAAAGGTCATATTCTCCCTCAACCAGTCTTCCTCAAAGGGGAGCTGCCATTCCCAGGGAACATTTCAGAAATCTGACATTTTTTGAGTTGTTGTAATGAAGGTGTGGGTGTCCCTGGTGGCTCAGATTGTAAAGAATCCACGGGCAATGTGGGAGACCTGGGTTTGATCCCTGGGTTGGGAAGATCCTCTGGAGGAGGACATTGCAACCCACTCCAGTATTCTTGCCTGGAGAATCCCCATGGACAGAGGAGCCTGGTGGGCTACAGTCCATGGATTTGCAGTTAGGCACGACTGAGTGAGCACACAGAAATGATGGGGACAGGGGTGCTACAGATGAATATTTAATGAGTAAACACGCATTCCTAGCATTCTGGTGTGTGCTGTCAATATTTATAGAACACTAGGGAGATGAACAAGAGATTTGGGCCTGTGCCTATTCTGGCACCACACAGAAAATCAACTATGCTGGTGGGGGATGAGGGAAACAGGGCAGGTTTCTATATCCTGTACATATTTATCGGGCAGAAATAATAACCGGCATTGGTCGATTCCAAGCCTACCTACCTCCTGCAAAGAGCTTTACAAGCATTGTCCCATTGCATCCTCTCAACACTCCTGGGAGGTAGCTTCCATTATGTTCATTCTATAGATGACAAAACTGAGGCTTCAAAAGGTGAAGTTACAAGTGTCAGTCACACCTATAAAGCTAAAACAGTGGAAATTGAATTTGAACCTGATTAAGGGTCTAAAGCTCCTGCACTTAACCATTCTACTACTACTAGGGAATCACACCCAGTCCTCCAGCTGCCCCACATTCACCGATCCCCAAGTCCACGTCCCGTAGATGTCCGATGTGCCCGCATTATCGAGTTATTTTCCTACCTGAGCATCTTGGTTCGCTGACGTCGGTCGTTACCTTCAGCGTCCCCTGCTCCCAGGCCTGGACTTCTTTGCGGGGCGCTCGGGCACCGGAGGCGCGCGCAAGACATCCGAATCGGCAGCTCTGAATCCCGGGAGCCCGCGACTCCGGGAAGTTCCAAGGCCGGCCCCAGCCCCAGCCCCAGACAGGGACACCGCGCGGAACGACTCAGAGCTGGCAGCCTGGCCCTAGCGACGTGTGTTCCGCGCGCGCACACGCGCGTCAAACAGCAACCCGTGAGTGACAGGATGGGGCGGGGCGGCCGGAACCATTTACTCCTCGGGGGTGAGTTAAGGCCCCCGATCCCGGACGCCCCCACCGGAGTTCCCCAAAGCTTCGGAAGGGGTACCTTCCGCGCCAGCAAGGGGAGTGTGTGCGTGCATGTGGATCAAGCCTCCGGAGGCAGCGGAAGGAGCAGGGACGCAGCCGGGACCGCGGGGAGGCGTCCCCCGTGCCCCCGCCACGCTGTTGGTATGTCCCTACGGGCTCCGCCCCCTCCCATTTCCCGGCGCCGGGGCCCGCATGGCTGCCGGCACGCGCCCGGCGGCCGCACCGCGGTCCAGAGCTGCCATGGCCCAGTGGAAGAAGAAGAAGGGGCTGCGGAAGCGCCGGGGCGCGGCATCCCAGTCCCGCAGCAGCGACTCGGAGGACGGCGAGTTTGAGATCCAGGCAGAAGATGACGCCCGGGCCCAGAAGGTAGGGAGCGCAGGGCTGGGATACACGTCGGAACCCGAGCCCTGGCTCCGCGCGGTGCCCGGCAGTTCCCCCAGCTGGGGATCGGGCACGGCTGAAGATGGGGAGAGATCGGCTTGCCCGGTGGTCAGGGCAGGACCTCCGGCCTGAGCACGTGTCCCAAGACCTTCCACACCTGGGGTCTAGACTCCCGAAGCCTCTGTGTTGGGTTAGCTGGGGGCCTGCGGGCCTTCCTGGCTGACGCTTGGTCTAGCGCTTCTCATTGGCTTCTTGCTGGCCATCGGGGGCGGATCCTGGTTTCCATTCGTCCAATGAAAAGTGCAGGTGCTGAACATTGGACTTTTGAGAGTTTGGGGGTTCTTCGGAGGACGAATTAGGAGAAGGCTGCACCTCGTGGCTTTGAGGCAGCGACGCCCCCAAACCTCTGGGAAACTAATAAGTTAAACTCGCGTCTGTTGATCACTTACTGTGTGCAGGCTCCGTGCTAAAAGCCTTTATAAGCCTTATCATTTAATCCCCACATCAACCCTGTGAGCTAAGTGCTTATCCTCATTTTCCAGAGAAGGAAACAGAAGCCTGGAGGGGTGAAGGAACTTGACCAAAACCTCATAGCTTGTGAGTGGGAGAGCCAGGATTCAAATCCAGGACTGTATGGTTCCAGACCCTGTGCTATTTCCACTACTGAGTGCTAAGTGTATGCAAAAAGGCCGGGGTGGGGGTGGGGGGGGATGTGAGCNGGTTGGGGATGAGGCTCTGGGTCCCCTTCCTCGACGGCCAGGGCTTGGGGAGTGAGAGGAGGGCTATGCTGGTGACCCTGGACCCGGGTGACCTGGTCAGCACAACTACTTCCAGAATCATTGCTACCCCTGGGCGCTTGGTGCATGTGGCTGTGGAGATGAACCTGAAGCTGCAGAGTGTGGAGTACGTGGTATTCGATGAGGCCGACAGGTAAGGCTGCAGGAGCATTTCCGGGTACTGGTGTCAGGGTTGGCCAGGAGGGAGGGCTCTGCCAGGAGAGACCTATGCAGCCCAGATTGAAGCAGTGTTTCTCCAAAGTGGACCACAGACTGCAGGTCATGTGAGAGCTGATGGGGCTCCCTGAACCAACAGTTCTCCTTTTGTATTAGGAATATTGAAAAGAATAGTAAGACAACAAACACATGATTTCAAAGAGATAAAAAGTAGCACAAGGCTGAGCACAGACTGGAGCCAGACAGGGGTGGGAGCTGATCCCAGCTCTGTGAACTTGGGCGAATCCCTGAGGGTCCGTGGGCCTTGGTGGCCTGCCTCAGCTATAAAGTGGGGATAAAATAGCACGCACAGGAGAAGTTTTATTCATATGGAACTGTGCCTGACCCCGAGGGAGGGCGGGTATCGTTTATTTGAACAGGGACCTCCCTGGTGGTCCAGTGGTTAAGACTCTGCACTNTAGACAGGGGTGGGAGCTGATCCCAGCTCTGTGAACTTGGGCGAATCCCTGAGGGTCCGTGGGCCTTGGTGGTCTGCCTCAGCTATAAAGTGGGGATAAAATAGCACGCACAGGAGAAGTTTTATCCATATGGAACCGTGCCTGACCCCGAGGGAGGGCGGGTATCGTTTATTTGAACAGGGACCTCCCTGGTGGTCCAGTGGTTAAGACCACTCCTAATTCAGGGAGCATGGGTTTGGTCCCTGGTCAGGGAACCAAGATCCTGGATGCCGCATAGCGCAGCCGAAACAAAGCATAACTAAGACCAGGCCCAGCGTACCAAGGTCATGACTGCTTAGGATAAGGTTGTCAAATAGAGAAAAAGTGACCCGAGTTACAGAAGCATCTGTCCAGGTGACAGTGATGAGGGCAGGATGACAGGTTTGGAACTCACTGGAATGGAAGCCCCTCTCCTGACCCTGCCCTGCCCTCTGCCCTCTGCCCTCTGCCCTCTGCCCTGCCAGGCTCTTTGAAATGGGCTTCGCAGAGCAGCTCCAGGAAATCATCGGCCGCCTCCCCGGGGGCCACCAGACTGTCCTGTTCTCTGCCACACTGCCCAAGCTGCTGGTGGAGTTCGCCCGAGCTGGTGAGGGGGCTGCAGGAGCGGGGCTGGGGGCTAGGAAACTCATCAGTACCTGGGGAGTGGTGGGGGTGGGCAGTCTTGACTCTCAGCAACTCCCCACATATCCTCCTTCATTGCCCACCTCAGGCCTAACGGAGCCCGTGCTCATCCGGTTAGACGTGGACTCTAAACTCAACGAGCAGCTCAAGGTGAGGCTCCGCCCGTGCCACCCACCCCCACTCCAACCCCGACCCCGCGAGCCAACCCAGGTGACCTCTCTCCACAGACCTCCTTCTTCCTCGTGCGGGAGGATGCCAAGGCCGCGGTGCTGCTCCATCTGCTGCGCAACGTGGTGCGGCCCCAGGACCAGACGGTCGTGTTTGTGGCCACCAAGCACCACGCGGAGTATCTCAGCGAGGTGAGCAGGGACGCCCCCATCCCCTCCTTCCTGTCCTGGGGACCAACACCTAGTCCAGCGCCAGCTCGGAGCTGCAGTTTCAGTTTTGGCCACCAGAGGGCAGCACCAGAGCGGCACTTGGGCATGGCCGGAGCTCTGCATTTTAAAAAATTCTTTGAAGATGTTATGAAAAATTTCTGGAGAAGGAAAAGGCAACGCACTCCAATATTCTTGCCTGGAGAATTCCGTGGACTGAAGAGCCTGGTGGGCTACAGTCCATGGGGTTTCAGAGTCAGACACGACTGAAGTGACTGAACGCAGACAGACACACACACAGAGACACAGACACACATGAAAAATTTCAGACAAGTCAGAAAATAGCATAGTGAGCTCTCAGACACTCAGTTATCAACTCACACCCACCTTGATTCATCCCTAATATTCGTCGCTCCGTCTGGGGTATTTTGAAGTGTATCTCAGCTGTGGCATCATTTTTTCTGTAGGTTTTTAGCATCCCCTGTGTTTCTTTTTTAAATTGAGAAATAACCTGCATGCTGTAAGCTGTATAAAGTGCCCTAATCTTACGTGAGCAGCTTGATGAACTTTCCTGCACGTGTATACCTGTCACCCTCCTGGGGAGGGAGTCCTCTAGCCCCCAAGGCTGCCCGGGCCCGCGTCATTGCAGCCACCTCGGGTCAGCCACACCTGGGGTCCGTTATCTGAGGACGCGGTTCACTGGGTTTCACTCACATGACACACGTTTAACGGTGCTTCCTCTGCATGGCTGCTGGAGTCACTGATGAATAAAACCAAAGTCACCATTTTTAAAGAGCAGTTGCCACTCTCACAGTGGCTCCTGTGTTGTGGGCCCTGTTCTCAGCACTCATTTAATCTCAGCTCATTTAATCCTCCTAACAAAATTACAGAGAGGAAACGTAGTCTCCCCATTCTACAGAGGAAAGTGAAGGCGCAGAGAGGTTAGGAAAGTTGGGCAAGGTCCTACAGCCTGTTAGTGACTCAGGAGACTTGTGTGTCTTACAGTAGCACTTACAGCCTCCCTGAGGGAGACCCGTCTGCACATGTCATTTTTTTTGACACTCAAACCACCTTGCAGAGGTGAGAGGTGATACGAGTCCCATTTATACTGATGAAGATACCAAACTGAGGTCATCTAGCTGAACTGGGGTTCAAACTGAGGGCACCCGACTCCAGAGCCCGTGGTCTTGCCACTGTGTCTAACCCCTCTCCCTCTCTCCGATCTTCACTCCGAGCAGCTGCTGGCGACCCAGGGGGTGAGCTGTGCCCACATCTACAGCGCCCTGGACCAGACAGCCCGCAAGATTAATCTGGCCAGGTTCACGCACGGCAAGTGCTCGGCCCTCATCGTTACTGACCTGGCCGCCCGGGGCCTGGACATCCCGCTGCTGGACAACGTCATAAACTACAGCTTCCCCGCCAAGGGCAAGCTCTTCCTGCACCGCGTGGGTAAGGAGCCCACAGCTGGACCAGACCCCAGCGGGGCCGCCAAGTCCCAGCAAAGACTGAGGGCGCAGGACTCAACTCCTGCCACTACTGGTGGGGAACCAAGGCCCAAGGAGGGGACGGATAAATCAGATTCTCTGGGGAGCAGATCTGTCAGGCAGCCTCAGACTTTTAAGGAGGTGATGCTCCTGAGTTTTCTGGGCTCCCCAGTCCTCTGCTTCTCTTTGCCTTCAGGGTCCTTGATGATGCGACCCCTCTTCCCTACAGTCTTCTCCCTAAAACTCCTGGGGACCTATGTAACCTTTGCACGGCTGCTTGACCCATCTGCCTCCTGCTCCATCAACTGCGGACAGGGTCTCCTGACTCCCTACTTTATCCAGGCAGCCTGTCAGGCCTGGCCAGCCCACCCAGGCCAACTCACTCCCACATTTTGAAGGAAAATTTGAAAGTGGAGCAGGACACCAAGAAGGCAGGACATCCCCCTCCTGGAAGTTCCCCACCCCCGCTGGTGATGTGATGGCCACAGGCGCTCATCATGTGAGGCGCTGGTCCAGGTGTTCCGCTTGCTTTTTGTCTTCACAACAACCCTGTGCAGTGGGTACCAGCCACACTGGCCCCATTTTACAGATGAGGAAACCAAGGCGGGGAGGTTCAGAACTAGCCAGGTGTCACACAGCTAGCAAAGCGGAGCGTCTGGGATTCTTTTTTTCAAATTATGGTGAAATATACATAAACATGCAGTGATTATGTTAACCACTTTCAGCTGCAAGTTCAGTGGCATCAAGTACGGTCACCCTGTTGTGTAACTGGCACTCACCTTCTTTATCTAGAGCATCTTTGTCTTAACACACTGAAACCCTGTACCCAGTAATCTAATTCCCTCTTCCCCTTCTCCAGCCCCTGGTAGCCATCAGCCTACTTGCTTTTTTCTTCTTTTAACTCATAAATACGTGTGTTACATTTATAAATACGAGTAAGTTAAGTAAGTTTGTGTGAGAGAAGCATGTGGTAGGCTAGTTTCTTTCNTGGCACTCACCTTCTTTATCTAGAGCATCTTTGTCTTAACACACTGAAACCCTGTACCCACTAATCTAATTCCCTCTTCCCCTTCTCCAGCCCCTGGTAGCCAACAGCCTACTTGCTTTTTTCTTCTTTTAACTCGTAAATACGTGTGTTATATTTATAAATACGAGTAAGTTAAGTAAGTTTGTGTGAGAGAAGCATGTGGTAGGCTAGTTTCTTTCAGTTGTCTTGCGTGTAATTGAACATTGTCGAATGGGTAAACTCTGGCCACCCGTGGTGGGCTGCCCATGGGTGGACCTTTGGGGTGCCAGGGAGCCTCCACCTGGGTCTCCAGCCTCGTTTCCCCGTTGGTGCATACAGTACCCTTGATTCCGTTGCTTTGGGAGGGCTGGCCCCACGCGTCCCTTGAGGCATCTCAGAATCCCCAAAGGGAATTTCTCGTGTGCTACATGACCAGCAGTGTGAATCAGACCACCACAGACAAAAATCTTCCAAACATGGTGACGTGTGGTTTTTGCAAGATGCAGAAACAAAGCCAAAGTGTCATGTTCTCCATGGATTTACTTAACACAAAAATAGAATCACACTGGATGTTCCTTTTTTAAACAAACTTATTTTTATTTGCTTACTTATTTGGCGGCACTGGGTCTTGGTTGTGGCATGTGGGATCGTGAGTTGTGGTACGTGAACTCTGAGCCGAGGTGTGTGGGATCTGGTTCCCTGGCCAGGGATTGAACTCAGGCCCCCTGCGTTAGGAGTGCAGAGTCTTAGCCACTGGACCACCAGGGAAGCCCCCACACTGGCCATTCTTACCTGTAACCTTCTTACCTCTGTGTACAGCATGCGTGCTTTCCATTCATCATCTAAACACTGTTCTGTGATAGGGGTCGGCAAACTGTTTCTGTAAAGGGCCAGATGGTAAATATTTTAGGCTCTGGTGCCACGTAGTCTGTTACAGATCTCAGTCCTGGTAGCCTGAAAGCAGTCTCAGGTGATATGTAAATGAAAGAACACAGCTGTATGCTGATAAAACTTTATTTACACAGTTAGGCTGGGGCTGGGTTTGGCCATAGACCGCAGTATGCAGCCCTTTCCTCAGCTGTGCAGCACACACCGCAGGTGGTCATCAGCTGATTGGCTGGCCCTCTGTCCTTATGTCTTTTAAGTGGTTTCTGGTTTGCTGCGCTTCCAACAGGGAATAGGGGGTCCCTGCAGTTGAATCTTTGCACCCTGGGTTATTTCTCTGGAAAGAATTACCCATAGTGGGAAGGCTTGAAGACCTGATACCGATGAAAAGCAGTGTCTTGCGTCTATCTTTGTTTTAAATTTTATTGATTATCTATTTGGCCGCTTCGGGTCTCAGCTGTGGCTCCCAGGGTCTTCACGGCATCATGCAGGATCTTTTGTTGCGGCTCACGGGCTTTCGTTAGTTACTCTGTGGCATGTGGGATTTTAGTTCCCCCACCAGGGATTGCACCCATGTCCTCTGCATCTCAAGATGGATTCTTAACCATTGGACCGCCAGGGAAGTCTCTCTTGCATCTTTTCTTGCTGACCTCCCGGAGCACCGTGTGGGCTCACAACCTCTCGGGCAGGTAGCCCCAGTGACTCTCACTGCCCTGCCCCCTTCTTAGGTGGGACACTGCTCAGTAAGGTGGGGCTATGGCATGGCTTCACCCTTAGGGCTGGGCACGTGGGACTCGTGCTGGGCTCTTTGCCTTTGTCCCCGTCTGACCACCTTCCCCTGCAGGCCGCGTGGCCCGGGCCGGCCGAAGTGGCACGGCCTACTCCTTGGTGGCCCCTGATGAGGTCCCCTACCTGCTGGACCTGCACCTGTTCCTGGGCCGTGCTCTGACCCTTGGCCGTCCCCCCGAGGAGCCCTCAGGTGAGTAGAAGCCGGAGCAGGACTGGGTCCCCCTGGAGTTCATGATGTGGACAGGGGTAGAGGTGGGCCATGCTGTCCTGGCTTGGGATTTGATCCCAGGGAAAGATGTCTGTATTTGAAAGGCAGATAAAGAGCCAGATAAGGGCTTCCCTGGTGGTTCAGGCAGTGAAGAATCTGCCTGCAGTGCAGGAGACCTGGGTTCCATCCCTGGGTCAAGAAGATTCCCTGGAGAAAGGAATGGCAACCCACTCCAGTATCCTTGCCTGGAGAATCCCATGGACAGAGGAGCCTGGTGGGCTACAGTCCACGGGGTCGCAAAGAGTCAGACACAACTGAGCAACTAACACTTGCCCTTGAAGAGTCAGATAGTAAACATCTTGGGCCCTGCAGGTCACCTGATGCCCAGCAGCTCCTCGTCTGTGCCCTTGTAGTGTGAAATTAGCCACAGACAATACAGACATGAGTANAACTAACACTTTCCCTTGAAGAGTCAGATAGTAAACATCTTGGGCCCTGCAGGTCACCTGATGCCCAGCAGCTCCTCGTCTGTGCCCTTGTAGTGTGAAATTAGCCACAGACAATACAGACATGAGTAGAGGCAAGTGTGATCCATAAACCTGTATTTATAAAAATAGGCGGAGCCACTCGATGGTTTCCCTTGTGGGGCTGATTTCAGTGACTCAGGAACCAGAGCGGGGCTGGGGAGGGGCCGCGGGCAGAGGACGGCCTCTGACCGGGGCTCCTGGCGGTGGCAGGCATGGAAGGCGGGGACGGCGTACTGGGCCGGGTGCCGCAGGGCGTGGTGGACGACGAGGACTGCGGCCTGCGGACCAGCCTGGAGGCGTCACTGGAGCTGTGGGGCCTGAGCCGCGTGGCTGACAATGCCCAGCAGCAGTATGTACGCTCACGGCCGGCGCCCTCGCCCGAGTCCATTAAGAGGGCCAAGGAGCTGGACCTCGCCGGGCTGGGCCTGCACCCGCTTTTCAGTGAGTGCCTGTCTCAGGTGGGTGTGGGGTAGAGACGGTGAACCCCGCAGAACCTACTGAACCTCACGCTTCTCTCCCTCCCTCCTGCCAGGTTCTCGCTTCCAGCAGGAGGAGCTGCAGCGGCTCAGGCTGGTGGACAGCATCAGGAACTACCGCTCCCGGGCGGTGAGCGCCTGACCCCCCAGTGGGCCCCGAGCAGGGAATCCTCTCAATCCGCAGCTCTAGCTGTGTCAGCATCCCTAGAGCCAAGGTTCTGCTTGTTCTGGAGCCATCCCTGCTGGTGCACGGCGCGTTTCCCAGGCCTTCCATACAGATGGGTGGACTGGGGCTCATAGCAGGCAGTGACACGTCCTAGGCCTGTTAGAAGAGCAGGCTTTCAATAGCTCTTATCTCCTGACTCCCACTGGGATGCCTCCTGTGTCTTTTGTCTATGGGAGATGCCCACAAAAGCAGGAGAGGCCTGCCAGCTGGCACCAGGAGGAAAGGAGCTGGAGACTCGCATGGTTAAAAGCACTGATTTGGGTCCAGTGAACTTAGGTTGAAATCCCAGATCTAGTGTGTCTCAGCTGTGTGACCTTAGGCCTGTTACTCACCTTCTCTGGGCCTCCCTCTGTAATTGTGAAAAGCCAGGAATGAGTGGAAGGGAACTGGGAGGAATACCAGAGAGAGCGCACCAAGTGGGGGAGGCTGGAATTGGGGAGGAAGCGGCCAGTGGGTGAAGGCCTTGGGTGATCCCCCGCTACAGACCATCTTTGAGATCAACGCCTCCAGCCGTGACCTGAGCAGCCAGGTGATGCGCGCCAAGCGGGAGAAGGACCGCAAAGCCATTGCCAGCTTCCAGCGGGGACGGCAGGAGCGGCAGGAGGGCCCGGCGGGCCCAGCCCCAAGCCTCCCAGCACCGCAGGAGGAGCAGCCTGAGAAGGAGGAGGTGGCGGGAGAGAGTGTAGAGGTGCAGGCCCCACCCTGGAGACCCTGGAGTCTGGCCTGGGGTGGGGGAAAGGAAGATCAAGTCCCAGTAGCCCGTGGGGCTGACCTCAGGGCTTTGAGCCATTGCTAGGGGTGGAGGCAGTGAGTCCAGTCCCACCTCTGACATTTGGGGAAACCAGTGGCCCAGCCCCAGCCTTCCTATCTACGGGATGGGTTTGTGGTCTCGTCCGCCATCCCTTGCCTGAAGCCCGGGGGCCAGGTGTGTTTTAGGACTCAGAGTCTTTACGGTGGGTCCCCTGTGGATAACCTCACACTCTCAGCAGGGTCTGGGGTGTCACCGCCGTGAAATGCTTCAGTTTCCACAGTGCGCTGCGCTGGTCCCCACGCCGAGGGGACAGACACAGCCTCTTGTTGGCTCAGGTCGGCTTTTGCTGCCAAGTGAATTTCAGGAAAGTTCGTTTCTGGAATCTGGTAGACGAGGGCACTGCAGCCATGTGACCGCAGTACCGGGTCCTGGGTCCACTGGGCAGACTGAAGACAGCACGTGGAGCATTCCCACAGGCCCAGGTGGCCGTGTGGTTGTCATCATCGCCTGTCTCATACTGGGGTCTGGGCAGGTGGGAAGGGGCCGAGTTGGCAGCAGTGGAGGCTTGACTCGGGCAGGGTCAGGCACTAGGCCTTTGTGGCCAGAGGCAAGGCTGGGGAACCAGGGTGTCCCATTCACCTGGTGGGTAAGGCCTCAGGCCTGCTTTTCTAATGCTTGATTTGGGGAGAGGGTCCAATAGGCAAAAAATACACTTGAAGACCCCTGGACTAGTCCATGTCATAAAGAGCAAGGCCACCCAGAGAGGGATGGGGCTTTGGCTTGGTCATGTGACTAGGGGCCTGAGCTGGGCCTGGCCCGTGGTGGGGCTCACCCTGGTCGGCATCCTGCCCGCCCCCACCCTACCAGTCCTGCCTCTGCTGGTTCTTGGGTCCTAATGAGGACACGGAGGGTCCCAGAAGCTCCTGGCCCTAGACCCCAGCTGGGTTGGCAGGTGGGGAGGCCAGTTTGCTCCCTGGGGAGTGCAGGTGACGCTGGGCCTCTGTCCACCAGGACATCTTCACGGAAGTTGTCAGCCGGAAGCGGCAGCAGCCAGGACCCCACCAGGGAGCCAAGAGGCGGAGGGAGGAGGCCCGGCAGCGGGACCAGGCATTCTACATCCCCTACCGGCCCAAGGACTTTGACAGCGAGCGGGGGTGAGTGGCTGCTGGTCCTGGCGGGGGTGGAGTTGGGTGGGCGATTGGGCCTCCCTCCCAACCTCAGGGTGTCTCTCCACCCTCCCTCTTCAGCCTGACCATCAGCGGGGATGGGGGTGCCTTCGAGCAGCAGGTGGCTGGTGCAGTGCTGGACCTGATGGGAGACGAAGCCCAGAGCCTGACCAGGGGCCGGCAGCAGCTCAAGTGGTGAGTGAGCCAGCCGACACACCCCTCCCATGCCCACCTGCCCTCCACTTGGTTCCCACAACAGGCTTGTGACCTCCTGACTGTCCTGACTCCCATTTGATCCCCTAGAGCAGGAATTATGTCACCTCCCACCCCTCACTGGATCCTGCAGAGCACAGATCATGACCCCCTCACCCCCCAATCCCCATGTGGTCATGCCCTACAGGGGTCTTGACCCCATCTGCCCTTCTAGGGGGCTAGTCTTTCTTGACAGGGGCTCATGACCGTTTGCCCATTTGAACTCTGGTTCTGGAGAAGTGATGTGACTCAGTCCAGGGTCACAGAGCCAGGAGGTAGTAAAGTTGGGGGTCGGGAACCCCCCCAGGGGGCCCATGCCCCTGACCTGGACTCCCAGGTTGGACTAATCCCCAGACACCCCCACACTGTTTTTGGAGGCCTGGGATGCCAGGGAATGGTGAGGAAGGGCAAGGAACAGGCCTTAACGGAGCACCTGCTGCATGCCAGACGTGGGCATGCCGCTTTCCTTAAATCCTCGCAACAACCCGATGAGGGTTCAGAGGGACACAGGCCTGGAGAGGAAGCGGGCCACCTCCCTCTGCGGCACACCTCCCAACTGCTTCCACAGGGACCGGAAGAAGAAGCGGTTTGTGGGACAGTCAGGACAAGAGGACAAGAAAAAGATCAAGACCGAGAGTGGCCGCTACATCAGCAGCTCCTACAAGCGGGACCTGTATCCTGGAGGGTGGGACNAGCGGCCAGTGGGTGAAGGCCTTGGGTGATCCCCCGCTACAGACCATCTTTGAGATCAACGCCTCCAGCCGTGACCTGAGCAGCCAGGTGATGCGCGCCAAGCGGGAGAAGGACCGCAAAGCCATTGCCAGCTTCCAGCGGGGACGGCAGGAGCGGCAGGAGGGCCCGGCGGGCCCAGCCCCAAGCCTCCCAGCACCGCAGGAGGAGCAGCCTGAGAAGGAGGAGGTGGCGGGAGAGAGTGTAGAGGTGCAGGCCCCACCCTGGAGACCCTGGAGTCTGGCCTGGGGTGGGGGAAAGGAAGATCAAGTCCCAGTAGCCCGTGGGGCTGACCTCAGGGCTTTGAGCCATTGCTAGGGGTGGAGGCAGTGAGTCCAGTCCCACCTCTGACATTTGGGGAAACCAGTGGCCCAGCCCCAGCCTTCCTATCTACGGGATGGGTTTGTGGTCTCGTCTGCCATCCCTTGCCTGAAGCCCGGGGGCCAGGTGTGTTTTAGGACTCAGAGTCTTTACGGTGGGTCCCCTGTGGATAACCTCACACTCTCAGCAGGGTCTGGGGTGTCACCGCCGTGAAATGCTTCAGTTTCCACAGTGCGCTGCGCTGGTCCCCACGCCGAGGGGACAGACACAGCCTCTTGTTGGCTCAGGTCGGCTTTTGCTGCCAAGTGAATTTCAGGAAAGTTCGTTTCTGGAATCTTGTAGACGAGGGCACTGCAGCCATGTGACCGCAGTACCGGGTCCTGGGTCCACTGGGCAGACTGAAGACAGCACGTGGAGCATTCCCACAGGCCCAGGTGGCCGTGTGGTTGTCATCATCGCCTGTCTCATACTGGGGTCTGGGCAGGTGGGAAGGGGCCGAGTTGGCAGCAGTGGAGGCTTGACTCGGGCAGGGTCAGGCACTAGGCCTTTGTGGCCAGAGGCAAGGCTGGGGAACCAGGGTGTCCCATTCACCTGGTGGGTAAGGCCTCAGGCCTGCTTTTCTAATGCTTGATTTGGGGAGAGGGTCCAATAGGCAAAAAATACACTTGAAGACCCCTGGACTAGTCCATGTCATAAAGAGCAAGGCCACCCAGAGAGGGATGGGGCTTTGGCTTGGTCATGTGACTAGGGGCCTGAGCTGGGCCTGGCCCGTGATGGGGCTCACCCTGGTCGGCATCCTGCCCGCCCCCACCCTACCAGTCCTGCCTCTGCTGGTTCTTGGGTCCTAATGAGGACATGGAGGGTCCCAGAAGCTCCTGGCCCTAGACCCCAGCTGGGTTGGCAGGTGGGGAGGCCAGTTTGCTCCCTGGGGAGTGCAGGTGACGCTGGGCCTCTGTCCACCAGGACATCTTCACGGAAGTTGTCAGCCGGAAGCGGCAGCAGCCAGGACCCCACCAGGGAGCCAAGAGGCGGAGGGAGGAGGCCCGGCAGCGGGACCAGGCATTCTACATCCCCTACCGGCCCAAGGACTTTGACAGCGAGCGGGGGTGAGTGGCTGCTGGTCCTGGCGGGGGTGGAGTTGGGTGGGCGATTGGGCCTCCCTCCCAACCTCAGGGTGTCTCTCCACCCTCCCTCTTCAGCCTGACCATCAGCGGGGATGGGGGTGCCTTCGAGCAGCAGGTGGCTGGTGCAGTGCTGGACCTGATGGGAGACGAAGCCCAGAGCCTGACCAGGGGCCGGCAGCAGCTCAAGTGGTGAGTGAGCCAGCCGACACACCCCTCCCATGCCCACCTGCCCTCCACTTGGTTCCCACAACAGGCTTGTGACCTCCTGACTGTCCTGACTCCCATTTGATCCCCTAGAGCAGGAATTATGTCACCTCCCACCCCTCACTGGATCCTGCAGAGCACAGATCATGACCCCCTCACCCCCCAATCCCCATGTGGTCATGCCCTACAGGGGTCTTGACCCCATCTGCCCTTCTAGGGGGCTAGTCTTTCTTGACAGGGGCTCATGACCGTTTGCCCATTTGAACTCTGGTTCTGGAGAAGTGATGTGACTCAGTCCAGGGTCACAGAGCCAGGAGGTAGTAAAGTTGGGGGTCGGGAACCCCCCCAGGGGGCCCATGCCCCTGACCTGGACTCCCAGGTTGGACTAATCCCCAGACACCCCCACACTGTTTTTGGAGGCCTGGGATGCCAGGGAATGGTGAGGAAGGGCAAGGAACAGGCCTTAACGGAGCACCTGCTGCATGCCAGACGTGGGCATGCCGCTTTCCTTAAATCCTCGCAACAACCCGATGAGGGTTCAGAGGGACACAGGCCTGGAGAGGAAGCGGGCCACCTCCCTCTGCGGCACACCTCCCAACTGCTTCCACAGGGACCGGAAGAAGAAGCGGTTTGTGGGACAGTCAGGACAAGAGGACAAGAAAAAGATCAAGACCGAGAGTGGCCGCTACATCAGCAGCTCCTACAAGCGGGACCTGTATCCTGGAGGGTGGGACCAGAGGGGGCGGGGCCAAGCTCTTAGCACAGCCACTGTAGGTGAGGGGTGGGGTCAGGAAGGGGAGTGGCCTAGCTCAACCACCCCTGCTTCCTATAGGTGGGGGATAGGGAGGGGGCGGGGTCGAGCGGATTCAACCACCAAACCCCTTTTAGATGAGGCCTGTGTCCTAGTTGGGGCGGGGAGCATGGTCACACCCCAGGAGTGCCAAGGGCATCTCTGTGCCATAAGCAGCCTCCTTAATGCAGCCCTCCAGCTACCAAAAGTGGAAACAGAAGCAGAAAATCGATGAGCGTGACTCAGAAGAAGAAGGAAATTTTGACCGCCGCGGCCCAGAGCGAAGAGGTGGGAAGCGCGGCCGAGGGCAAGGTGAGAGCCCCGGGAGGGTCGTCCTTAAAACACAGGCTGCCAAGTAGTACACTTGGTCAGCTCGGGTACTTGGTCCTCTTGGCGCGGCCTACATCCTTCAGTAGGTGACAGACTAAGGTGGGCAAGGGGTAAAGAAAAATTGAAAGTGAAGTCGCTCAGTCGTGTCTGGCTCTTTGCCACCCCATGGGCTGTAGCCTACCAGGCTTCTCTGTCCATGGGATTTTCCAGGCACGAGTACTGGAGTGGGTTGCCATTTCCTTCTCCAGGGGATCTTTCCTACCCAGGTATCGAACCCGGGTGTCCTGCATTGTAGGCAGACGCTTTATCCTCTGAGCCACCAGGGAAGCCCTGGGCAACGGGTAAAGTGCCCTCCCAGAGACCTGGGAGAGTGGGCTGGGGCAGGCGCCTGACTGCTCCTGCCTGCCGCCACCACTGTGTTGAGTGACCATTGACAAGTCCCTTCTCACTGACCTCTGATTTCTCTCCTGCCAGAAGAAGGTTAAGCTGCAGCCCAGACAATACAGTCCATAGAGACAGGGATTGGAGCCTGCCTGGGTCCCCAGTGCCCAGCCTAGAGGAGGTGCTGAAAAGCCTTTGTTGAGTGATTTCTGATTGTGATAGTTACACTTAGGAGGCCTTGTTCTGAACACTGCACACATAATAACTCATTTACATCTCTCTGGGACCCTGGAGGTAGATGCTATTCATAATTCACAGGCAGGGAAACTGAGGCACAGAGAAGTTATGTCATTGTCCATGAGGTCACAGCTAGGATTTGCACCCAGCAGTTTGGGCTAGAGGGTCCATGCTGTTGCCCATCACAGTAGACGACTTAAGCCTTATTCAGCAGTTACTACCTTCCAGGTGTTGGGGCTTGAACACAGAATGGGAGTGGGGACAGGGGAACATCTGGGAGACTTCTGGGAGGAGAAGACACTGGGAGTCGACCCAAAAGCTGAGCTCCTGGCATCTCTGTCCCAGCAGGTGCATCCCAGCCCCGCACCCCTGGCACCTCTGTGGGCCGCGTGCGCTCGGAGCTCAAGACCAAGCAGCAGATCCTGAAGCAGCGGCGCCGAGCCCAGAAGATGCGCTTCCTGCAGCGTGGGGGCCTGAAGCAGCTCTCTGCCCGCAACCGGCGCCGCGCCCAGGAGCTGCAGCAGGGCGCCTTTGGCCGGGGTGCCCCTTCTAAGAAGGGCAAGATGAGGAAGAGGATGTAAGAAGGTGACGCAGCCCTGCGATTCCTCAGTTGGTCCAGGCGTGGGCATCAGCAGCGTTCCCTGTGTACCGCTGTGTGCCTGGCCCTGAGTTGGGTGCTGGGGAACCTCCCTTGGTCCATGCAAAGGAGTGCCGCACAGCCATAGAGGGGCAGCAGCTGCCTCTGCCTAAGACAGGGCACATTTGAGTAGGGTGTTGAAGGGTTCATAGGAGTTTGCCAGGTAGGCCACAACCTGAGCTGGCCCCTCAGCTGCTGCTGCTTTTCCTGTGTTCCAGATTCAGAGGTGGTGTCCCCATGGGTTTGAGCCCTGAGTGCCTGAGGCCCAGTGATGTATTTTTAATGTAATAAACCTTTATTGAGCACCTTCAGTGGACCTGGAGCACAGTCTGCTTGAAGAGTTGGAAGGGACAGATCAGGGTGCTGGAATTCCAGCTGGAGTGCCGATGAGACGAGAGCGTGTGGGTGGGTCCTGTGTGGGTTCTGCCAGTATCTCCACTTTGCTGATAAAAAGTCAGGCTCAGAGGATGGGTAGGTTGCCGAGGTTTGAAGACCTTGAAATTGGCCCTCGGGTCCCAGGGACAGGCTTGCACCTGGGACTG
>SJYW01009007.1:159295-169518 GCA_006410735.1 Raphicerus campestris
TCCTGCCAGGTTCTCGCTTCCAGCAGGAGGAGCTGCAGCGGCTCAGGCTGGTGGACAGCATCAGGAACTACCGCTCCCGGGCGGTGAGCGCCTGACCCCCCAGTGGGCCCCGAGCAGGGAATCCTCTCAATCCGCAGCTCTAGCTGTGTCAGCATCCCTAGAGCCAAGGTTCTGCTTGTTCTGGAGCCATCCCTGCTGGTGCACGGCGCGTTTCCCAGGCCTTCCATACAGATGGGTGGACTGGGGCTCATAGCAGGCAGTGACACGTCCTAGGCCTGTTAGAAGAGCAGGCTTTCAATAGCTCTTATCTCCTGACTCCCACTGGGATGCCTCCTGTGTCTTTTGTCTATGGGAGATGCCCACAAAAGCAGGAGAGGCCTGCCAGCTGGCACCAGGAGGAAAGGAGCTGGAGACTCGCATGGTTAAAAGCACTGATTTGGGTCCAGTGAACTTAGGTTGAAATCCCAGATCTAGTGTGTCTCAGCTGTGTGACCTTAGGCCTGTTACTCACCTTCTCTGGGCCTCCCTCTGTAATTGTGAAGAGCCAGGAATGAGTGGAAGGGAACTGGGAGGAATACCAGAGAGAGCGCACCAAGTGGGGGAGGCTGGAATTGGGGAGGAAGCGGCCAGTGGGTGAAGGCCTTGGGTGATCCCCCGCTACAGACCATCTTTGAGATCAACGCCTCCAGCCGTGACCTGAGCAGCCAGGTGATGCGCGCCAAGCGGGAGAAGGACCGCAAAGCCATTGCCAGCTTCCAGCGGGGACGGCAGGAGCGGCAGGAGGGCCCGGCGGGCCCAGCCCCAAGCCTCCCAGCACCGCAGGAGGAGCAGCCTGAGAAGGAGGAGGTGGCGGGAGAGAGTGTAGAGGTGCAGGCCCCACCCTGGAGACCCTGGAGTCTGGCCTGGGGTGGGGGAAAGGAAGATCAAGTCCCAGTAGCCCGTGGGGCTGACCTCAGGGCTTTGAGCCATTGCTAGGGGTGGAGGCAGTGAGTCCAGTCCCACCTCTGACATTTGGGGAAACCAGTGGCCCAGCCCCAGCCTTCCTATCTACGGGATGGGTTTGTGGTCTCGTCTGCCATCCCTTGCCTGAAGCCCGGGGGCCAGGTGTGTTTTAGGACTCAGAGTCTTTACGGTGGGTCCCCTGTGGATAACCTCACACTCTCAGCAGGGTCTGGGGTGTCACCGCCGTGAAATGCTTCAGTTTCCACAGTGCGCTGCGCTGGTCCCCACGCCGAGGGGACAGACACAGCCTCTTGTTGGCTCAGGTCGGCTTTTGCTGCCAAGTGAATTTCAGGAAAGTTCGTTTCTGGAATCTTGTAGACGAGGGCACTGCAGCCATGTGACCGCAGTACCGGGTCCTGGGTCCACTGGGCAGACTGAAGACAGCACGTGGAGCATTCCCACAGGCCCAGGTGGCCGTGTGGTTGTCATCATCGCCTGTCTCATACTGGGGTCTGGGCAGGTGGGAAGGGGCCGAGTTGGCAGCAGTGGAGGCTTGACTCGGGCAGGGTCAGGCACTAGGCCTTTGTGGCCAGAGGCAAGGCTGGGGAACCAGGGTGTCCCATTCACCTGGTGGGTAAGGCCTCGGGCCTGCTTTTCTAATGCTTGATTTGGGGAGAGGGTCCAATAGGCAAAAAATACACTTGAAGACCCCTGGACTAGTCCATGTCATAAAGAGCAAGGCCACCCAGAGAGGGATGGGGCTTTGGCTTGGTCATGTGACTAGGGGCCTGAGCTGGGCCTGGCCCGTGGTGGGGCTCACCCTGGTCGGCATCCTGCCCGCCCCCACCCTACCAGTCCTGCCTCTGCTGGTTCTTGGGTCCTAATGAGGACATGGAGGGTCCCAGAAGCTCCTGGCCCTAGACCCCAGCTGGGTTGGCAGGTGGGGAGGCCAGTTTGCTCCCTGGGGAGTGCAGGTGATGCTGGGCCTCTGTCCACCAGGACATCTTCACGGAAGTTGTCAGCCGGAAGCGGCAGCAGCCAGGACCCCACCAGGGAGCCAAGAGGCGGAGGGAGGAGGCCCGGCAGCGGGACCAGGCATTCTACATCCCCTACCGGCCCAAGGACTTTGACAGCGAGCGGGGGTGAGTGGCTGCTGGTCCTGGCGGGGGTGGAGTTGGGTGGGCGATTGGGCCTCCCTCCCAACCTCAGGGTGTCTCTCCACCCTCCCTCTTCAGCCTGACCATCAGCGGGGATGGGGGTGCCTTCGAGCAGCAGGTGGCTGGTGCAGTGCTGGACCTGATGGGAGACGAAGCCCAGAGCCTGACCAGGGGCCGGCAGCAGCTCAAGTGGTGAGTGAGCCAGCCGACACACCCCTCCCATGCCCACCTGCCCTCCACTTGGTTCCCACAACAGGCTTGTGACCTCCTGACTGTCCTGACTCCCATTTGATCCCCTAGAGCAGGAATTATGTCACCTCCCACCCCTCACTGGATCCTGCAGAGCACAGATCATGACCCCCTCACCCCCCAATCCCCATGTGGTCATGCCCTACAGGGGTCTTGACCCCATCTGCCCTTCTAGGGGGCTAGTCTTTCTTGACAGGGGCTCATGACCGTTTGCCCATTTGAACTCTGGTTCTGGAGAAGTGATGTGACTCAGTCCAGGGTCACAGAGCCAGGAGGTAGTAAAGTTGGGGGTCGGAAACCCCCCCAGGGGGCCCATGCCCCTGACCTGGACTCCCAGGTTGGACTAATCCCCAGACACCCCCACACTGTTTTTGGAGGCCTGGGATACCAGGGAATGGTGAGGAAGGGCAAGGAACAGGCCTTAACGGAGCACCTGCTGCATGCCAGACGTGGGCATGCCGCTTTCCTTAAATCCTCGCAACAACCCGATGAGGGTTCAGAGGGACACAGGCCTGGAGAGGAAGCGGGCCACCTCCCTCTGCGGCACACCTCCCAACTGCTTCCACAGGGACCGGAAGAAGAAGCGGTTTGTGGGACAGTCAGGACAAGAGGACAAGAAAAAGATCAAGACCGAGAGTGGCCGCTACATCAGCAGCTCCTACAAGCGGGACCTGTATCCTGGAGGGTGGGACCAGAGGGGGCGGGGCCAAGCTCTTAGCACAGCCACTGTAGGTGAGGGGTGGGTTCAGGAAGGGGAGTGGCCTAGCTCAACCACCCCTGCTTCCTATAGGTGGGGGATAGGGAGGGGGCGGGGTCGAGCGGATTCAACCACCAAACCCCTTTTAGATGAGGCCTGTGTCCTAGTTGGGGCGGGGAGCATGGTCACACCCCAGGAGTGCCAAGGGCATCTCTGTGCCATAAGCAGCCTCCTTAATGCAGCCCTCCAGCTACCAAAAGTGGAAACAGAAGCAGAAAATCGATGAGCGTGACTCAGAAGAAGAAGGAAATTTTGACCGCCGCGGCCCAGAGCGAAGAGGTGGGAAGCGCGGCCGAGGGCAAGGTGAGAGCCCCGGGAGGGTCGTCCTTAAAACACAGGCTGCCAAGTAGTACACTTGGTCAGCTCGGGTACTTGGTCCTCTTGGCGCGGCCTACATCCTTCAGTAGGTGACAGACTAAGGTGGGCAAGGGGTAAAGAAAAATTGAAAGTGAAGTCGCTCAGTCGTGTCTGGCTCTTTGCCACCCCATGGGCTGTAGCCTACCAGGCTTCTCTGTCCATGGGATTTTCCAGGCACGAGTACTGGAGTGGGTTGCCATTTCCTTCTCCAGGGGATCTTTCCTACCCAGGTATCGAACCCGGGTGTCCCGCATTGTAGGCAGACGCTTTATCCTCTGAGCCACCAGGGAAGCCCTGGGCAACGGGTAAAGTGCCCTCCCAGAGACCTGGGAGAGTGGGCTGGGGCAGGCGCCTGACTGCTCCTGCCTGCCGCCACCACTGTGTTGAGTGACCATTGACAAGTCCCTTCTCACTGACCTCTGATTTCTCTCCTGCCAGAAGAAGGTTAAGCTGCAGCCCAGACAATACAGTCCATAGAGACAGGGATTGGAGCCTGCCTGGGTCCCCAGTGCCCAGCCTAGAGGAGGTGCTGAAAAGCCTTTGTTGAGTGATTTCTGATTGTGATAGTTACACTTAGGAGGCCTTGTTCTGAACACTGCACACATAATAACTCATTTACATCTCTCTGGGACCCTGGAGGTAGATGCTATTCATAATTCACAGGCAGGGAAACTGAGGCACAGAGAAGTTATGTCATTGTCCATGAGGTCACAGCTAGGATTTGCACCCAGCAGTTTGGGCTAGAGGGTCCATGCTGTTGCCCATCACAGTAGACGACTTAAGCCTTATTCAGCAGTTACTACCTTCCAGGTGTTGGGGCTTGAACACAGAATGGGAGTGGGGACAGGGGAACATCTGGGAGACTTCTGGGAGGAGAAGACACTGGGAGTCGACCCAAAAGCTGAGCTCCTGGCATCTCTGTCCCAGCAGGTGCATCCCAGCCCCGCACCCCTGGCACCTCTGTGGGCCGCGTGCGCTCGGAGCTCAAGACCAAGCAGCAGATCCTGAAGCAGCGGCGCCGAGCCCAGAAGATGCGCTTCCTGCAGCGTGGGGGCCTGAAGCAGCTCTCTGCCCGCAACCGGCGCCGCGCCCAGGAGCTGCAGCAGGGCGCCTTTGGCCGGGGTGCCCCTTCTAAGAAGGGCAAGATGAGGAAGAGGATGTAAGAAGGTGACGCAGCCCTGCGATTCCTCAGTTGGTCCAGGCGTGGGCATCAGCAGCGTTCCCTGTGTACCGCTGTGTGCCTGGCCCTGAGTTGGGTGCTGGGGAACCTCCCTTGGTCCATGCAAAGGAGTGCCGCACAGCCATAGAGGGGCAGCAGCTGCCTCTGCCTAAGACAGGGCACATTTGAGTAGGGTGTTGAAGGGTTCATAGGAGTTTGCCAGGTAGGCCACAACCTGAGCTGGCCCCTCAGCTGCTGCTGCTTTTCCTGTGTTCCAGATTCAGAGGTGGTGTCCCCATGGGTTTGAGCCCTGAGTGCTTGAGGCCCAGTGATGTATTTTTAATGTAATAAACCTTTATTGAGCACCTTCAGTGGACCTGGAGCACAGTCTGCTTGAAGAGTTGGAAGGGACAGATCAGGGTGCTGGAATTCCAGCTGGAGTGCCGATGAGACGAGAGCGTGTGGGTGGGTCCTGTGTGGGTTCTGCCAGTATCTCCACTTTGCTGATAAAAAGTCAGGCTCAGAGGATGGGTAGGTTGCCGAGGTTTGAAGACCTTGAAATTGGCCCTCGGGTCCCAGGGACAGGCTTGCACCTGGGACTGGATAGTGAGAGGCAGATGGGATGTAGGGTCAAGGATCAGAACATACAGTGCTCCTCTTGGCTCTGAAGAGTCCACCACATACCCAGAGGTCAACACCTGTCCTGACCTTGGCCTTCCTCCAAGCCCTGTGCTCCTCAAGCCCCTCCTGGGGCCCCTGTGAAGGTCATGGGCTGCATCTTGCAGCTGGGTTCTCAGACTGGCCATCCCTCAGCGCCAGTCCAGAGTGGAGGAGCCTTTGTGAGCAGACGCCCTGGGAATGGTGTCCGCATGTGCCCTCTTGCTGGTCCTTTATTTTACTTTACTTACCAAACGCTCATCTAGAATTTCCCAGAATTTTTGCACCAGGTCCCATTCCAACCTGACAAACATCAGCTGGTTTAAATGCCCCCACTGCCCTGGGAGGAAGGACCAGGTACCAGGCCATATGGTGGATATGGTTTGGGGGCCCCCATATAGCTCACATTTACTTAGTACTTGCTCTGTGCCTCTTGTGTACACCCCACTGCCATCTGAGTGGGCACAGCCCTCCCATCTTTCTGGTGAGAGCCACTCAGCCCACAACCCGCAGGAAATGTGCACCTCCCCTGTCCTTGGGCTAGGTACCTCAAGGGGTCCCTCTCCCACTGCTCACCTGGGTCAGGTTAGGAGGTGGGGGCGGTGGACTCAGCCTGGAGTCCGGCCAGCAAGGCGGAAAGGTCCAGAATGGACAGCTTCACCTGGGGTCGCAACACAGCCAGAGTCAGATCCCAGCTCCCGAGTGTCCAGTTCCCCCCCCCGCCCCCCGGCCAAAAAACACCAGAGGATGTAAAACAGAGGTGGGAGATAGAGACTTCTATTAGATAGCAATGATGTTGGCTCCCCAGGGGCAGTGAACCTGGTCTAAACCCTTCTGGGTTTTTTAAACCTCAGTCCAACATCTCAGTCAAAGCCTCCCAAGCAATTCATTCACAGGCAATTTTCAGTTTTCTAGCAGGCTATCACCTGTATTATAGTTGAGTTAGTATTTTCACTTACATCAGTTTTTTTTTTTTCTTTTTAGTTCGATCAGTCATGTTCATTAGTGTGTGACCCACTCTCATCTCCTTTATTTTGTTTAAATTAACCTGTTTATTGATATGAGCTTAATGAATACCCATGGATCCAGTGCCAAGACCTAGAACATGATGGTAATCTTACCTTGGGCTCTTCCTTCACCTTTATCACTGAAATAAACATCTGACAAGGAAACTATGTCTCCACCAAAAGTGGAAAGAGATTAAATTACGCCTTGTCATAAGTGGGGGTAACTGGAAGAATAACAAAATGAAAATGAAACCAGGTTACTGAATTCTGGCAGATGCAGTTGCCCACAAAAGATGTGAGTCCCAGGCCCTGGAAACCAGGGGTATTATGGGTGTTAACTGCATAATTGTCACCACCCCCAACTCCCAACACTACTGAACCTTTCTCTTTGGAAAGATCAGAGAGTTGGTTGAAAAGGGACTGGCTTTTGCCTGTTACTTCATATCGAGCCTCTGTCCCTCCAAGAGTCTTCTTTTGTCCCTTGGGGTACCTGGGCCACACTTAAGAGAACAGTGGTGTACACACGAATCCGCCTGACTCAGGATGTGACTCTAAGCTAGGCTCTGGGGATCTAGTTCTTGGCATTTAGTTGGAATTCTGGCCTCTGGGTACAGGACGGGAGTGAGATGGGCTGGGGCAAAGGTGGGGTGCCTCGCTTTGATTCCTCCACTTCTCACAGGGGCTACGCTTTGGGGACCCACTAGAATCCTAACAGAAGGGTCCAACGTTAGAAACCCCCTCCCTCCAGTGTAAACCAGGTCACGTGTTCTACCACCTTACAAACCTGAGTGAATAGACAAACAGGGCATCCTTGGACACAGTGACCTTTGTGATGCCATCGTGCAGAAAGAAAAACCACTGTACAACCCCGTCTTCACACTCCCCAGGGGAAGCTAAGGCTTGTCCATGCAGGAGCCAGAGGGTCACGGACTCATTAAAAGTGAGTTTCCGTCCCCTGGTTTTATCGATGTTGTTACTTGTTTGCACTGTTTGATCCTAAAACAAACTCTTGGTATAAACATATTGTATCCATCAGTATATGCCCTGGCCTAGTGTACAGTGAGGCCGCTGAGAGCCAGAGATGGTCCAGCTTCCTTCTGTCCTTGTAGCAGCAGAGTGAGACCAATCCAAGGCTCCCAGGCAGACGGCTAGGCAGCCATACAGCTAGGAGACTTGGCTCTGATCACAGAGGGTCATGCTCAGCCCAGAGAAGATGGGATCGCAGGCACCGTATATTCCCAAAGGTTGGGGGGCTGGAGGTGAGCTGCAGAGGGGTCCTCACCTGCTCCAGCTGCCCCTCGGTGTCCTCGACGTCTAGGGCGGGTAGCCGTCTCTGATGCTGACACACCAGCTGGTACATATTGAGTACTGCCATCCTGGTGCGCCCCAGGAGCAGGGTCTTCTCAGCCGCTGTGTTCTGGATCTGAATCCACTTGGATTCCTGGAGAACACCCCGCCCCCTGCCCCATTAAGGCGTGAGCCTGCCTGAGAAGGGCTGGAGCCCCATTTCCCCTCTGCTTCCCACAACTCAGATCCCGGAGGCTCTCTCAAGGAAGACTGCCCATGAAAGTAGTGTTGCCACATCTCCTCTTATTAACCCGGGCTCTCCTCGCGGCGGTGGGAGCCTGGGGTCCCGGACGCCCACCTCCTCCGGCCTCGGTACCCAGTGCAGCGTGCGCTCCCGCGCCGACTCCAGTCGTTCGAGGAGATGCGCTCGCCGCTGGCCCTGCAGAAGCAGCTCGTCCTGCCAGGAGTCCCGCAGCCGCTGCAGCCGCGCGCGCGCCTCCTCCAGCTCCGCGAGCCGCTGGCGCTCCGTGAGCCTCAGCGCCGCCTGCATGTCCGCAAGCCCGTCGAAGCGCGCCACCAGTTCGGGAACCTCTTGGAACTGGGAAGGGTCGGGAGGGGATACAAACCGGGCCTGCGGCCCCCTCCCCTCCCCATGCTCAAACCCCGTGCCTCCTTAGCCCAACTGAAATGAGGGCATCACACACCCCTGCGCCCCAAGAGTTAGTTACTCCCGCCCCTCCCCACCCCGTTTCGATTCCTGGGGTGGGAAGATCCGCTGGAGAAGGGATAGGCTACCCACTCCAGTATTCTTGGGTTTCCCTTGTGGCTCAGCTGGTAAAGAATCCGCCTGCAATGCGGGAGACCTGGATTCGATCCCTGGGTTGGAAAGATCCCCTGGAGAAGAGAAAGGCTACCCATTCCAGTATTCTGGCTTGGAGAATTCCTTGGACTGCATAGTCCATGGGGTCGCAAAGAGTCAGATATGACTGAGCCGACTTTCACTCCCCACCTCTACCGTTAAACCCAGCTAAGTGCACAATTCCAAAGGCGTCGTTGAGGCTGCTGGGGCTGCACGTGACCCCTGAACTCCAAAACCTCCTGCAGGGCGCTCACCTCGGGCAACAGCTCCAACATTTGCCCCAGCAGGCGCGCGCAGGGCTCCAGACGCTGCAGCCCGCGCTGCAGCCGCGCGCTCTCCCGCTGCAGCTCGGCCAGTTGAGCCCGGAGCCTCAGCGCCTCCGCCTCCCGGCGGCCCGCCAGGTGCCGCTCCTCCTCAGCTCTCCGCAGTGCGCGACTGCGCCGGGCCTCGGCGTCCTGGGAAAGGGGGATGGAGAGAAGACAGCGACCCTCAAGACTTGGGAGCCTGCAGAGCTCGCCGCAGCCACTCTGTCCCAATATTCACACGTTGAGTCACAGGTTGCAAACAGATGGCCTGCGGGCCAAATTCAACTAGAATCTTTTCGGTCCCTCACTCCTCTCCCACGCTTTTTAAAATGCTTTATGCAGTGCGTATTTCCCACTGGTCCCTTTTATATTGGTAAGCCAACTTAAAAAACAAAACAAAACTTTTTATTTTGGATTGGAGTATAGCCAGATGGTCAGTACCGAAATCGGATTGATTATATTCTTTGCAGCCAAAGATGGAGAAGGTCTATACAGTCAGCAAAAACAAGACCAGGAGCTGACTGTGGCTCAGATCATGAACTCTTTATTGCCAAATTCAGACTTATATTGAAGAAAGTAGGGAAAACCACTAGACCATTCAGGTATGACCTAAATCAACTCCCTTATGATTATACAGTGGAAATGAGAAATAGATTTAAGGGACTAGATCTGATAAATAGAGTGCCTGATGAACTATGGAGGTTCCTGACATTGTATAGGAGACAGGGATCAAGACCATCCCCATGGAAAAGAAATGCAAAAAAGCAAAATGGCTGTTTGGGGAGGTCTTACAAATAGCTGTGAAAAGAAGAGAAGCGAAAAGCAAAGGAGAAAAGGAAAGATATAAGCATCTGAATGCAGAGTTCCAAAGAATAGCAAGGAGAGATAGGAAAGCCTTCCTCAGTGATCAATGCAAAGAAATAGAGGAAAACAACAGAATGGGAAAGACTAGAGATNGATATAAGCATCTGAATGCAGAGTTCCAAAGAATAGCAAGGAGAGACAGGAAAGCCTTCCTCAGCAATCAGTACAAAGCAATAGAGGAAAACAACAGAATGGGGAAGATTAGAGATCTCTTCAAGAAAATTAGAGATACCAAGGGAACATTTCATGCAAAGATGGGCTCGATAAAGGACAGAAATGGTATGGACCTAACAGAATCAGAAGATATTAAAAAGAGGTGACAAGAATACACGGAAGAACTGTACAAAAAAGATCTTCACGACCCAGATAATCACTGTGGTGTGATCATTCACCTAGAGCCAAACATCCTGGAATGTGAAGTCAAGTGGGCATTAGAAAGCATTACTACAAACAAAGCTAGTAGAGGTGATGGAATTCCAGTTGAGCTATTTCAAATCCTGAAAGATGATGCTGTGAAAGTGCTGCACTCAATATGCCAGCAAATTTGGAAAACTCAGCAGTGGCCACAGGACTGGAAAAGGTCAGTTTTCATTCCAATCCCAAAGAAAGGTAATGCCAAAGAA
>SJYW01009007.1:182677-195602 GCA_006410735.1 Raphicerus campestris
ATGAAGGGGGTCTCTGGCTTTGACTCTGAGTGAGATGGGAAGCATGGGAGGGTTTGGGGCAGAGGAGGTACCCCTCTGGCTGCTCTGGGGAGCAAGGCCAGTAAGAGGGGTGGGGCAGCTGCAGGGGACCCGGGACAGATCACAGGATAATGTGGAGAGGATGTGATTCTGGTCTGGGTGGCTCTGTAGAGAGGTAAGGAGCCGTGGGTTCTGGGTACCACTGGAGAGCAGAGCAGACGGGGTGATGAGGCAGTGAGGAGTTCAAAGGGGAACCTCGATGCTGGAAGGATGTTGCTGTTGATGGTAGGCTGAGTGGGGAGCAGGGAGGTCAGCTCTTTCGTAAGGCCAAGTTGAGACTGAGCTGCAGGTTGATCTTTGCAGGGGAGGGTCTAGAAGGAGACTGCGATCTGGAGCCAGGCTCCCTGAAGAGAGGAGAGGCTGGACCCAGCCCCACAGGGTCAGCTGTGTCGGAAGCGGGAGGGATGTGCTATCATTCCACTTGGCTTGCCCAGCTCTGGTCCAGGGGAAACCCTCACGTTTTACTGACTCTGAGACTGAAGTTGGGGGACTCCCCTAAGTTAAGAGTCCACACTCGGGCTTCCCTGGTGGTTGAGTGGCTAAGAATACGCCTTGCAGTGCAAGGGACACTGGTTTGATATCTGGGTGGCTCAGAGGTTAAAGCGTCTGCCTCCAATGCCTGAGACCCGGGTTCAATCCCTGGGTCGGGAAGATCCCCTGGAGAAGGAAATGGCAATCCACTCCAGTATTCTTGCCTGGAGAATCCCATGGACAGAGAAGCCTAGTAGGTTACAGTCCACGGGGTCGCAAAGAGTCGGACACGACGGAGCGACTTCACCTTCACCTTCACCTTGGGAAGATCCCACACGCCCCGGAGCAGGTAAGCCCATGCACCACAACTATTGAGCCTGCAAGCCGCAGCTACTGAAGCCTGTACCCCTAAAGCCTGTGCTCCGCAACAAGAGAAGCCAGCCACCACCATCAGAAGATCACGCACAGCAACGAAGAGCAGCCCCCACTCACCTCAACTACAGAAAGCCCATGTGCAGCAACAAAGACCCACCACAGTCAAAAAAAATCAGAATAACAAAATAAATCTTTAAAAAGAGTCCACATTCCCACTGCAGAAAGCGCAGGTTTGATTCCTGGGGAAAGTGAAAGCAGTAGTCGCTCAGTCGTGTCTGACTCTTTGCGACCCCAAGGACTGGAGCCCACCAGGCTCCTCCGTCCATGGAATTCTCCAGGCAAGAATACTGGAGTGGGTAGCCATGCCCTTCTCCAGGGGAGTTTCCAGACCCAGGGATCGAACCCAGGTCTCCTGCATTGCAGGCAGATTCCTGGCAGGGGAACTAAGATCTCACATGCCGCACAGCCAATATATATATATAATGATATATTAAATGATACTAAAGTTGGGACCCCCTCCAGCCACAGTGCTGAACAAGGCGGACAAGCTTCCTCCAATCTTCCTCTAAAATGTAGTTTGCAGAGAGAGGGTACAAGAGTAATTCCTTCCCACCTTGGGTCAAACTATTTCATCTGAACTGGGTATCAGCTAGGGGTGGGGCTCAGGCACAGATCAGAGATATGGATTACTGACCCAGCTCTGCCCTAACTACCCCTGAGACCTTGGGAAAATTGCCATTTCCTTCAAGCCTCAGCGTCTTTCTCTGGGAAGTGGGGCCATAAACCCCCACCAAGAACTGCCCGAAGAAGCCAGGATCCAGTAGGGAAGGAAGAGGCCAACCCACCCCCTCCTGCCCACCCATCCTGCCTGCCTCTCAGTGCGCCCTGCACACCACTCACGTAGACAGTTTCTCTTCCAAAACCAGTTGGAAATATTCCTCCCAGGGCACTGCCATTCTCCCGCAGTTGCCCTGGGCTTGCTTGCTTTCTGGAATTTTGCACAAGTCTCGGAGGCCCTGGGGGCTTCTGATGGACGGTTTGCACGCTCAGTACTCCCGGAAGGCAGCCATCCTGCAGGCTTTGGTCGCCTGGGCAACCAACGACACAACATTCCATTGCCAGCCCGGGACTGGAGAATCCGCTCCGCTCCCCCCAGAGGGAGGGGGCTGCAGGGAGGGGGCGATTTCTGCCCTTTCTGGAGGAGCCTTGAACTCCCAATCTAAGTTGGGGTGCAGTGAACATGACGTGGGTCTCTTGGCCAAGGATTTGCTACTTTTGGTGCCCCATGGCTAGTTAAACCTCCTCCCGGGTGGGTGGGACAGGGCGTCACTAACACAGCTGTGTGATCAGCTGTGTTGTGTACATGCTCAATCGTGTCCGAGTCTTTGCGACCCTTTGGACTACAGCCCACCAGGCTCCTCTGTCCATGGGATTTTTTAGGCAAGAATACTGGAGTGGGTTGCCATGCCCTCCTCCAGAGTGTCTTCCCAACCCAGAGATTGCACCCTGAGTCTCTTATGTCTCCTGAATTGGCAGGCGAGTTCTTTACACTAGCACCGTGTAAATGAAGCATACGGTTCTATGGGTTTTAGCAAATGCATAAAGTTGTGTAGCCATCACAGTCAAGATACAAAATATTTTCATCACCCCCCACCAAAGTCCTCAGGTCCCTTTATAATCCACTTTGTCCTCACTCTGCCCCTGGCAACCACTGACTGTTCCCTTTCCCTGTAGATTTCCCTTTTCTGGAATATCCTCAGTGGACTTGTACAGATGGTCAGCCTTTCAAGTCTGGCTTCTTTCACAGAGCCGTATTCATCTGCGATTCGTTCATACTGATGAGTGCATATTGACATGCATTTTTCACTCCTGAGTAGTATTTGATAACACTATAGTTTGTTTATTTGTCTTCCACTTGGATTATATCTAATTCTGGGCAATTATAAATATAGCCTGTGTTCACGTGCAGGGCTTATATGCAAACAGAAGCTTTCCTTTCACTTGCACAAATACATAGGCGTGTGATAGATGGGCCATATAGTAAGTGCGTGTTCAACTGTCCAAAAAACTGCAAACCTGGTTTTCAAAGGGGCTACACTGTTTTATATTCACACTAGCAATGCGTGTGAGTTTGGATTGCTCCATCTCCTCGCCAGCAGTTGGGACTGTCAGTTTTACATTTGTAAAAGTCATTCTAAAAGATGGATAGCTGTACGGATACAGCATTTTTATTTACCGGCAATTGTAGATTCCTGTGCAGTTTAAGAAATGAAAAGAGAGAAGCCATACTGCTTCATCTAGTTTCCCCCAGTGGTGACATCTCACTCAACTACAGCCCGGATCACAGTCAGATATGGACACCGATTAAAATCCTCCCACCTTGTTTAGATTGCCCCATTTTATATGCACTTGTTTGTGTGCATGTGTGTGCACGTGTATTTAGTTCTATGCAATTTTTAAAAATTATTTATTTACTTGGCCAAATAGCGAGGCTTGTAGGATCTTAGTACCCTGAGCAGAGATCAAACCTGGGCCCCTAGTAGTGGAAGATCAGAGTTGTAACCACTGAACCGCCAGGGAATTCCTTCATTCTGTGCTGTTTCATCACATGTCGATTCCTATGACTGCCACAGTCCAGATACAGAACATCCATCACGAGAGTGCTTCCATCCAACCTTTTATAGCCACACCCATCCTCTCCCTCCTGCCTCCCTGACCACTACCTCCACTCATCTGTTCTCCAGCCGTATTATTCTGTCATGTCAGGGNATCATGAGAGTGCTTCCATCCAACCTTTTATAGCCACACCCATCCTCTCCCTCCTGCCTCCCTGACCACTACCTCCACTCATCTGTTCTCCAGCCGTATTATTCTGTCATGTCAGGGGTGTCATACAGTAACTGGAATCATATGCTATGTAACCACTTGAGATGGCTTTTTTCACTCAACATCATTCTCTTGAGATCCATGCTGCTTGCTACAGATGTTTATTCTTTTTGGTTGCTGAGTCGCATTCCATGGGACGGGTGTACCTCACGCTCTGGGACTTCCTCGGGGACCCAGTGGTTAGGAACCGGCCCTGAGCTTCCATTTCAGGGATTCTAGGTTCCATCCCTACTTGGGGAACTAAAATCCTGTGAGGTAGGGCCAAAAAAGAAATCACCCATGTTGGAGGATATCTGGGTTGATTCCTGTCTTTGGCTACTATGAATAAGGCCTCAGTGAAGATTCTTCTCCTGGTTTTTGTATGAATGTGAGTTTTCATTTCTCCAGTATAGATGCCGAAGAGTACAATTGCTAGGTTATATGGCCAGTGCCTACTTAGCTTTGTTTGTTTTTAAGTTAAGAAACTGCCATATACTTTTCCAGAACGGCTGCACTATTTTATATTCCCAGGAGCAGTGTATGTGATCCAGCTTTTTTCTGCATCCTCACTGCCATCACTATTTTTTGTTTCAGCCATTCTGATTGGTGTGTAGCAATATCTCACTGAGGTTTTACGTTGCATCTCTCTACTGGCTAATGATAGTGACCATCTTTTCACGTGCTTCTTTGCCATTTGTATATCCTCTTCAGCAAAATATCTGTTCCTGTCTGCTGCCTGTGTCCTAATTGGATTTTGTAAACTGAGTTTTGAGACTTCTCTGAATATTCTAGATATATATCGAGATGTTCCAGAGAGTCCTCTGTTGGATATCTTCTCCCAGTCTGTAGCTCCTTTTTTCATTCTCCTCAGATGATCTTTTGTAAAGTATTAAATTGGGATGAGGTCTGATTTGTCACATTCTCTTTTATGGAGTGTGCTTATGGTATCAAGTCAAATGTGGGTTTTGAACTCAGGCCATCTGGATATGGAGTCCATCCTCTTTACCCACAACACTCCGGAGACAGTTGAGCCCTTTTTATTTAAATATTTATTTACTTTATTTGCTGTGTTGGGTCTTAGTTGCAGCATGGGTCACTTTCAGCTTCAGCATTAGGAATCTTTAGCTGCAGCAAGTGGGACCTCAGTTCCCTGATCAGAGATTGAACCCTGGCCCTCTGCATTGGGAGCGAGGAGTCTTAGCCACTGGACCATCAGGGAAGCCCCAAGTTGAGCCCCTTTTTGGGTCTTTCCTTCCATAGGCCTATTCCCTTCCTTCCCTCACCAGAGGATACCATCATCCTGAAGCTGGTGTGCCTCCTTTCCCTTCTTAATTTCTCTTCTTTTACAGGTTTTTTTAACCAATGTTTATGGAGCACCTTTTATGTGCCAGGTACTGTGTGAGGATACAGCAGTGGATAAGAGAAAACCTGTCCTCACAGGGCTCGCTTCCCTGGTGGCTCAGATGGTAAAGAATCCACTTGCAATGCCAGAGACTTGGGTTCAATTGGGTCGGGAAGATCCCCTAGAGAAGGGCAGGCCACTCCATTATTCTTGCCTGGAGAATCCCATAGATAGAGGAGCCTGGCGGGCTACAGTCCATGAGGTCACAGTCAGACAGGACTGAGTGACCAACACTTTCACTTTCATGGGGCTTAGAGGCTAATGGGGAGGCCAGATGAATCAAATCACTCTGTAAATACATCATTACTCTCTGTTAGGATTGCCAGGAGAGGTGCAGAGTGCAAGGAGGGGGGCAGGGAGGCCTCCTTGAGGGAGTGACAGATGAACCCAGGCCTGAAGGGCAAGAAGGGGAGAGTAGGGGAGAGGAAAGGTATTCCAGGTTTTCAGAACAGCACATGCAAAAGTCCCAAAGCAGGAAGATATGGCTCTGCCTAGAGGGAACAAAAGTCTGTATTGTTAAGTTTGATTGGGGTCTTCCCTGGTGGTCCAATGGTTAAGAATCGGCCTTCCAATGTAGGGGACAGGGGTTCAGTCCCTGCTTGGGGAACTAAGATCCCCCATGCCTTGGGGCAACTGAGCCCACGCCCCACAGTTAGAGAGCCCATGTGCCACAACTAAGACCCAACGCAGCAAAAAAGAAAACAGTGTCTGTCAGGAGGACTGCATAGGGCCACGGAAGGGCAGTATCTGGATTAGAAACGACAGACAAGGGACGAAGGTTCAGAGGAGGTAAGTGACTCCTCCAAGGACACACAGGTTGAGAGGTGCAGGGCCCTGGGGCTTGTTTATAGAGAGATAACCGATCTCTGATTTGGAGCTTTTTGGCTTGGAGGCGGGGAGACAGTACCTACATGAACACTAGTCCTCAGAAAGCTGGAGCTGTGGCTTGAGCTCTGTGGCCGGTGGATCCACCCCCAGCCAAG
The DNA here is from genome assembly GCA_006410735.1 of Raphicerus campestris. Lineage (NCBI taxonomy): Eukaryota > Metazoa > Chordata > Mammalia > Artiodactyla > Bovidae > Raphicerus > Raphicerus campestris. The sequence continues at coordinate 188,852 of SJYW01009007.1, forward strand.
GCCTCAGTATTCTTCTCTGTTAAATGGGGGCATTGCTCCCATCTCCTTTTGAAGTTTTTGGCTTTCCCTCTTTGGGGTTTTTCTCCTGCCACACTGCTGAGGTAGGACCCCCCCAACCCCGTCTCTGTCCCCACATCCTAGGGGATGGGGTGGGGCTGCTGAGCGACCGAGGACAAGACGCAGCCTCTCAGCTGGCCTTGCTTTTGGCCACAAACCCACAGGCTCTGGAAATATCCACTCCCCCCACCCCTAGTCTCACGCTTGGTCAGCCTCCCCCTTCCTACTTCTCCATTCCAAGGCAGGGGGGCAGAGGAGGGGCACTTTGGAGTAGGACTGAGGAAGAAGGAAGCTGCGGTGTGGCCTGACAGACAGACACCTTGTCTTCTGGCCGTGGGAGGAGGGGACTTGGCCTGCTTCCTCGGCAGCCAGCCCGCAAATGGGGGTTTGGAAATCCAGCCCACTCCGCCCAGTGTTGCCTCCTGTCCCACATGGCTCCCTGCCCAGAATCGTGCTGGGCACTCACAAACGGGACTTTGTGTTCCTGAGACAAAAAACATGCTCCTCATCCCCAACCTGGCCCAGGACTGGTCCACCTTGCCCCGATCTTGGTCTCAGAGGAGATAGGGCCACTTCCCAGCAGGGAAAACTGAGATCTAGAGACGCACAGGTCTGCAGAGCCAGAACAGGAATCTGCCTCTCGCTCTGAGGTTAGGGGTGCAGCAGAGAGGTGGTGCACTGACAAGGTGAAGGCACTGTGGGGAGAAAGGAAGTAAATAATAATATGACCAATATCACAGGAGAGAGGCCAGGTTCCAGCCCTCCAGGGGAACCAAGTTCTACTTAATCCAGAGAGTGTGTTTTGAGTTTTTCTTCTGTGCCAAGCAGTGTGGGAGGTACCGCATGAATCAGACATTGTCCCTGACATTTAGAAGATAAGATGAGCATGTAAATCACCACAAAACAGGAGAACAGGAGACGGAGGTCACAGAGAAGTGCCAGCCGCGGGGAGTGGGGAGGGGGGCTGGTCTTTGCTGTCTTCTGTGCCACCGGCCAGGCTCCCTGGGGGGCTGCAAGCAGAGCTACAACACACACAGCGGGGCGGCGGGGCTTTCAGAGATCAGAAGAAGTGGGGATCATTTTCTGATCATAATTCCTGATTAGAAAGAAGCACATGCCATTATGCCGAAGAAAGCCCTCCAGCTCCATGCATGCTTGATCGGCTACGTGACACTTCGTGCTTTCTACTGAAGGTCTGCTCCTGGCTGCCTCTTACTTATCACCCTCCTAGGGGCCCAAGAGAACAGGGCTGGGCTGTCTGTACCTCACTGTATTTCCACTGCCTAGTATATAGTAGGTGCCCAATACACATTTGTTAAGTAAGAAAAGAATTATATATGTATATAATATGTAAACATCTTATATATATGAAAAGAATTTTATATATAAAACACTTCACAGGGACTTCCCTGGTGGTCCAGTGACTAAGACTCCGTGCTTCCAACACAGGGTGCATGGGTTTGATCCCTGATTGGGGAACTAAGATCCTGCATGCCACATGCTGCTGCCAAAAACCAATACTTCATGGCATCAATACTATAAGCATCACGCTTATGCTTATATATGGTTGTATATACTGTGTATTCTCCATGACTTGGTTTTTTGTTTGCTTGTTTTTGGCTATGTTGCACAGCTTGTGGGATCTCAGATCCCAGACCAGGGATTGAACCTGGGCCCTCGGCAGAGACAGCATGATGTCCTAACTTCTGGACTGGCAGGGAATTCTCTATGACTTGCCTTTTTTTTTTTTTTTAAAGTACTTTTCCTGTCATTTAAGTCTTCGAGAACATTCTTCTAAACAGCTGTATAGTGTTTCATGACATTGCTCTTACATCGTCTGCACTTTATTTCACCCCACCCCTCCTAATATTTATTTAATAGAATCTGTGGGACTTAAGCCAGGAAGTAGATCGTAAAAGGAATGTAAAGACTTTCCTGATGGAAAGACGGGGCAAAGACAGTGTTGGGTGGGGGGGGAAAGTGAGTAAAATCTTACAAGTGTTGAATTCAGGAGCGGTTTTTAGAGAGCCATGTGGACAGCCTGGGCCCAGGAGTGTGTTGTTAAACTGACTTGCAAATTAAAAAAAAATCAGTGTTTATTTGCTGATTTCTGTGGTGCAAATTCTCCTCCGTGGTTGATTTAAGTTCCAGATAGGGCATCATTGAACACAGGGTTGGAAAGTCATAGGCATGGCCGGCTCTGAGGAGCCAGTAGAAGCAGCCTCCAGCACCCCCCTGCCCGAGTTGAAGCCTGATCCCCACTCTAAGATGGGGGGAGGTGTCTGTGAGTCTCCCTGGGCCCCAGGTCCAGCATCTCAGATGCAGGGGTGGGTCTCAGCCAGTCCTGGGTGGTGGGGCCCACTCGGGGTGCAGGAGCCCAACCTTGGGATCTCACTATCAGATTTCTCAGCTGGGATGCAAACCCTCAGATTCCCCCAGCTCAGCAACCCGGAGCCGATTCCACACTTCAGTGGATTGTATAGATTGCCTGACCTCGATTCACTGAAGGGTGGCTGTTCCATCCATCCCCGGAATTCAGGGCTGGGCCTGGCACTCCGCCCCAGCCATATCCTTAGGACCCAGCCTCAGAGCTCAGTCGCCCAGTGGGGTTCAATGTCAGGCACAGTGGTGGGATCCGGAGGTTCCGTGATGGTCGTGATTCTTATGAGTACCTGCTGTATGCCAGACTGAGCTGAATGTTTGATGTTTAATCATCCTATCCTCACACCCAGCCTATGAGATGGGCTCTAGTATTAGTCGCAATTTACAGGTGAGGAAACTGAGGCAGTGAGAGGGTAACTCACTTGCTTAAGAGGATCCAACTCATAAGTATAGATGCCAGGATTCAGCCCCAGGTTGGCTGAATGTTAAAACCTCTGCTCTTAAATCCTAAGCTCAGGGGACTTCCCTGGTAGCCCAGTGGTTAAGAATCTGTCTTCCAATGCAGGGGACCTGGGTTCCACCCCTGGTCCAGGAACTAAGATCTTACCTGCCGCAGGGCAGTTAAGCTAATGGTTCATAACNGTAGCCCAGTGATTAAGAATCTGTCTTCCAATGCAGGGGACCTGGGTTCCACCCCTGGTCCAGGAACTAAGATCTTACCTGCCGCAGGGCAGTTAAGCTAATGGTTCATAACTACTGAGTCCATGTACTCTGGAGCCTATGGACCAAAACAAAAGATCCTGCATGGGCCAACTAAGACCCAACACACCAAAAATAAACAAATATTTAAAAATATCCTGAGCTCAGTATCTCCTCCTGCTTGGCTTCATGAAGCACCTGCTGTGTGCATCCCATGGGCGCTAGACTATATAGGGAGTTGGCAAGAATGATTATTAGTTTGTCTTGAAAATGGTCAGAGGAAGGGGAAGTGGCTAATCTTTTCTTGAGCACCTGCTGTGTACCAGGAATGATACCAAGTGCCTTACACAGACAACTTGATTAACTGTACAACAATCTCGCGAGAAAGGTAAGACCCTTACCACATGACACTCCAGGCCTGGGCACTCAGGAGCCTGCCCTCTTCTCTCTTAAGTGGCCTCTAGCAGGCGCATTCCTTCTGTGGGCCACTGTTCCCCCACTGGTTCCTTGACAGGAGCTGTCCTAGGAGACTTCAAACCCTCTGCCAGTTTCAGATCAAATTTCTCAGAACAACAGGAAGTGGCCAGTCCATTTGGAAAGTACAGGGATTGTGGCCACAGCCCCAGGTAAGTGGCAGGGTCAGATGCCGGATACTGGACAGGTGACAGAGTTTCCTCCCCAGAGGCCTGGCTGGCACAGTCCATAGCCTTTGTAACCACCCCCACCCTGGGATCCTGGAAATGAGGGGAATTTGAGAATGTGACTCCCTGCTCAGTTCTGGAAGATGAGTTGAGATGGCTGGTGGTGGGTTGGCTGGCATCTCATGTGGCCCCTAGGGCCACTCTTATGTTCTATCAAGACTCCCTGGGAGCCAGATACCCTGAGATCTCTTTTTCAGAAGAAAAAGTTTCCTTGTAAGCTCCCACCTAGGTGAGGAAGGTGGGGAGAGGCAGGACATCTGTCTCGAAGTAGCAGTCATATAAAAAGTATCATTCTCCCCTCGTGAGGATCTGGGGTGACTGATAAAAATTACAGGAGGGCTTTAACTACTCCCTTGGGGATACTACTGCTCTGAATTCAACCCTGCATCACCCTTCAGACCCTGTTGAAGGGTGCTGTAAAACTTTTAAGCTTTGGGGTCAGCTCTGCTGGGCCCATTTCACAGATAGGATAACTGAGGCTTAGTCTTTGGAAGCTGGAGGACTCACCAGACAGTGGCCATCCAGGTAGAGAATTCCAGGGATATGAATTCCACGTCAGCCTGGCTGGCATGCTGGATGGGAAGTCAGGGAGGGAGACAGGGAAGCAGGTCATGGACTGCTCCTGTGGCTGGGCGGGGCCCTCCCAGAATTGCCCATCTGGGTGTTGCCTCCGGAACCTCATAAATAGAGCCTACTCATTGGTGCCCAGCCCTGAGCTGAAATGATCAGAGTGAGTCAGGCTCATAGCCAGCCCTTCTGAGAACTCTTAGGCAGCTAAACAACAAACTCATGGGGAGAGACAGTGTGAGTATGTATCTGTTCTAAGACATGCCCTTCTGGTCGCATTATCTCACTTAATGAGATGTACAAAAAATGTACAAACCTGGAGCTGTAGGAGCAGAGAATAAGGAAAGAAAACCTCTGCCTGGCATGAGAGGCCATCCTGGACGACTTCCTAGAGCAGGTGATATTTGAGCTCTGCCTTGAAGGACAATAATAGCAAACACTTTCTGAAAAGCTTCTTATGTGCCTGTCGGTGTTCTGGCATCTGTACCTGCTTCCTTCCTACTTGCTTTATCTCATCTAATTCTCTCAAAGCCCTGTGAACGAGATATTATAATCACATAAGAACAGATGAGAAAGCCAAACCAAGGTACAGAGAGGTTAAGTGACTGGCCCAAGACCACACAGTTACTGAGTGGCAGAGTCAGCATTCAAATTCAGAAAGGCAAATCAGTTACTGACTGTAAGATCTTCCACATGCTATTTAATCCCTCTGAAACTCAGTTTGTGTATCCGTACAATGGGGGTACCGGTACAACAGTAAGTAGCACATAGAATGATGGTGAGGAGGAAGATGAGATAATCCGTGTAAAACGTTTAGAACAGTGCCTGGCACACAGTAAGTGTTCAAACACTTGGAGATGATTTTTTATCGTCGCTGTGGTGGTTGTTATCTTCAAGCCCTCCCCTCCCCCTCTGGCCGCAGCTTCCTCCCCCGCAATGCCAGCCCGTGACGTGAATCTGCCGCACGCACAGTCTGGATTTAATTGGGAACTAAAAGAGATGGAAGGGGATGTTCGAGGCCCCTCCCTCTCTGGACTCTAAAAGGACCCCCAGGGAGGGTGTGACTTTCTCTAGCGACGCCTCCCGACGATCTCAGATACTGCTCCGGGACGGTGCAAGGAGGTCGGACCGAGCAGGCGGTGCGGGGATGGCAGGCAGGGGAGAGCCGGAGAGGTGTGATCGTGCTGGAAGCAGGGCAGGCAGGGGACACGCTGTGTCTTCTGTGCCCAGTGCCAACTCAGCAGGAGCCTGCCGCCACGCCCATCATGGCCGTGGGCCGCTCCCCACCTGGCAGTGCCAGCCTCCGCGCGCCCGGGGTTCCGCGGCGAGTGCGCTCTGGCACGCTTGGGTGGGGTGCCGGCAGAGGGCGCGCGAGGGTGGCCCGGGAACGGGCGGGAGGGGGACCCCGCGGGAGGCGGGATTGCTGGGAGGGCCCTGGGCCGCCCCCTCACCACCACCCCCCCGCCCCGCCTGCCCACCAAGAGCGCCAGACTAGAAGGCAAGGGCTGGCGGTGTGTCCTCAGCGCGCTCTGCCAGCTCGGCGCCCGGCTCCTACCTGTAGAGTCCGGGGAGAGAGGCGCCCCCTCCCCGGTCACTATCCTCTCTCCTCCTTCGTAAACCTCCCGTCCAGCTACCCGCGCGTTTCGGGCAGGTGGCCCGGGGACTCCGAGAGAGGGTGCCAGACTCGCTGCGGGTGACATGTAGACGCCTTCCCTGCCGCGGTCCAGTCTCGGAACCCGGGCGCTCTCCTGGTCGGAAAGTTTGGGGCTGGGCGCCATGGCCAAGAGCAGCTCCTTGAACGTCCGCGTCGTGGAGGGCCGGGCGCTGCCCGCCAAGGATGTGTGAGTACCCCCGGGGCCAGTCGGGGATGAGGGGCGTGCCGGGCATGGATGGGGAGGGGGTCGCCCCATTCGGCGTGCCAGGGCAAGTCAGTGAAAAGGGAGAGGGGTTCTTGTCTGAAAACAACACTAGGGCTGATCCACCGTCGCGGGGCGAGAGGCCCCCTGCCCATCGCTCTCCTGGTGGAGGGGGCACTCAGACTTAGCAGATGCCCCGCCCAGTCACCAGGAAGGGGGTGTCTTTGTTCCTGGGATATACTAAAGGGGGTCTTCCAGGGCTTCAGTCCTGGGGCTTATAGGATCAGATTCTGTCAGAGCTAGGGAGAGGATTTAGGGGTGGAGGGTTCCCTTCCTTAGTCCGGGCAGGTACTGGAGGTGGGGTTTCTCCAGGCCTGAGTGGGCACCGGTTCAGAGAACCCAGGGAGGGGCCCCAGAGGGCCTGGGATCCAGGCGGCCCCAGCATTCCTCTGCGAGCATCTGGTGGTTAGGTTTGCAGAGTGTCACCAG
>SJYW01009008.1:8305-41256 GCA_006410735.1 Raphicerus campestris
CTTGGGGGGTTGCGGGGAGCTCATGGTGGCATAAATCATAGCTGCCCCCCACCCGGAACAGGGGGGGCCCGAGCTGCCACAGGAGCAGATTGGCCGGCATTTTCACAAGCCCTACCCCACTGCTCCCCTCTCTGAGGTTCGATAACCATCTTACCACACCGCCAGCCTGCCAGCTCGGTTTCAGACAAAAGAGCTGGTTCCCCCAGCTCCCTCTGCTCTTGGCTCCATGGGGCTGAGGCCCCGGGAATGTGACGGTGGGCCGGTCCAGGTAGGACCACTGACAGGGCCCGTCCACGCACTCCCAGGACCCTCGCGCTCCCCCCATTAGGAGCCCGGGGCCATCACCTGACAGGTATCAGCCATGACTGTGACCGGGGCCTGCATCGACTCTCACCCGGTCCTTTGACCCGGGAGTGACCTGGAGTCTTCGGCTTGGACCCAGGCAGCACCTTGGCCGAGAAAACTCAGCAAGCAGACGGGGTGTGCCAGCCACGAGCCTCCCTGCTCGGCCTGGAAGTAGGCACTGAAGTCACATGAACTCGTAGCTCAGGATCCAGCCCTCAAAGCCCCCAGCAGGCGCGGGCCAGCTCGGGCCCACCTGCCCAGACGGGCGAGGCCGGGGGAGGACATGCCTGGACGTCCTTGTCGTGGTGTGGACGGAGCGGGAGCTTCAGCAACACAAACATTGGTGCTGAGCCACAGGTGGGCACAGTGGTGGGCACATCGGTGGGCACAGCGGTCCTGCCTGGGGTGTCNAGCGCCAGGTCACAGCGGGGTCCTGCCCAGTGCCGCTCACGGCAGGGCCCCACTGTCCACGCTGAGGCCGCATGGGCATCTGGGCAGGGCCTTGGTGACCAGCCTGTGCCTTGGCAGGAACTGTCCTCCGTGGAGCAGCACCTCCCACCCTTATCCATCCTCAGTCAGCGTCTGCAGGGACCAGGGGGCAGGTGTTCACACGCCTGCCTCCCGCACCGCTTCTGTGACGTTGCCGTGAAGACCAGGCTCAAAGACGCAGGAGACCCAGGGGCCGCTAGTCCCCCCTCTATTCTTGCCTCCGCTTTCACAAGCCTCCTTCCTCTCACAGGGAGGCCGGGGGGCCTGAGTTTAACCCCAAAGACCCCATCAGCATGCCAGCACCTGTCCAGTGGCGGTGGAGGCTGCCGTGGCGTGTTCTGCTAGAAGGGGACTCCGTTGGCTTCTGCTTGTTTATTTTGAAAACACTTGTCTGTCTCCAGTGGCGGGGGAAACAGTTATCTCGCCCTCAGCAGACTTGATCAAAGGCCGGCACACTTCTGCACTCACTCCCAAGCACGGCCCCAGGCTGTCTCAGGCGACATTTTCTTTCACTGCTTCGTGGACCAGCTGTGTACACGCACGGGCCGGCGGCCGTGACCCAGCCTTCTGGGGACGGTGGCTGCCTGTGAATGAGCCTCGAGGGTCATTTCCGTGTGCACATGACTTTTCTTGCCGTTCAGAGACACAGCTTTCCCCAGAAGATCGTGTTTCTGTTTACAGCTTCTCACACGGCCTCTTTGCCACCCCCTCATCCCCTGCCTGACGCCGCAAGGCTGGAAAGGGAGAGAAAACCCGTGAGCGTGAACCCTGCACTGGGCAGCTTGCTGGCTGTGTGTCAGCACTTGAGGCTGCACAGCCCTGGCCTTGGGGAGCCCCTGGCGGGGGAGGTGCTGCAGGAGAGTCCAGGGGGCAGGTGAGCAGCGGCAGGTCAAGCGCACGGAGCCCAGCGAGGATGCCGGGGCTGTGGACGCTCAGCCCGAGTGTGTCACGCTGAACCGCCAGTGCGGACGGACGACTGCCCGGCAGGCCCCGCACGCTCACTGGCCGGCCAGACAGGCTTCCCCCGCTGCCCCACGGCTCCCCTTCCACGTCCCTGGCTGGCGGAGGTGGAAGGGACAGGAGCTCGGTCAGACAGGAAGTAGTTGATCTCCTGAGCATATTTTTCAAGAGTGGCATGTTTTCCAGAAGCCTGCTTCAGAGGCAATGCGTTGGCATGGCAACTGTGAAGGTTAGGATGACGAGGTATTAGGGGAGGCGGGGTAAGCATGAGGCTGGCAAGTCGGGGGGTTGGGGTGGGGGCTGGAGAGCGAAGGGAGTAGGGGTGAGAACCTCCACCCTCTGGGCCATAGGACAGCGGGGGAAGCCTGTCTGGCCAGCCAGTGAGGGCACGGGGCCAGCTAGGCAGTCATCTGTCCGTGCTGGAGGTTCAGCGTGACGCGCTCAGCTGCTGTGGGAACGGCTGAGCGTCCGCAGCCCTGCGTGCCCTCCCTGGGCTCTGTGCCCTTGACCTGCCGCTGTTCACATGCCCCCTGGACTCTCCTGCAGCCCCCCACCCACGGGGTCCTGGAGGGTGGGCTGGGCTTGGACTCCTGCGTTTACAGGAAGGAAGGGGTGGGGACCTGCAGGGGTGCTGGTCGTGAGGCTGGGGGCTCACCTCGCCAGCCTCAGGCCTGATGGGGCCCCCTTCCCTGGAAGGAGCCCTGGCCAGGCCGCACTAACTGCCCAGCGTACGCACGAGTCTTCTACAGCCGGGGAGGCCACTAACTTCCGGATCGCAGGGTCAGGGTGCATCTCCCTTCCACCTGGGACTCGTCACAGCAGGGACTGGCCCGAGAGGGCCGCCTGCATGGGGTCCCGGGCTCTCTTCTCTCCACCCAGCCCTCCACCATCCCCAGGAACGTGGCCCTGTTCACAGACAGTGGCATGCAGGACCTGCAGCGGCCAGGGGCCCAAGATGGAGGAGGCTGACTTCCCCCTCCTTAAGTCCTGGGGGTCCGCAGGTTCCTGGGGTGGCCGAATGCCCCCAGGGCTGCTGGACACACAGATGTGCTCCACGGGCTGCGACCACACGTCTCTCAACCTGCAGGCCTGGAGGAGCATGGGGCCCACCACACCCGACATGAACAGGCTCTTTTGAAGCACAGTTACAGGTAGAAATGAGGAGCCTTCCTCAAGGAGCCGGCGGGAATCCTGGGAGAAGCCAGCTTTCCCTTGACCATGCCAGCGTGCAGCTGGGACAAGGCCATAGCCATCACCCCGCTAAAACCCAGCTTCCTCCGAAGGCTTGCCTCTGCTGCTCCGGGACCCCCATCCTTGAGGACACCGCCTAGCTCAGCATCCTCATGCAGACATGCTGCTCCCATCAGAACAGCTGGTCTGGAGCCATGACTTTCCTCATCCCCTTGGACTCCCTGCAGCAGGAACCGTGGCCGAGGCTTGAGGATCTCCAGGAGGGACCTGGGTGAACCATTCTCAACCCGAAGGAAGTGCAGAGACCCTGCAGGGCCGAGGGGCATTCCGCAAGAAATGGGGGATCTTTGGGGCTCAATGCCAAGCCCTCAGACCCTCAGCATCCTCCTGCCTCCTCCTCTTCATGGCACGAGTTCAGCCTGAGCACTGCCTGGGAGGAGTCCAGGGTCTCACCCCAGGGAGCAGAGACAGCTTTGTCCCAAGAGAGGATCGTGGTGGAAGACTCCTTCCCCGGCCCTAGAGGCACTCCTGCTCATGACTTCAGGCCGGGGAGCTCTGACTAGTGGAATAGCCCAGACTAGTGGAATCTTAAAGACTTCCTTCTCACCAGGGCATTTTCTAAAAGCACACAAATCTTCTACGCTTCCCAAGAAGGTTTGAAACGACTGAAGTTTCATACAATGTGAGTATTAAGTGGAGCTCCTGTTAAACAACTAAGGAGCCCAAGAATGCACAGACATCCTTCACGGAAACTGCGTATGACAAGCAGGCCTGCGACCTAGGTCCTGGTGACATCCTCACGCGGAACATCCACCGTCAGCAGTCAAGGCCCAGGGCCATGTGGAGAGAGTCACAGACAGGCAGTGTCTCCATACATAGGCTGCTTAGAATGCAGGACACCAATTTTATCAGCTCAAGTTAAGTGCTGTTCTTTGTAATCAAATAAATGACAAAATTCAAGTTGCTGTTTAAAGGGACCTTTAAAAAGCCCAGATGGTGAGGCTCAAGGCAATTGTGAGTTTGCTCAGCAGTCCCAGGTCATGTCAAAATAACCTCATATATGCAAGCAAGATGACCAGATTGCTATTAAGCTTTCTACCGTAATTCAGCTGTGCAGTCTAATACAGAGCTCATCTTGTTCTCTATTTAGTGTGGAAATGTGCACACGAGCCTGTTCAAGTTTATTGCGGTACAATCTCTTTACTGCCACAGTCATCAGCACCAACCCCATCAGCATCATCACCATCAACGCACCACCATCATTATGTCATTACTTGAGAAGGGACTACATGACCTCATCCTGGGCTTCCTTCTTTGCTGTGCTGTCATCGCAAGATGACAAGATGAACAAGACTCCCACACTGCATGTCTACTTCAAAAAACAGAAGAAAAGCAAGCCTTACCAGACTCTCCCTCCTAAGAGGCTCAAAGTACTCGATATCTAAACAAGACTGTTCAACAGGAGGCAGCCAACTCTGAGCATTTCCCTGACTCCACCCTGCCTCAGAGGTCAGCGTTCAGCGCAACAGAGAGAAGCTAAGTGAAAACGAGTTTGCCAGTGAGTACCCCTTTTCTGGAAACCGTGACACTCCAGCTGGGGTCTGCTTGTGGGGTCCCCTGGGGGTCCCTGGTGTTTCAGTGTGTACCTAGCCCCCTGGGGGGAGTCACCTTTCAGGAGAGTCCTTCTACAACTTGTCAGGCTACAAACAGGCGAGGAGAATAGAATGAGCGACAAAACTAGGTGGATCNGCCGGCCAGGCTCCGAGATGCCTCGGGTCGTCCTTGGAGTCCTGACTCGGAGACGCGGGGGAGAAGGCGTTGCCCTGCGAAGCCTTGGCCTCAGAGGCAGCTTTCCTTCAAGCCCTCTCATGCGCTCCCCGGTAGACCCGGGGCCCCTGGGGGCGTTGGGGGCCGCAGAGATGACCCTGCAGACGCTCAGGGAGCAGAGAGGGGTCTGCAGCATGTAAACCACTTCAGACACATGAAGGCCGAGAAACCGCGCCCCTGTGTGCGGCGCATGGACCCGGCACCCCCTCGCCCAGAGCAGAGACTCCAACGCGCCACACTAGAAATGCATCCCGATGAAATGCAGAGTTAGGACGCGGTTCACAGAAACACCGTCGCCAGAGCTGGAGACTCAGAATGAACGCCGCGTTTTCAAATCTAAAGGGAACGAATGGCAACCTTTGAGGTTGAGGTGAAAGAAAATCACGTGAGAAGCAGTTAAGGAAGTTGGAAGTCGCAGGATTGACGTGGTCCTCATTGGGCGTCGGCAACTTTGGAGACCCCGGGTGTTGAAGATGAACTCGGTGCCACGTCAGGGCCCCAGGAGACGGCGGCTGACGTTGGAGGACGTCCCCTTGGCCGTTTCATGGGGGTCTTGTCAGCGTGATGCCAAGAGGGAGAAATATCCGCTGCTGCTGCTGCTGCTAAGTCATTCAGTCATGTCCAACCCTGTGCGACCCCAAGAAGGCAGCCCGCCAGGCTCCTCTGTCCATGGGATTCTCCAGGCAAGAACACTGGAGTCTGTTGCCATTTCCTCCTCCCAGATAGCGCCACGTCAGCCCCCGATTCAGCAGCCAGGCCCTGGAGATGGGGCGAGGGGGCGGGTGGCCACACAGAGCGCCCAGGGCTGTCGTCACTGAGGTCTCGAGCAGCTTGTCTGCGGTCCTGAGTCGGGTGCTCCATCTAAGCCTGCATTTCTCACTGCAGCTGCCTTCTCCTCCTGGGACGTGTTTAAAACACGCCCATCACATGGTCAGCTCAAGCTGCCATGACAGAAAGAGCGGGCTGCATAGACAACAGCCACCTACTCTCGCAGCTGGGGCTGGGCGCCCAGGGTCTAGCCGCTGGTCGGTTTGCTTCCAGCTGCGGGTGCCCTCCTGGCCTGCAGACGGCCGTCTCCCTGTGTTCTTGCTTGACTTCTTTGTATGGAAACAGACAGACAGACTCTGAGGTCTCCTCCTATGAGGACACTACGCCTCCTGGATCAGAATCCCACTTGGAAACCCCACCTCCAAATACAGCCCCAGTGGGTTAGGCTCTGATACATAACTGAATTTTAGAGCACACAAACCTTAGCCCCTAACACTTGCAAAGGACACGTTGCCTTTTGCAGAATGAGCCTTTCTTTCAAAGATCTGAGTTAGAGAATCCCCCTGAGGTGCTCTGCCAGGGGCTCCCCTCCCAACCGCAGACAGAGTCCACAGCGCACCCTCTTCTCTCAGTGCGGCAGCTTGCTTCTCCATTTTCTGAGACGGGACGTGTGTCTCCAAAGAGGCTGGGCTCTTCAGCCCCAGGCCAGGCACCTGGGTCCCGGGTCTGAGCCCCTGGCTGCTCTGCCCGTCGTTCTAGCACGTGTGTCAGGAATAGCCACATGTCGGCGGAGATGAAGGCCAGGATTCCATGTGACGGCTCTCGCTCCACACGCATGTTCAGCTGAGATTCCACATGACGGCTCTCACGCCACACTCGTGTTCAGCTGAGATTCCGCATGATGACATGATTACTCCCGCCCCACACACGTGTTCAGTCTTAGGGCGTGAAGGATCTCTGGCTCTGGGAGACGTCCGTGCAGCTCTGACCTGATAGGACGGGGCGGGGCGGGCAGCTGAGAGCCCTTCGGGTGGCCTGCAGTCCCAGGCACTGGCTGATCGTCAGGTGGTTTCCGGATAAACAAAGAGCCCTTTCAAAAACGGCTGCCTGGAGACTCCACACGTCTACCACACCCCAAAGGGTGAGACCGCAGAGCTCTGACGTCGGAGCAGAAGGGCTGAGAACGGGGACTGTCTGTCCACTTTCAGGGCCCATGGGGCGAGGTTCCTCGTAGCCGTGGGTCCCCGGCCATTTGGACGGCCCAGGCTGTTCGGGGGGGGGGCCCCTGCTGCTGCTTCCGAGTGGGGTCCTGCTGGGGGCCCTTTGAGAACGACCCAGGTAACGCTCACAGGAGGGCTTTGGAGACCATACGTCAGCATGTAGACACCAGGCTCCTGTCGGGGAACCCGCCATCTAAGGAGCATGCTGGCCCCGCCTCCCCAGAGCCCAGTTCTCCTCCTCCCAGCCTGGAGGGCCGGTCCAGAGGGGCACAGGGCCCAGTCTCAGCTCCACCAGACCCCACACGCCTCCCGTGAGGCTTTGGCGGGGGTGATGGGGCCAGGGGCTTTGCAGCTGGAGGACACAAACTGCCGAGCCTGACGGAGATGTCCCCGCTCCGTGACACTGCAGCCAGCACGCTGGGGAGGATAAGTGCAAACGGAGCATGCGTGCTCCACGGGACAAAGAGGAAACTGCGTGAGCGCTGTAAGGTCGGCCCCCGGGGGCCATGATGGGCTGCCCCTCCTCTCCCTCCAGCTGGCGAGAAGGTCCCCAATGACAGCACACTTCTCCGGTTGCCATGACGAGCTGCCCCTCCTCTCTCCCGCCAGCCTGAGGGGGAGGTCCCTAACGGAGGGAGGCTCCCAGATCCCAGGGACCAAGGACAGCACACTTCGCCGCCAAAGCCGCCCCGCCCCAGCCGCATAGAAAGACCTATCAGCCCGCGCCGCCGTGAACTGGCAGTCTATCCAAACCCCTTCCTCTAACCTGGCCATCCCCTGCAGCGTGCATATATAAACAAACTTCTAGCGTGGTCCGACGCAAGGACTTCTGGACCTGCTTCCTTTGGGTCTGGGAACCCTACCTAGGAGCGCTTCCCCAGTAAAGCCCGTTAAAAACTTTTGGGGTCCTGGTCATCTTTACCTAACAAGCGCCTCACATTCTAGAACATTCTCTGTCCTAGGCACACTCCCGCAAGTCATGCAGGCTGAGCGCCAGGTCACAGCGGGGTCCTGCCCAGTGCCGCTCACGGCAGGGCCCCACTGTCCACGCTGAGGCCGCATGGGCATTCGGGCAGGGCCTTGGTGACCAGCCCGTGCCTTGGCAGGAACTGTCCTCCGTGGAGCAGCACCTCCCACCCTTATCCATCCTCAGTCAGAGTCTGCAGGGACCAGGGGGCAGGTGTTCACACGCCTGCCTCCCGCACCGCTTCTGTGACGCCGTGAAGACCAGGCTCAAAGACGCAGGAGCCCCAGGGGCCGCTAGTCCCCCCTCTATTCTTGCCTCCACTTTCACAAGCCTCCTTCCTCTCACAGGGAGGCCGGGGGGCCTGAGTTTAACCCCAAAGACCCCATCAGCATGCCAGCACCTGTCCAGTGGCGGTGGAGGCTGCCGTGGCGTGTTCTGCTAGAAGGGGACTCCGTTGGCTTCTGCTTGTTTATTTTGAAAACACTTGTCTGTCTCCAGTNATGATCTAAACAAGCCCCCAGAGACCAGGCCATCACAGAAGAAGGCTTAGCCCGGCTCCCTTCACCAGAAACCCTTGTAAAACCCTCCGAGGCTCCCCTCCAAGCCTCTGCTCCTCTTTATTCAGATTTAGGTGGTTTCGTGTTTAGCAGAGATTCCCATCACTAACAGTTAGAGTTACTCATCTGGAGGCGGCTGTAACTGGGGACAAGTCTTCCTTTCATGCAGGTGAAATTTCCCTGCAGGATCTCCTTTCTGATGCATGCTGGCTCTGCCCTCGGGTCTCCCCACAGACTGTGTCTGCCACTTCTTTCATGTGATAACTTGGAAATTTTTTTGCAAACAGTTCTGAGATTTCTTAAATATTCTTTTGCTTTCTTCTCCAAAATAAACATCAAAATAAATGCCCTTTCCCTTTCTTCTAAGAAATGGTGTCAGAATGTTTATCAGTCTGGCCAGGCCCTGAGGATGGCCTGGGAGCAGTGATATTCCAGTAAGAGGGGGTCATGAACTTGGTCCAGGGCTGACCTCCGGGAGCCAGTGAGCCATGGGTCACATACTGTGAGCATTTNTCCAGTAAGAGGGGGTTATGAACTTGGTCCAGGGCTGACCTCTGGGAGCCAGTGAGCCGTGGGTCACATACTGTGAGCATTTGCTGCTGGATGTCTTCCGAGGAGCCTTCCTTAGCAGGGTCCACGGCCTCTGAGGCCCAGGACTCAGGGAAGAAATGGCAGAGACCCCAGACGGTATCTGCTTACTGTAGGTTTGACCTTAAATTCACCGTAAAGAAATCACAGGCTGGCCTTGGTACGAGAGTGCTTGCTCAGGACCCCAGGGCAGGCTGTGGAGTGAGGCTGTCTTCATACAAGCCCACTATGTGGTCTTCGGCTTAGACGCGGCCTCTCCAAGCCCGTCTCCTCTTCAGGAGAGCTTGGCGCATCCTGTGCTGTGTGTGTGCGTGTGTGACACACACACACACACACATGATTAATGCTTGTGTAAGTCGCTGGCTGACACAACGTTAGCTTTTTATATCTCAGCACAAAATCGTTCAGAATCCCGGTCTCTGGGGCTCCAAGATCTTGCTGAGATCTTTCATTGTGCTCTCTGCGTTACCTTCCAAACGTCTCCCGGTTTCCCATTTCACTTCCTCTGGTTGGCTGAGCTCGTGGCCCCTGGCTTTCAGATTGTGGGGAACCTTGCTTTGTCAGTAAAGCATTACCTTCACCTTGAAGATAAGCCTAAATTTGGAAAGCTTAATTCTTGTTAAGCTTATTCAATAAGCTTATTCTTATTCAAATAGCATATTTCCTTGACTCTTACATGCGCTTTTCTTGTTGCAGTTTTGCTGGGGTCAGGTTTTAGCTCACGTGCAACATGAGTCACAGTTTCCCCTGAAAATGAGTGCTAGGTCAGGGCTGTGCTTCCCACCTCACGGCGCCCCACAGACGAGAAACGCAGTGAGCTGTTCATGAACAGGGCTCTGTGGGGTTCTATCCAATGAGTTCTTTCCAGAGCAAAGGCTCCCAAACTGGGCTAGATGCTGGAACCACGTTGATGACATTGAAGATCATCAGTAATGCACACGGGCGCTCAGGCCCCCACTAGGAGACCCTGATGAGCTGGGAACAGGGGTGTTCCCAGAGCGCCCTCTTTTTCATCATGTCATCTCGCTAGAGACGGGCAGAGGAAGCACCTGGGGGCGGGATGGAGCGCAGAGCCTGGGCTCTAGCCCTGGGGCCGCTGCCGGTGGGGGCCCGTGTGCCTGGGGGAGGGCTTGTGTGAGTGAGGCGCTGTTTCAGCACCACTCTCTCGAACCCTCCGTCTGCCCACACAGGCGCTCACGCCGGAGACAGCGTTACCTTGAACGCAGCTTCTGACTGCTCCCAGCAACGCCCCCAGAAAGGACCCTCCCCGACATGCGGCAGCGAGGCCCTCGGCCAGCCAGCCCGGACTCCCCAAGCCCAGGCCAGGCCAGGAAGCCGCAGTCAGGTTGCGCCCGCAGCCGGTGCCGGGCTCTCCTGGGCCGGGACCAGCCAGGGCCCCCAGCAACTGAGACGCACCCACAGAGCGCCAGCTGCGAGCTGCCTTTTATTTGGGGCAACTGAGGACCACAGCCCAGGAAACGGCATCACAGGCCGCTCNCGGTCTCTGGGGCTCCGAGATCTTGCTGAGATCTTTCATTGTGCTCTCTGCGTTACCTTCCAAACGTCTCCCGGTTTCCCATTTCACTTCCTCTGGTTGGCTGAGCTCGTGGCCCCTGGCTTTCAGATTGTGGGGAACCTTGCTTTGTCAGTAAAGCATTACCTTCACCTTGAAGATAAGCCTAAATTTGGAAAGCTTAATTCTTGTTAAGCTTATTCAATAAGCTTATTCTTATTCAAATAGCATATTTCCTTGACTCTTACATGCGCTTTTCTTGTTGCAGTTTTGCTGGGGTCAGGTTTTAGCTCACGTGCAACATGAGTCACAGTTTCCCCTGAAAATGAGTGCTAGGTCAGGGCTGTGCTTCCCACCTCACGGCGCCCCACAGACGAGAAACGCAGTGAGCTGTTCATGAACAGGGCTCTGTGGGGTTCTATCCAATGAGTTCTTTCCAGAGCAAAGGCTCCCAAACTGGGCTAGATGCTGGAACCACGTTGATGACATTGAAGATCATCAGTAATGCACACGGGCGCTCAGGCCCCCACTAGGAGACCCTGATGAGCTGGGAACAGGGGTGTTCCCAGAGCGCCCTCTTTTTCATCATGTCATCTCGCTAGAGACGGGCAGAGGAAGCACCTGGGGGCGGGATGGAGCGCAGAGCCTGGGCTCTAGCCCTGGGGCCGCTGCCGGTGGGGGCCCGTGTGCCTGGGGGAGGGCTTGTGTGAGTGAGGCGCTGTTTCAGCACCACTCTCTCGAACCCTCCGTCTGCCCACACAGGCGCTCACGCCGGAGACAGCGTTACCTTGAACGCAGCTTCTGACTGCTCCCAGCAACGCCCCCAGAAAGGACCCTCCCCGACATGCGGCAGCGAGGCCCTCGGCCAGCCAGCCCGGACTCCCCAAGCCCAGGCCAGGCCAGGAAGCCGCAGTCAGGTTGCGCCCGCAGCCGGTGCCGGGCTCTCCTGGGCCGGGACCAGCCAGGGCCCCCAGCAACTGAGACGCACCCACAGAGCGCCAGCTGCGAGCTGCCTTTTATTTGGGGCAACTGAGGACCACAGCCCAGGAAACGGCATCACAGGCCGCTCTGGGGAGCTGCCCCAAAGAGGGGAGGCGAGGCCAGCATACACGTGATTTTGCTGAAGGGAAGTACGTTCAATCAAGCGTGTGTTTTCGCAGAAGGCTTCTGCTGGTCACAAGCAGCGGACGTGACTGCTGACTTTAGTGCTTTTCAAGATATAAGGAGATGCAAGAAACGGGACTCACAAGCACCTCTCCTGAAAACACCTGCCTGAAGGCTTGTTCTGACGGTTGCCTACCCAGCCCGTACCCCGGTCATCCTGATCGCCTCCCTGAGCTCCTTCGGGGCTCTTGGAGGTCAGCAGCCGCAGCTGCTATGGTTTCAGCCCCACAGAGCAGACGCCAGGTGCCAACGTTTAATCTCACCACTGACTTGTGTTCCCCTCCACACGGGCAGCTCACTCATACATGGACCCTTCAGAGCAACATAGAGCCACCCACTCACCAAGGGAAACAGAGCTGCAGCTGATCAGGGGCTGCAGACTCAGAGACTGCAGCTCTGCCAGAGGTGTATGCCGACAAGCCTGGTGCTCCTGCAGCTGGAGGCCTGCTGACCGCCCCTAACATGACCACAGCTGGGGGGCAGCCGGGCACCTGCCTGCCTGCCTGCCACAGACACACACAGCCAGGCGTGTGGGGGGGCTTCCCTGCTGACTCTGCACCAGCCTGTTCACTCCAGCCCCAATTTTTGACATGTAGACAAACATCCTGGGTGCAAGATGCCGTGACCGGGGCTCTAAGACGGACCGCAGGGCTGCCATGGTGACGTCCACCTGGCTGAAGTCACACCCTACTCTAATGGAAACAGGTGCCATCACGTTGCATTTAGATGCCATTTGTCACCTTGAATATTCATTGGAAGGACTGATGCTGAAGCTGAAACTTCAATACTTTGGCCACCTGATGCGAAGAGCTGACTCATTTGAAAAGACCCTGATGCTGGGAAAGACTGAAGGCAGGAGAAGAAGGAGACAACAGAGGATGAGATGGGTGGATGGCATCACTGACTCAATGGATATGAGTTTCAGCAAGCTCCGGGAGTTGGTGATGGACAGGGAGGCCTGGCGTTCTGCAGTCCATGGGGTAGCAGAGTTAGGCACGACTGAGTGACTGAACTGAACTGTTACCTTGATAGGAATGAGGCTTAATAAACTAAGAATTTTTCTAAGAACTTAAGCTGTGCGAGTACTACAGCGGACACTCACAGCAGGAAAGTGAAAGTGTTGGTCATTTAGTCACGTCCAACTCTCGCAACCCCATGGACGGTAGCCCTGCCAGGCTCCTCTGTCCATGGACTTCTCTGGGGAAGAACACTGGAGTGGGTTGCCATTCCCTTCTCCAGGGGAATCTTCCAAGCCCAGGGGCCGAACCTGGATCTCCCACACTGCAGGTGGATTCTTTGCCAGCCGCACCACCAGGGAAGCCCCCGCTGCAGGCCCACGGCAGGCCCGTCCCACAGCGGTCGGATTGCGTGCCACCAGCACAGGCCCTCAGCCCCGCCTGCACTCCAGCCTCAGGGTGGGCAGGGAGCCTTGGGAGGAGGAAGCCACGGCTCTACAGCTCCCAGCCGGCCCGCACGGCTCTCCTGCCTCTTCTCCCAGGAGGGCCTTTGGTGCCGACATGACAGATACCACATGCCAAGCCCATGCTGGGGCCTGGACATCACACTCACTCCCACCTGTCCAACAGCCGTGCTTTTATTCCCATTAGCCCAAGAGAATGCGGAGTCTCGGGGTGGACAGGTTCAGAAATCGACCCACCGGGGCCCGCCCCCGCTGCTTTCCATCTGTGACCCCCCCAGCCCCACCCACAGCTCTCTTCCCGCCAGGCGCCCCTCCCCGGCTCACCCCAGCTCAGCCCACCCCAGGATGTGGGCTCCCTGCAGGATGACTCCAAACAGCGGTTCAGGCCGGCACCACTTTCTCTCACACTGATTAAGACGCTCCTTAGCCTGTGGATCANTGTCCTACTTTGTGCGACCCCATGGACTATAGCCCACCAGGCTCCTCTGTCCATGGGATTCTCCAGGCAAGAGCACTGGAGTGGGTTGCCGTTTCCTTCTCCAGGGGATGTTCCCCACCCAGGGACTGAACCCATGTCTCCTGCTTGGCAGTTGGACTCTTTACCACTGAGGTCCCTGGGAAGCTCTTTAGCATTCTCATAAATGCAAGAGTTATCTCTAAAAGATAAGAGAAAGTCCATCACTTCCATGGTCCCAGCCAGACCGTCCACATGCTCACCCAGGGCTTCTTCAGCATCAGGGTGCCGGTCCCCTGTGGACATGTGAGGTCCCTGCTCCATCTTGTTTCAGACATAGAACCTTGTCGTCCCCATCCAATTAAAGTCATCTGAGAAGGGGCCACAGGGTCAAAACTGTCCTCTGCTAAGGAGAAGGTGGTCATTATTCCAGTGGGTCAGTCATCCCTGAAAAGGCTGCCTGACTGGATTGCAGCATTTAGAACAAAGCAAAACCAGAAAAGGCCTTGGGTCGAGTAATGATTCGCCCACAGCCCCTGAGCCTTTCTCTCCCCTTCGCCTTCACCAAGCTGCTCAGAGCAGGACACGCCCGCAGACCCCTGACTCCTGCAGGCTTTGCAGGGGCTCCGGGGACACCAGGGAGAAGGAGGCAGCTCACTGGGCAGACAGCCAGCCAGTCCAGCAGGTCAGCAAGCGGCAGCCTGTCACACACCCTGGGAAGAGCCCAGAAGGACGGGGGAGGGGCGGGTGGGAAGAAAGGGGACGCAGCAGAGGGAACGAGGAGGGCGCTGGCTCTGCATCTCACACGGTNAAGCGGCAGCCTGTCACACACCCTGGGAAGAGCCCAGAAGGACGGGGGAGGGGCGGGTGGGAAGAAAGGGGACGCAGCAGAGGGAACGAGGAGGGCGCTGGCTCTGCATCTCACACGGTCGGGAGCTCACACCAGGCACCCCCGACCCTGAATCCAAGAGCAATTCTTCTCCTTCTCCTTTGGGTCTCAGAACTCCTACTACTTGGAAGCAGAAATGGGAATACTCTCCAGCTCTGGCTATAAGGATGGCCATCCTTGCTTCAGGGATGAGAAGTTGTTGGGTGGGGCTTCCAGAGAAGCTATGTAAAGGTGACTGAGTCAGCTAGATGGAATGTAAATGTAATGGCTATAGCCACAGCAGACATTTTGGAACCATGAGGAAACTTGAAGCAGAAAGACATAAGAGGCCCAGATCCCCAGTATGGGAGAAGGCCGGTGAAAGAAACCAGCCCTGGACAGCCTGCCTCCAGATTTGAGTTACAGAAAAGAAAAGTAAATCATTATCTAGCTGAAGTCTCTCTTATATTAAATATGTTTTCTGCTACATGCGACTGAACCTAATCCTTAACGATACAACTAAAAATTTTTATTAAAAAGTCAGCTATTTATTTCCCTAAACTCCTGCAATATTTACACTTTGCACTAAATAATTTATCCCTGAGTTATACATGTATGTATTATTTATTAACCAACTGCATGATAGACGGCCCCTGTCTTACCGCAGGATTGTAAGCTCTGTGCCTGGAGAGGAATGGTTTCCACGGCCCGCTGGGGGCTTGGAGCCCCGTCGGCCAGCTGGAGGGGTCACCGCGGCCTCCCCTCTCTTCTGCTCATTCACGGGGAGCGTGCAGCGGGCTGGGAAAGGGAGTTTTGCTTCTATTGTTCAACCAGTGATGCTGGTGATGATTCCACGGGGGACAAGGAGACCAAGGTTCAGAAGGATGAGCCGCTGTCCAGTGGTGAAGCAGGCAGATGGCAGAGTCAGCACAGCCCGCTGGGCAGCCCAGCCCCCGGGACTCTGGCCCCCGCCCCCTGACCGGACAGCTCTGCCCTTAGAAGAACTGCGATGGATGGGCTTTGCACGGGAGGACAGGAGAGTTCAAATCACTTCTGTTGTGCCCCTCATGTTTGATCTTCTGTGGACACGTCGCCATGGGAACCTCAAAGGCAGGGCTTGATCCAGGATGAGCAGGAAGCTGGTGTGTGCCCCTCACGACTCAGAGAACGGCCCCAGGAGGGATAGGGTATGTCTGCTGTCCCCTGACTGCCCCTCTCCTGCCGGCCCCGCTCTGGCACAGAATAGCGGGCTTATCCAACCTCCCCACCCACACAGGTGAGCTGAGGCCCCAAGTCTGGGGGGTTCTGGGGTTTCCGCCATCTCCCCAGTAGGTTATGACAAGAGGCCACTGGGGGGACGGAGCTAAACCCTTCTCCGCCCCCTCCCCATGGCCCGCTTTTCCGAGCCCCCCGAGGCTCTCGGCCCACCTCTGCCTCGGCCCTGCGTCTGCCTGCCACCCGCCCTGTGCTGCAGACTCGGGACGAGCCCCCACCCGGCTCCCCCGGGACCTCCCCACAGAGCAGCGAGGCCTGCGTCCCCATGGAGAGCTGCCTGCATCCGGGGAGGGCACTGCTGGGCACTCGCCGCTCGGGACTCTGTGGTTCCCGCGTGGTTTGGCTCTGACCCCAGAACATGCTTCTTTTACAATTATTATAATAATTATAATAATTATTAGTATTATCATTGGCTATATGAATTTCCAGGGTGGCTAATCTTCTGCCAAGTTTGAATTTAACCACAGCTGTCGGAGCGGCAGCCGATCAGTCTTCTCCCGCGTCCTCTGTGATCACCGCACCGACTTTCCGTCCTCGAGGGCTCAGCCTCGCGGGCTCTGTCCCCCAGGAGCCTGCCTGCGCCAGTTTACAAAACAGAAAGGCAGGGTGCTACTGCTGACCCAGAAGGGCTCTTTTAGGACACAAAGGAAAAGAGCTAAAGTGAGAGAAACCCTTTAAAAGCAAGAGCCATGCCTGTAAGATGTCGGTGGGCTGGATTCTGCCTGTTTCTAGGAAGGCCGTGTCCCCACAGTGGGTCAGGAGTCCAGCTGGCATCATGCCCTCCCCCAGTGTTTTCTGGCACCAGAGCCCCCCTCTCCCACGGGAAAAGGTTGAAGTTTGAATGAGGGTGAACCCACTCCCCGCACAACCGCCTCCAGGGGCTCCGGCCACCTGGTGGGTTCAGGGGTGGGCGTGGCTGCCTCCTGAGGTTCTCCTGCAGCCCTAGGAAAACAAAGGCCTTTCCTCTCCAGGAGGGTGAGAAGCAGATGTTTACAGAGTGAAGCAGTGAACAGGGAAGCCCTGCCTGTCTCAGCGGCTGGGTTGAAGTTGCCTGGTAAATACAACTGCCCAATAAAGCTGAATTTCTGGGTGAAGGAGGGAGAACACGCCTTTGCTAGAAAGCTATACTTTATCTGAAGTTCAGCTGGAACTGGGTGTCCTGGGGCGGCTTGGTTTTGCTTTTTGCTGAGTCTGCACTCGTGCCCTGGATCCACCTGTGCCTGAAGCCCAGCACACGCAGCTGGGTGTCTCTGCTCACAAAGGGGTGCTCCTGGCCTGCCCTCTGTGGAGCTCACT
This sequence comes from Raphicerus campestris, assembly GCA_006410735.1. Taxonomy (NCBI): domain Eukaryota; kingdom Metazoa; phylum Chordata; class Mammalia; order Artiodactyla; family Bovidae; genus Raphicerus; species Raphicerus campestris. Next base: position 25,208 of record SJYW01009008.1, read on the forward strand.
CTCCTACATGAAACAGACACAGGACAGAGAAAGTTATCCCGGGGCCCGCGAGGATCGACCCGAAAGGAGGAGGAGCGATGCACTCGGTATTGCTGTCCCTGAGCATGGAGACGCCCCGGGGCTCTCCCGGAAGCCGGTGGTGCTGAGTGGAGCACAGCAACGTGCTCCCGTGGGGCAGAATCGAGTCCTGAAGGGCCCACGGGACGGGGTCTGCACGGCTGTGGGAAGCAGTGCTTCCGAGGGCTGCTGATGAGTGACGGGCGCCCCGGAATGTAGCAGCTGAAAGCCATCCGGGGTTAGTCTTGCCTTCTGGGCTGCAGTCCTGAGCTCGGCCTCCTGGACGGCACCGCCCTCACGCGCAGGCAGCGGATGCTGGCTGTCGGCCGCTCGGTCCTCGCTTCTCTGACCCGGGACCTTGGTGTCTCAGGTCTGCGTCTACGAGGGAATCTTCCAGCCGAGGCAGCAGAACCANCAACGTGCTCCCGTGGGGCAGAATCGAGTCCTGAAGGGCCCACGGGACGGGGTCTGCACGGCTGTGGGAAGCAGTGCTTCTGAGGGCTGCTGATGAGTGATGGACGCCCCGGAATGTAGCGGCTGAAAGCCATCCGGGGTTAGTCTTGCCTTCTGGGCTGCAGTCCTGAGCTCGGCCTGCTGGACGGCACCGCCCTCACTCGCAGGCAGCGGATGCTGGCTGTCGGCCGCTCAGTCCTCGCTTCTCCGACCCGGGACCTTGGTGTCTCAGGTCTGCGTCTACGAGGGAATCTTCCAGCCGAGGCAGCAGAACCACAGACCCCTCAAGGCGCAGCCTCTAGGCTGTGTGGCATCTGTTGATCACAGCAAGTCACAGACTGGGGCGTGTTGCTCCAAGTATGTGATTCGAAAATAAAAGCCTATTGGAAAATTAACCAACAAGTTATCTGTGGTCAAACGCATCAGCCTTTCACCCCACTGCCTCGGCTGGCTCTTGCTTACTTGGGAGGCCTTATCTCTTCCTGAAAACTGAAATACACTCAGTTATTTGCCTTCATTAGTTTTAAGATCTTTGTAACATTCAATTTTTTATCTGAACATTGAGAGGTCAGGTATGTTCGGGCATGTCGCGACCAAGAGCCCCAGAAAAGGGTCGTAAAAGGCCACCGTCCAAACAGGAACCGGAAGCGGGTCAAACTTCCAGGAACCAACCCCGTGGCCTGGCCCAGCCCAGTGCCCACCCGGGGCCCCTGGACGCCAGTCAGCCCGCGCTTCCTGCCTCGTATGGGGGGATTGGCTTGAACGCCAGCCCCGGTTATAAAGCCCGTCCTCGCCCCCATTGCTCGCAGACTCCCTTCGTCCCCTCGCCCGCTTGTCCCCGGGAGCNAACGCATCAGCCTTTCACCCCACTGCCTCGGCTGGCTCTTGCTTACTTGGGAGGCCTTATCTCTTCCTGAAAACTGAAATACACTCAGTTATTTGCCTTCATTAGTTTTAAGATCTTTGTAACATTCAATTTTTTATCTGAACATTGAGAGGTCAGGTATGTTCGGGCATGTCGCGACCAAGAGCCCCAGAAAAGGGTCGTAAAAGGCCACCGTCCAAACAGGAACCGGAAGCGGGTCAAACTTCCGGGAACCAACCCCGTGGCCTGGCCCAGCCCAGTGCCCACCCGGGGCCCCTGGACGCCAGTCAGCCCGCGCTTCCTGCCTCATATGGGGGGACCTGGCTTGAACGCCAGCCCCGGTTATAAAGCCCGTCCTCGCCCCCATTCCTCGCAGACTCCCTTCGTCCCCTCGCCCGCTTGTCCCCGGGAGCGACCGCCCAATAAAGGTTTCCATCCACGGTCCTTAGACGTGGCTTTTTCTTCCGTGGCATTTCTTACAAACATTATTTTTGTAAATATTGTGAACTGAAATGTAACTTTTCCCCTCAATAGATGAATGATTGCCCCAATACCACCTATTAAATAATCTGCAGTTTTTCTTGCTAGCTTGAAGTGAATCGAGACTCTCCATTCTGGGCCATTAAAATCCTTTCTTCACTCCTGCCTCACCACACTGATCTAAATAACCTCGTACTGGGCTGTGACACCTGAGAGGGCAAGCGTTCCCTCCTGGCTCTTTCGGATTCGGTTATTCTTTCCACATCCGTGCACGTTGGTACAGTCCTGGGTTTCGCTGTTCTTAACGTCTGTCCAACACCACCACGACACAACCGTCTTTTACGCTAGAAATTTACCCTCAGCTTGCGTATCCTGCACAACGGGCAGTTTCGATAAAGTGTTTTCAGATCCACGCTCATGTTTGATTTTGTTTTCACAAACGGGACGACACGCAGAGAGGCTGCCGGCCAGACGGCGCGATGGCGGGGGCCCAGGCGCTCAGGCCGGGGCCTGGTCTGCGGGTCAGCTCGCCGGGCTCTGCCTCCTCGGCCCGTCCAGTGAGCTCCTCCCCGGCCTCCCGCCGCCTCCGTTTGGTAAGCCGCACGTTACCGCGGGCTTGGCGCTCTCTAGGCAGGAGTCCCTGGCTCAGGACCGAGGCCCTACACCCGTGTTCTGCATCATCTGGGCTCCTCCACAGCGCACGGTCGAGCTCTGGGCACGGGACGCGAGCTGAGCCCGGTCGGAGCCCGTGAGGCCAGGGTGCAGGCAGGCACGCCCTCGCTGCCCGCTTGGCTCAGGGTCGCGTTGCTGCCTACTCAGCCCACGCTGAAAGCTGCTCAGGCGTTTAAAATCTGTCTGTCTCGATAGGAAGTGCACAGAGGAGCCCTGGGTGGCTGGCAGAGCAAACTGGAGCCTGTGTGCCAGCTCTCTCCCCATTTGCAAATAAATCAGTGAGACGCCCAGAGCAGTCTGCGGCTTCACTAATCCAGCCTCACAGAGAGAGACCCTCATCTTAGAACAGAAGTGGGACATTCCAGATTGCACAGCTGTCTGTTTGGCTAGATTCACCCTGAATTCAAAAGAAGAAAAGGAAATCCTGGCTGAAGAATGAGGATTTTACAGGACAATACCTTTCCAATCGTGGCAAGACAGGCACTATTATTGAGCTGATGATATCAAAAGCCCAGATATTATTTAAGGCTGGCACGAGCATTTGGCCTGGGGCAGTTCCTTGTTAGGGAGACGGAGAGAGGAAAACAGGCTTTGTCCTTTTATAATTTCAGTGTTTTGATCATTTCTCTACGAAAATATCCAGAACATGTTTATTAAATGGAGATTGACAACACATCCACGTTGCACTGGGGCTGTGATGAGACTGTCAGGAATGCTGGCATCCGTGGCCGCTCTGGGGCTGGTGACCAGGTTGTGGGGCTGGGAGAGGCAATCAGCACAGGAACCAGGCCTTCCTCCCCTTCTCTGTCTTCCCTGAGGCCCGCTTTCAGGAAGACACGAGACAGAAAACGTTCAGGACGCGTCTCACATGTCGGGTCTTAAAGAGCTCACCCGTTTGGCGGATGATTTCCCAGCACCCCGTGTCCTGGAAGCAGCCGTGGGCTCTGGAGACACAGCGCTTCCTGGGAGATGATGGATGGTTGGGAGGACCGGCCGGACGGGCACACTGTCCCCGGGCCCCCGTGGTCCCTGCTCGCTCTGGGTCCTCCTTCCGTTGGGCCCACTCTCCCATCAGAACTGAAGATGCAGCTCTTTAGAGAAGGCCTGGACTGCCAGGCCCTTGGGTCCACCCGCCCTAGACCCCGCGCAGCTCTGGGGCTAAGCATTCCTCCTCCAGTCCTTCATCGGGAGCTGGAGGTCACCCAGCGAGCGGTCCTGGACGGTGCTCCAGCATGCGCACTGCACAAATCCCATGCCCCTTAACACTCAGGGCCNTCTGAACAGCCATGACCTCCTGGGTTTCCATCCTGGGTGAGGTTGGGCTTGCAAACCCCCCGTGTTCTGGGGGCCCATGAACTCCCTCCCTGGGTTTCCACAGAGACTCTGGGCGAGGAGCCCGCTGGCGGCCCCAGGACCAAGGGCGGGTCTGCCTGACTGGCTTTTCTGGAAGTGCCAGACGTTGTGTCCACGCCTCCACCCGGCGCGGACTCTGACTCCCTCAGGAGAGGCAGGGCCGGCTGGAGACTGGGGAGGCGGACATGTGTTATTTCAGGAGTACGTTGCGAAAGTGACCGGGTCCCGCCCAGCTGGGTCCATTCAGGGATCTACGCCCATGACCAGGGAGGAACAGTGAGTCCGGAGGCCACGCTGGAGATGCTGGGCACAGAGGGGCACAGGGGCACAGGGGCAGAGGGCCCAGAGGGGCACAGGGGCACAGGGGCACAGGGGCACAGGGGCAGAGGCGCAGAGGGGCAGAAGGTCAGGGTGTGCGGCCGGGTTCGCTCTCTCTGCCTCCTCATCCTCCCCACCCCCTTCTCCTGCACCCTAACTTCCAGGGGCCCCTGCTCCCCCTCCCTGTTCTTCACAAAGAATCGCAGCACCAGGTGTGAGGCTCCGTGATCTGGATGGATGCACCCTTGAAGGGCGTGTGTACAGATTTGCTCTCTCTCACAAACCCCCAGCCCTGGCCAGGCCCGGACCCACCCCCGCTGTGAGAAGACCAGCTTCTTCCCCAGGTAGGAAGTTCAGAAACTTACATCCACGACCTGGAGACCGCTGTTTCGGTATCCTCCCGTCGCTCCTGGCTTCCCAGAGTCCTCTGCAGCTCTGACCAACTCCCCCGGCCCGTGACGCGGACCCGCCTCCCTGAGGGCCCCGAGGTGCTGCTGAGCAGGCCGAGGCTGGGGCGGGGNCGCTGTTTCGGTGTCCTCCCGTCGCTCCTGGCTTCCCAGAGTCCTCTGCAGCTCTGACCAACTCCCCTGGCCCGTGACGCGGACCCGCCTCCCTGAGGGCCCCGAGGTGCTGCTGAGCAGGCCGAGGCTGGGGCGGGGTGGGGGTGGCAGCTCCCGAAGCGGGGCGGGCTGAGCAGGGCTGGGCTTTCCTGGAGCAGCCCTCCCACCCCCGGAGACGGCAGGCCTGGCCCTTCCCTCGGGGCTGGCGGCACCGTGAGCAAGGCACGGCCGAGGTCTCATCTGCTCCGGGCTGTGGAGAAGGCCCGGAGGTCCTGCTCACGCCTGGGGGAGTGGGCGCAACGTTGGGGTGTCTCAGTGGGTTTCTGCCCCTGCCCAGCCTGCTGAGGGCTCTCCAAGGGGCAGAGGGGTCCTCCCGACCCACAGGGCCCTAGTCTCTACCGACTTCAGCCAGGTTTCCCTCTGTGCACAGAGAAAACGGATTTCTGTGTTCCAGGGGTTATTACAAAATTTTTCAGGTGAAATGCAGACGAAGTGGATAAACTCAACGAACAGAGTCCTCAGAAAGCGAGGCTGAAGGTGTTGATTATTTCTGAAGTGAAAGGCAGAAAAGCCAGCGCAGATGGACGCAGCTGACAGCCCCTTCCTGGATCCCGCGTCCGCGCACACGCGTGGCCCCGAGCCACCTCTGCCGCCTCTGCCGCCAGCCTGCACGGCTCCCTGGAGCTGGGCTCCCAGCTGCTGTGCCCGCCCAACAAAGAGCCCGGAAAACCCCAAGACGGAGGTGGCGTTCCACCTCCTCCTCCAGAGAGACGGAACGCCGCGGGCTGGGGCCTCACCTCTCCCCCGGGACCAGTCTCCCCCGGGATAGCCCCTCGCAACCCCCACAAGCAGTCAGCACCTCTTATCTGCTCCGGGCAGGCGCAGCGGCGCCAAGGCCAGCTCAGAGACCTCTTCCCTGGGCTGCGGCCAACTCTTGGGCCCCAGGAGCTGATGACAGGCCGCCCCCGCCCGCCCGCCTCCCCCTGCACCCTCTCTTGGGCGTCTTCAGATGCCCAGGGCCCGCCAGGCAGTNGCTGGCGCCTGCCAGTGAATTCATTCTGGTCCACCTCCTGAGATGCTCCCAGGTGGGCTGTCCCGCCGCTCCATCCTCTGAGCAGAGGCTGCTGCTGTCGGGTCAGCCCCACAGGAGCTGGACTGTGGGCCAGACAATGCCTGTGGGTTCCTCTGCTGTCCCCAGAGACCCGGTCAGACCGGCCTGTCGTTTGAGCATCTCTGAGCAGAGCTTCCTACAGGGCTGGGCCAGCTGGTCCAGAGCAGCTGGAGAGGCGGGGGCCGGGCAGGAGTGGACAGGTGCGTCAGGACCCAGGCCTCTCCGCTGACTCAGGACCCAGCCCATGACCTCCATCTGTCTGTCCATCATGTAGCTTGGATCTGGGGGTCCTGGGTGCTGCTATTACGCCAGGTCGCTGGGCAGGAAGCCTGGAGGTGGACCCAAGGCCCTGTTCCTTTCATCTCAGCCTCACTGCTCAGGACGTGGGCCTTCTCTGGGGCCCTGGTCCTCTGTCTGCACCCGGAGCCCTCAGGGCACAGGGGTCTGAAGGCCTGTCAAGAGACGCACAGTCAAAAAGACATGTGGCTACAAAGCAGGGTGGTGCCCAGGCGGCGTCCTGTTCCACCCACACCCCACCCTGCACCCCCATCACCTGCACCCCGGAGTCAGGAACCAGAGGCATTGGGGTCGCAGCCCGCCCCGTCCTCCTCTCCCACCCCTTCCTGGAGCCGGCTGACTATACAGAGAGGGCGCCTGGCGTGCCACTCACCCTCCTGTCTGCACTGACCAGCTCGACCCTGCCTCCTCCCCAAAACCATCGGTGACAGACAGCCGGCCCCGGACCCTTATGCTGACCCCCCAGCCCTAAGGCAGGCCGAGCGCCCGATCTGGACATGGAGGAGTCTGGCCTAGCGCAGAGGCCCAGCCCCCACCCCCACCACTGTCTCACCCACCTTAATCTTGGCCCTTCCAGGCACTTCCGGACAAGCCCTTGGCATCAGCTCTGCTGCCCCACAAGTTTTATTGGTGAACAAACAATTGAGCTTCCACTTAAATAGTGACTGAGGAAAACTAGATGTGTATAAGAGACAGCCTTGGATCCATGTCGATTAAGACCTTCTGTTTACCAGCTTCCTCCTTCCCAGTTACCCGTCCCAGGGAGGCCTCCACATGCCCCTGTGAACCCAGTTTGTACGTTTCACTACCTGTAATGAACTGCCATTCTGATGCGCTGTAAGCTCTGTCTCGGTAGCTCTTTTATTAGGATCGTAAAGTGCCTCTGTGTCCTCAGCCTCGCGGGTGTGCCTCCTGCTCCGTAGGGGGCGGGCGCATGAGGCTACAAGCCCAGCACGCGGGCCGGACAGAGGGCATGGGGCAGGTGGGGGGCATCAGACCGTGAGGTCAGCCTGGGTCCCTTCACGATCTGAAAGTCTCCCGCTAGCCCTTCCCACTCCAGGGGGTCTGAACAGCCATGACCTCCTGGGTTTCCATCCTGGGTGAGGTTGGGCTTGCAAACCCCCCGTGTTCTGGGGGCCCATGGACTCCCTCCCTGGGTTTCCACAGAGACTCTGGGCGAGGAGCCCGCTGGCGGCCCCAGGACCGAGGGCGGGTCTGCCTGACTGGCTTTTCTGGAAGTGCCAGACGTGGTGTCCACGCCTCCACCTGGCGCGGACTCTGACTCCCGCAGGAGAGGCAGGGCCGGCTGGAGACTGGGGAGGCGGACATGTGTTATTTCAGGAGTACGTTGCGAAAGTGACCGGATCCCGCCCAGCTGGGTCCATTCAGGGATCTACGCCCACGACCAGGGAGGAACAGTGAGTCCGGAGGCCACGCTGGAGATGCTGGGCGCAGAGGGGCACAGGCGCAGAGGGGCAGAGGGGCACAAGGGCGGAGGGGCAGAGGGGCACAGGGGTGGAGGCGCAGAGGGGCACAGGGGTGGAGGCGCAGAGGGGCACAAGGGTGGAGGCGCAGAGGGGCAGAAGGGCAGGGTGTGCACCCGGGTTCGCTCTCTCTGCCTCCTCATCCTCCCCCCCCCTTCTCCTGCACCCTAACTTCCAGGGGCCCCTGCTCCCCCTCCCTGTTCTTCACAAAGAATTGCAGCACCAGGTGTGAGGCTCCGTGATCTGGATGGATGCACCCTTGAAGGGCATGTGTACAGATTTACTCTCTCTCACAAACCCCCAGCCCTGGCCAGACCCGGACCCACCCCCGCTGTGAGGAAACCAGCTTCTTCCCCAGGTAGGAAGCTCAGAAACTTACATCCACGACCTGGAGACCGCTGTTTCGGTGTCCTCCCGTCGCTCCTGGCTTCCCAGAGTCCTCTGCAGCTCTGACCAACTCCCCTGGCCCGTGACGCGGACCCGCCTCCCTGAGGGCCCCGAGGTGCTGCTGAGCAGGCCGAGGCTGGGGCGGGGTGGGGGTGGCAGCTCCCGAAGAGGGGCGGGCTGAGCAGGGCTGGGCTTTCCTGGAGCAGCCCTCCCACCCCCGGAGACGGCAGGCCTGGCCCTTCCCTCGGGGCTGGCGGCACCGTGGGCAAGGCACGGCCGAGGTCTCATCTGCTCCGGGCTGTGGAGAAGGCCCGGAGGTCCTGCTCACGCCTGGGGGAGTGGGTGCAACGTTGGGGTGTCTCAGTGGGTTTCTGGCCCTGCCCAGCCTGCTGGGGGCTCTCCACGGGGCAGAGGGGTCCTCCTGACCCACAGGGCCCTAGTCTCTACCGACTTCAGCCAGGTTTCCCTCTGTGCACAGAGAAAACGGATTTCTGTGTTCCAGGGGTTATTACAAAACTTTTCAGGTGAAATGCAGACGAAGTGGATAAACTCAACGAACAGAGTCCTCAGAAAGCGAGGCTGAAGGTGTTGATTATTTCTGAAGTGAAAGGCAGAAAAGCCAGCGCAGATGGACGCAGCTGACAGCCCCTTCCTGGATCCCGCGTCCGCGCACACGCGTGGCCCCGAGCCACCTCTGCCGCCTCTGCCGCCAGCCTGCACGGCTCCCTGGAGCTGGGCTCCCAGCTGCTGTGCCCGCCCAACAAAGAGCCCGGAAAACCCCAAGACGGAGGTGGCGTTCCACCTCCTCCTCCAGAGAGACAGAACGCCGGGGGCCGGGGCCTCACCTCTCCCCCGGGACCAGTCTCCCCCAGGACAGCCCCTCGCAACCCCCGCAAGCAGTCAGCACCTCTTATCTGCTCCGGGCAGGCGCAGCGGCGCCAAGGCCAGCTCAGAGACCTCTTCCCTGGGCTGCGGCCAACTCTTGGGCCCCAGGAGCTGATGACAGGCCGCCCCCGCCCGCCCGCCTCCCCCTGCACCCTCTCTTGGGCGTCTTCAGATGCCCAGGGCCCGCCAGGTGCGGCTCAGAGGGCAGAGGCCCCGCCTCTCCGTGCAGCTGGCGCCTGCCAGTGAATTCATTCTGGTCCACCTCCTGAGATGCTCCCAGGTGGGCTGTCCCGCCGCTCCATCCTCTGAGCAGAGGCTGCTGCTGTCGGGTCAGCCCCACAGGAGCTGGACTGTGGGCCAGACAATGCCTGTGGGTTCCTCTGCTGTCCCCAGAGACCCGGTCAGACCGGCCTGTCGTTTGAGCATCTCTGAGCAGAGCTTCCTACAGGGCTGGGCCAGCTGGTCCAGAGCAGCTGGAGAGGCGGGGGCCGGGCAGGAGTGGACAGGTGCGTCAGGACCCAGGCCTCTCCGCTGACTCAGGACCCAGCCCATGACCTCCATCTGTCTGTCCATCATGTAGCTTGGATCTGGGGGTCCTAGGTGCCGCTATTACGCCAGGTCGCTGGGCAGGAAGCCTGGAGATGGACCCAAGGCCCTGTTCCTTTCATCTCAGCCTCACTGCTCAGGACGTGGGCCTTCTCTGGGGCCCTGGTCCTCTGTCTGCACCCGGAGCCCTCAGGGCACAGGGGTCTGAAGGCCTGTCAAGAGACGCACAGTCAAAAAGACATGTGGCTACAAAGCAGGGTGGTGCCCAGGCGGCGTCCTGTTCCACCCACACCCCACCCTGCACCCCCATCACCTGCACCCCGGAGTCAGGAACCAGAGGCATTGGGGTCGCAGCCCGCCCCGTCCTCCTCTCCCACCCCTTCCTGGAGCCGGCTGACTATACAGAGAGGGCGCCTGGCGTGCCACTCACCCTCCTGTCTGCACTGACCAGCTCGACCCTGCCTCCTCCCCAAAACCATCGGTGACAGACAGCCGGCCCCGGACCCTTATGCTGACCCCCCAGCCCTAAGGCAGGCCGAGCGCCCGATCTGGACATGGAGGAGTCTGGCCTAGCGCAGAGGCCCAGCCCCCACCCCCACCACTGTCTCACCCACCTTAATCTTGGCCCTTCCAGGCACTTCCGGACAAGCCCTTGGCATCAGCTCTGCTGCCCCACAAGTTTTATTGGTGAACAAACAATTGAGCTTCCACTTAAATAGTGACTGAGGAAAACTACAAACGAGATCCAAGTCGTCTCAAGCCTTAAACCACAGAGGAGAAAGCAGGGCAGTCCTGGCTCCTGGTCTGGGCTGGCTGGGGACCGCAGCCGGGGTGGAGAGGGACAGGGCAGTGGGGACCATCTGCTGCCAAGGAGGCCGCCCACGAGACCCCCAGCCTGGCTTCTGCGGCCCCAGACCCCAGAGAGAGCCTGACCCACGAGGCCGCAAGCCTGGCTTATGCACCCCCAGGCCCCAGAGAGAGCCTGACCCACGAGGCCGCAAGGCTTCGAGCTGCTGTTGTTCAGCCGCTCAGTCGTGTCCCAGTCTTTGCGACCCCACGGACTGCAGCACGCCAGGCCTCCCTGTCCATCACCAGCTCCCGGAGTCCACTCAGACTCACGTCACGAGTCAGTGACGCCATCCAGCCATCTCATCCTCTGTCCTCTGTCGTCCCCTTCTCCTCCCACCTTCAATCTTTCCCAGCATCAAGGTCTTTTCCAAGGAGTCAGTTCTCATTAGGTGGCCAAAGTATTGGAGTTTCAGCTTCAGCGTCAGTCCTTCCAATGAATATTCAGGACTGATTTCCTTTAGTATGGACTGGTTGTATCTCCTTGCAGTCCAAGGGACTCTCAAGAGTCTTCTCCAACACCACAGTTCAGAAGCAGCAATTTTTTGGTACCCAGCCTTCTTTATAGTCTGACTCTCACATCCATATATGACTACTGGAAAAACCATAGCTTTGACTAGACAGACCTTTGTCAGCAAAGTAATGCCTTTGCTTTTTAATATGCTGTCTAGGTTGGTCATAGCTTTTCTTCCAAGGAGCAAGCAAGCGTCTTTTAATTTCATGGCTGCAGTTACCATCTGCAGTGGTTTTGGAGCCCAAAAAACAAAATCAGCCACTGTTTCCACTGTTTCCCCATCTATTTGCCATGAAGTTATGGGACCAGATGCCATGATCTTCATTTCTTGAATGTTGAGTTTTAAGCCAGGTTTTTCACTCTCCTCTTTCACTTTCATCAAGAGTTTCTTTAGTCTCTCTTCGTTTTCTGCCATAAGGGTGGTGTCATCTGCATATCTGATGTTACTGATATCTCTCCCCAAAATCTTGATTCTACCTTGTACTTCATCCAGCTCAGCATTTCCCATGATGTACTCTGCATATAAGTTAAATAAGCAGGGTGACAACATATAGCCTTGACGCACTCCTTTCCTGATTTGGAACCAGTCCTTGTTCCACGTCTTGTTCTGTTGCTTCTTGACCTGCATACAGGTTTCTCAAGAGGCAGGTCAGGTGGTCTGGTATTCCCATCTCTTTAAGAACTTACCACGGTTTGTTGTGATCCACACAGTCAAAGGCTTTGGCATGGTCAAGAAGAGGTAGATGTTTTTCTGGAACTCTCTTGCTTCTTCTATGATCCGATTGATGTTGGCAATTTGATCTCTGGTTCCTCTGCCTTTTCTAAATCCAACTGGAACATCTGGAAGTTCTCAGTTCACATATTGTTGAAGCCTCGCTCAGAGAATTTTGAGCATTATTTTACTAGCATGTGAGATGAGTGCAATTGCACGGTAGTTTGAATATTCTTTGACATTACCCTTCTTTGGGATTGAAATGAAATCTGACCTTTTCAAGTCCTGAAGCCACTGCTTCAGATTTCCAGATTTGCTGGCGTATTAAGTGCAGCACTTTCACAGCATCATCTTTTAGGATTTGAAATAGCTCAGCGGGAATTCTATCCCCTCCACTAGCTTTGTTCATAATGATGCTTCCTAAGGCCCGCTTGAGTTCGCATTCCAGGATGTCTGGCTCTAGGTGAGTGATCACATCATCGTGGTTATCTGAGTCATTAAGATCTTTGCTGTATAGTTCTTCTGTATATTCTTGCCATCTCTTCTTAATCTCTTCTGCTTCTGCTAGGTCCATACCATTTCTGTCCTTTATTGTGCCCATCTTTGAACTGTTCCTGGTATCTCGAATTTTTTTGGAGAAATCTCTTCAAGACTTAGAGGGACCTCAGAAATCTGCACAGTGCTCAAAGCACCGCCCTTCAAGGGTCCACGTGTCCAGGACCCCACCAGCCTGTGGGCAGATTTTAAGCAGTGTGTCGGGGTGCCTAAGACTCTGCATTCCTGAGGGACTCTGGACAGCTGGGGCCCAGGCTGTAGGCCCTCCCTGCATGTGGGCTCAGGACTCCCAGCCTGACCCCAGGGACCAGAAGTGCAGCTCGCTGCCCTATGTGTCCTGACACACGTGCCCCCAAGAGGACCTGGGCCAGCCACCCTGGCCCAGGCAAGCGCCCTGCACCTGCAGCTCCGCCGCCCAGCCGCGGCCAGGGGCTCGGCAGACTTGCAGGTCCATGATCAAAATGCTGAGCTTACTTTAAACCAACTCTCAGCCTAGTGCTCAGAAGGGCTTTCCTCCCTTTGAAGAGTGTTGGCAAAATGCTTTAGGTTAATGGAGTTTGTCATTGGGGGCGTAGGAAGCTGGGTGTGGAAGGGGTGACGTGTGGTATGTGCCCCTTAGGGGCTTGGTGGCCGGGGCCAAGCGGCAGCATTTCTGGGCTTCAGCAGTCTCACCTGTGAGATGCAGACGGCTTGGCTGTGGGCACCTCGGGTGTGGCGGGGAGGATGCAGGAGTGACACTGGCCGGGCCGGCGTGCGACAAGCAGAAAGCCCTCGTCAGGCGTGAACACGAGCTGCTCGGCTGTGCTTGCTGCCCCCCTCGCCTCCGCTGGTGCCCGGGGTGTGGGGGGCTTACACAGACGTGCAGGGATTCCACAGCCTGGGTCGCAGACTCGAGGGTGGGAACTGGTCTGCATAAACATCAGAAACGGTGGTGAGTTCCAGACATGAAGCCGACAGGCGATGTGGTTTAGATGACACGGTGGTTTATATGGAAGACGCTGACCCAGCGGAGCCGGCCTGCAGAACTGGGGTCCACTGCAGAGCCAGGGACCCTGGAACCTGGGGCTCCTGCGCTAAGTTAGAAAGGCCCCGCCTGCCTTGAAGGTCAGACATCCCTGAATCGCTGAGAGCAAAGGGGGCACCTCCGAAGCGGGGGCTGGCGGCTTCCCCCAGAGCTGGCCAGAGTTGGGGAGCAAGCATGGCCTTCTTTAGGGGCCAAGGAGACAGGCAGACGAAAGGCAGTCAGCTCGTGCCCGGCCGCTTGGGGTCTCAGGACAGGAGGCGCTGTCGGAAGAGGCGTGGTCGTGCGGGAAGGTCACACGTCTTCTAGAAGCAGCACTCAGCACCGGTACCCCCTCGGGTGAACCCTCCCAGTCCTCCCCGTCCCAGGGCCGTGCCGCGGGGTGACTGGCCAGCCTGCCCACTGCACCTCTCACAGAAGGCCTTAGAGTTTCTGAGCACAAGAATTCAGTCAAGCCAATCAAGTACTGATCCTTAATTAATGTCTCATTTTGAGTGCGTACGTGCTGTGTCCGACTCCTTGTGACCCTATGGACTGTAGCCCACCAAGCTCCTCTGTCCGTGGAACTTGCCAGGCAAGAATGCTGGAGTGGGTACCGTTTCCTTCTCCAGGGGATCTTCCTGAGCCAGGGATCAAACCGGCGCTTCCTGTCTCCGGCACTGGCAGGCAGAGCCCTTAGCGCTGCGCCGCCACCTCGCTGACCATTATCTCCATTGCCATCCTCGTGTGCTGAACTTTACACTCTTTCTAACTGACGACACTCTCAAGTTATTTGGCATGTGTAGACATGTCCGTGTAAACTGGGTGAGTGGAGTGCTCCACCTTCGTGACGGAAATGGGACGGCTGTTCCCTGGGACAGGACTCAGAGGATCAAAGGGGGCCTGCCAGCCCCTGGCCCCAGGGTTGGACGGAGTATGTACCTGGGCCCTGTGTCCACGGCATCGCACAGTCAAGCCAGAGGCGGGCACTGAGAGACCATGGGCGCCGCAGCCCATCCTAGAGAGCACCCAGCCACGGACTCAGCTTCAGAGCCAGGCACCCGGGTGTGAGCCCTCCTGGGGATCCCCTGAATTATTCACCCCCAGCAAATATTTGCTCAGTCAGCCACTCCATGCGAGGCGCTGCCATGAATAACACACGATGCTCTCCCTCGAGAAATCTATCATTTAGGGGAGACGGGCAGGTTAATTACTGACTCTCAGGCAAGGCTGGGTGAAATAAACGCTTTAATAAACGTCTAGGAGGTGCATCACTGAGGGGCTGAGAGCCAGTGATTGAACCTGATTGGAGGCGTCGGGGTGAGCTGGCGTTTAGGCTGGGCCTCACAGGATGCCACGGGCAAGAAGAAGCAAGAGACGCAAGACCCAGGTCCTGAGCCGTGACCTCACTCGTAGCTGTGTTTACAGCTGAACTATTCAAACAGCATCCAAGCATGTGTCTGTCTAATGCCCTCGCCTCCCCATGAAGCCAAGCACCCGCCTTAGGCCTGCACCTGTCCGTGCTTCTGTAAGCAAATGGGAGTCGTGGTAATAACAGCTTCTGCTCCCCTCCCAGATACAGTCTGTAGGCTGCTTCTCACTCAGCACCGCGTTCCGAAGGCCTTCCCCCCAGGGCACAGAGACCCCCACCCCTTCTCACCCCTGCAGGGCCCTTTCCCTCTCTTGCTGCGACGGTGAACGGCCCTCTCCAGGCGCTCTCACTGGTTCTTCATCTGTCGTCCTCCTAAACGGCCGCCGTAGGCTTCAGGAAGTCAGCAGCCACAAGTCCTGAGGGCTGCACTCAGCCACAGTGTCTCTGACACAAGCGAAGCGTCAGGGTCTGGGAAGAAGCAGTCTGCGAGCACCGGGCTATCTGCTGCCCGGGGGTGGTCCCCACAGCTCAGGGCCGCGCGGAGGCCTTGCGGGTGCTCAGCACCCACGGCCAGGCTGCCGGGAAAGAGCACCGGCCACATGTCCTGAGTCTGCACGGGTGCCTCTCCCATCACAGGTGGGACCCCTCTGCTCCACGGCTGAGGCACCCAGGCTGGGAGAGGTCGCGCTGGAGAGGGAAGAGCAGAGATGGGCTGACACGCCCCATGCCCCCGGGGACGGGAGCCGCACGCCTCCTGGTCTCCCTCCTCATCTGAAACTCAGGACAGGCCTAGAGGACTGCAGAGATCAGTGCAATCGTCCACGCGGAGAGCCTGCAAGTGATTCAGTTCGGGTGTCTTCTGAAGCTGGAAGGAACACACTTGCTGATGGGTGGGCATGTGGGATGGGAGGTCGTGATGAGAGGGTGACACTCCCCCAGGGGATCCGTATGGTGGAAACACGGGTTCACCCCCGCCGAGATGGCAGGTGCGGGGTGCAGGCTTGGGTGGGAAGGGACATGCGTCCTGAGATGTCCACTGGGCAACTGAGCAGAGGGACCCGGGATCCCGCCAGCCGCCCAGGTGGATCTGCAGTTCGGGAGAGGGGCTGTCCTGGAGCTGGACTGAGAGTCACCAGCACAGAGACGATGCTGTCTCAGGCAGAGGAGACCCGCCCACCCCCAAGCAGAGAGGAGGGACAAGCAGGGAGGGCTGGGCTGAACACCAGGGCCAGAGGGGAGGCCGAGAGGGAGGAGCCTGATGGCGGGGGCTGGGGTGTTGCCCCGAGCAGGGCTGGCTTGCTGGCTGGAGGCTCACAGGGCTCAAGGTCAAGAAGACGGAGATCACACCTGGGATCAGGCAGCACGGAGGAGATGGCGACAGAGCAGAGGGGTGACCAGGGTCTGCAGGACCACACGGGGGCTTCTGACCTCAGACAGAGACAAGCCGTTAGGGAGTCTGCCAACAGGAGAGGCAGGCAACCAGGGCCAAGAGGAACTGGGGGGTTAGCTTTTCCCTGAGAGGAGAGAAATAGCTGCACATTCGTGTGCAAGCTGGAAAGACCAGGAAAGAAGGAAGTGGGGA
>SJYW01009008.1:43886-58317 GCA_006410735.1 Raphicerus campestris
AGTTTCTTTAGTCTCTCTTCGTTTTCTGCCATAAAGGTGGTGTCATCTGCATATCTGATGTTACTGATATCTCTCCCCAAAATCTTGATTCTACCTTGTACTTCATCCAGCTCAGCATTTCCCATGATGTACTCTGCATATAAGTTAAATAAGCAGGGTGACAACATATAGCCTTGACGCACTCCTTTCCTGATTTGGAACCAGTCCTTGTTCCACGTCTTGTTCTGTTGCTTCTTGACCTGCATACAGGTTTCTCAAGAGGCAGGTCAGGTGGTCTGGTATTCCCATCTCTTTAAGAACTTACCACGGTTTGTTGTGATCCACACAGTCAAAGGCTTTGGCATGGTCAAGAAGAGGTAGATGTTTTTCTGGAACTCTCTTGCTTCTTCTATGATCCGATTGATGTTGGCAATTTGATCTCTGGTTCCTCTGCCTTTTCTAAATCCAACTGGAACATCTGGAAGTTCTCAGTTCACATATTGTTGAAGCCTCGCTCAGAGAATTTTGAGCATTATTTTACTAGCATGTGAGATGAGTGCAATTGCACGGTAGTTTGAATATTCTTTGACATTACCCTTCTTTGGGATTGAAATGAAAACTGACCTTTTCAAGTCCTGAAGCCACTGCTTCAGATTTCCAGATTTGCTGGCGTATTAAGTGCAGCACTTTCACAGCATCATCTTTTAGGATTTGAAATAGCTCAGCGGGAATTCTATCCCCTCCACTAGCTTTGTTCATAATGATGCTTCCTAAGGCCCGCTTGAGTTCGCATTCCAGGATGTCTGGCTCTAGGTGAGTGATCATATCATCGTGGTTATCTGAGTCATTAAGATCTTTGCTGCATAGTTCTTCTGTATATTCTTGCCATCTCTTCTTAATCTCTTCTGCTTCTGCTAGGTCCATACCATTTCTGTCCTTTATTGTGCCCATCTTTGAACTGTTCCTGGTATCTCGAATTTTTTTGGAGAAATCTCTTCAAGACTTAGAGGGACCTCAGAAATCTGCACAGTGCTCAAAGCACCGCCCTTCAAGGGTCCACGTGTCCAGGACCCCACCAGCCTGTGGGCAGATTTTAAGCAGTGTGTCGGGGTGCCTGAGACTCTGCATTCCTGAAGGACTCCGGACAGCTGGGGCCCAGGCTGCAGGCCCTCCCTGCATGTGGGCTCAGGACTCCCAGCCTGACCCCAGGGACCAGAAGTGCAGCTCGCTGCCCTGTGTGTCCTGACACACGTGCCCCCAGGAGGACCTGGGCCAGCCACCCTGGCCCAGGCAAGCGCCCTGCACCTGCAGCTCCGCCGCCCAGCCGCGGCCAGGGGCTCGGCAGACTTGCAGGTCCATGATCAAAATGCTGAGCTTACTTTAAACCAACTCTCAGCCTAGTGCTCAGAAGGGCTTTCCTCCCTTTGAAGAGTGTTGGCAAAATGCTTTAGGTTAATGGAGTTTGTCATTGGGGGCGTAGGAAGCTGGGTGTGGAAGGGGTGACGTGTGGTATGTGCCCCTTAGGGGCTTGGTGGCCGGGGCCAAGCGGCAGCATTTCTGGGCTTCAGCAGTCTCACCTGTGAGATGCAGACGGCTTGGCTGTGGGCACCTCGGGTGTGGCGGGGAGGATGCAGGAGTGACACTGGCCAGGCCGGCGTGCGACAAGCAGAAAGCCCTCGTCAGGCGTGAACACGAGCTGCTCGGCTGTGCTTGCTGCCCCCCTCGCCTCCGCTGGTGCCCGGGGTGTGGGGGGCTTACACAGACGTGCAGGGATTCCACAGCCTGGGTCGCAGACTCGAGGGTGGGAACTGGTCTGCATAAACATCAGAAACGGTGGTGAGTTCCAGACATGAAGCCGACAGGCGATGTGGTTTAGATGACACGGTGGTTTATATGGAAGACGCTGACCCAGCGGAGCCGGCCTGCAGAACTGGGGTCCACTGCAGAGCCAGGGACCCTGGAACCTGGGGCTCCTGCACTGAGTTAGAAAGGCCCCGCCTGCCTTGAAGGTCAGACACCCCTGAATCGCTGAGAGCAAAGGGGGCACCTCCGAAGCGGGGGCTGGCGGCTTCCCCCAGAGCTGGCCAGAGTTGGGGAGCAAGCATGGCCTTCTTTAGGGGCCAAGGAGACAGGCAGACGAAAGGCAGTCAGCCCGTGCCCGGCCGCTTGGGGTCTCAGGACAGGAGGCGCTGTCGGAAGAGGCGTGGTCGTGCGGGAAGGTCACACGTCTTCTAGAAGCAGCACTCAGCACCGGTACCCCCTCGGGTGAACCCTCCCAGTCCTCCCCGTCCCAGGGCCGTGCCGCGGGGTGACTAGCCAGCCTGCCCACTGCACCTCTCACAGAAGGCCTTAGAGTTTCTGAGCACAAGAATTCAGTCAAGCCAATCAAATACTGATCCTTAATTAATGTCTCATTTTGAGTGCGTACGTGCTGTGTCCGACTCCTTGTGACCCTATGGACTGTAGCCCACCAAGCTCCTCTGTCCGTGGAACTTGCCAGGCAAGAATGCTGGAGTGGGTACCGTTTCCTTCTCCAGGGGATCTTCCTGAGCCAGGGATCAAGCCGGCGCTTCCTGTCTCCGGCACTGGCAGGCAGAGCCCTTAGCGCTGCGCCGCCACCTCGCTGACCATTATCTCCATTGCCATCCTCGTGTGCTGAACTTTACACTCTTTCTAACTGACGACACTCTCAAGTTATTTGGCATGTGTAGACATGTCCGTGTAAACTGGGTGAGTGGAGTGCTCCACCTTCGTGACGGAAATGGGACGGCTGTTCCCTGGGACAGGACTCAGAGGATCAAAGGGGGCCTGCCAGCCCCTGGCCCCAGGGTTGGACGGAGTATGTACCTGGGCCCTGTGTCCACGGCATCGCACAGTCAAGCCAGAGGCGGGCACTGAGAGACCACGGGCACCGCAGCCCATCCTAGAGAGCACCCAGCCACGNCCAGTCCTGGGGGCCCAGGGAAGGGAGGGCATCTCCGGGGGGATGCAAACGAGAAAATTCAGATGGAGAACGCGAGCGCGTCAGCTCAAACACAGGCAGGTGAGCAGATCACCAGCCGTGGTCCTGGCGAAGACCTACCGGCTCGTGCGGCCTGTGCGTCTAAACGCGGCTTCCCCTCAGTCACACGGCCCACAGAGCACACCTGTCCGGTGGGTGGACACACGCCCTAACGTGGGCGAAGCGTACGCAGGTCAGTTCGGTCATGCAGGAGCGGGAACTGTCCACCGTCCTGTTCAGAACAGCACCTCTCAGCTCCCCGGCCTGATGGGCCTGCTTCCGAATAGGTGGCAGGGCCGGTCACCCTTGCGGGGCCGCGTTCACGTTCCAGGGGCCTCTCTCCCCCGGCCCCTGAGCCCCAGACGAGGAGGGACCACGCTCACGGTCCGCTCCCAGCCCCGTCGCCCCCAGGCGGCAGGCGGGCAGGCCCTCACAGGGTCAGCACCGACGTGGCCCCCAGGTTGGTGCTCAGCCACTGGGAAGCCCCGTCCTCCCCGGGAAAACGCCTTCCAGCTCCTCTCCGCCCAACCCAGGCAGCAGCTCACAGCCTGAGCCCCGCTCCTGCCTCCCACCCTTGAGCTCCTCCCTGCAAAGTCCCAGCCAGCCTCACCCCCTGACGCCCCTCAGCCAGGCCTCTCCCACGTTCAGGAAGGTTCCCGCCTCGTAACTGCTGACCTCGCGGGGCCCCAGCTCGCCTGGCCTGTTCCCCAGCCTGCAGGTGCTGCCTCCACCCAGCACGCCAGCCACGCCCGCCTCCCGTCGCCTCCTGGCCCCGGTCCCACGGGCTCCGGCCACCACCACGTCCCCGGCCTCTCCCCACTTCCCAGCAGGGACCACCAGGCTCCGTGACGAGCGTGGCCCGCCACCTCCCCAGGCGGCAGCCCAGGGGTGTGCCTGGGTCCCCACTGCACAGACTGGGAACCGGTCTCGGGGTGGCCGCATGGCCTGCTGGGATCACACCCAGCAGGAAGAGCACGGCAGGGCCCCCCGCCGGCCTGGCCCCTGGGAAGCCCACAGGCCCCCTCCCCCAGCTGCCCAGCCTCTTTCCTCCAACTCCTGGACCAGGTGTGAGAGGCCCCCTCGTGCAGGAAACACTCTAGATATCGCAGCAAGGGCTCGGCCTGAACGCGCCTGCCGTGAGCAACAGCAGGAAGGTGTGAGTGATAGAGCGACTGTTGGTGCTTAGCAGTGCATGAGTGGAAGTGACTGAGCTGCGATAGGAGGAAGAAAAGGTTCATCTGAGGCTAAAACGGCCCGGACAGGGCGTCGTGGAGCAGGCGCATCTGAGCCGGGCCTGAAGTGCCGGGTCTGCCCCTGTGGTCTGGACCAGCCGGCTTCCGGAAGGGCGCATCCTCAGCTCCCAGGCCCCCTCACTTTGCGCACGTCTGCTTCTCGTCTGGGTTGCTGCTTGTTGCTGCAGATCGTGCCTCCCCAGCGAGGCGTGAGGGATTGTCCTACGGACGCAAACACGCTCGAGTGTTGAAACACGCACGTCCTCCTCCTCATCCAGGTGGCAGAGTCTGCGAGTGGGCCTTCCACGTGCTGCTTATCGCTTGCAGAGCCACGTGACCCCGGGGGGCTGGCCAGTCACCTGTCTCGCCGCTCACAGGCCTGCTCCCGCGGTCCACCCATCTCGGCATCCTGAGAGGCAAAGAGAAGGGCCCGCGTGAGTAGCCCCGAGTCATCACGGAGGAGAGTGTTGGAAACAGAGGTGCTGGGTCTCAGTGTGAGCAGCTGCGGGGCCAGCAATCACTCTGCTTCAAGAGACTGGCTTCCACTTCTGCCCACAGCTGAGCGTCAGGTGGTCCCGCGCAGATTCTGAGTCTCTGTCCGAGCGTCGCTCTGCTCGGTGCCTGCACTGAAGGTCAGGGATGTCGAGCATCACTGTTCAGAGCGAACGGGGAGGATCCAGCGCCAGGGGACGGGAATTCCTTCTGGCACTCTGTCCTTGCACACACGCCAAGGAGCCCGTCAAGCAGAGTATGTGACCCCTGCTACCGGGCCACGTGTATGTAGGAGGCCAGTGGCGCCTTCCAGCCCAGAACTCTGGGCCGTCGCGAATCAGGCCCTCATGAAACGCTTGGTGGCTGAATAAATGAACAACGGGCCCAGTCACCGAGCGACGTGGTCTCAGCCCTGCTCAGGCTCAAGGGGCCAGGTCTGGCAAAGGCCAGCAGGGGAGTGAAACCGAGCAGGCCCGCATGGTTCTAGAGCTCCTTTCCTCCGCCTGCCTTTTGTCTGTGGAAAAACTTCAGCCAAGAATAAGTTTAATCAGCAAAGTGAGAAAATGCAGAAGCAAAGAAGAGCAGTCAAACAAGGCAAAACAAGAGTAGTCTAGTCGGTGAGCAAAGCCAAGGACCTCAGCTTCTCCTCTGAGCTGCGTCCCGCGAGCTGTCTACGGACACTGACACCCGCCCCCCAGACGGAGAGGGTGACTACACGCTGACCAGACATAGCCATAATGTGAGCTGCCGCAGGTCCCGGAGCTGGGCTCAGAGACGGGAGCACACCGAGCCTGAGCTGAGTACTAGCCGCACTTAAGGTGACGCGGCTCAGCCCACCGGTGACCCATTTCAAGATGACCGTCTGAGCTGACTGCGCTGTTTATGCAAGGAGCCCCCTCTCAGCCTAGAAAAGCTCTTGCCCACTGACTCTCAGGGGTGGGGAGTCGGCCTTTGGACAGGAGTCCGCCCTCCCCACTCCCATCCCCAGTTGCCAGCCTCTGAAATAAAGCAAAGTGCTTTTTCCACTGAGCTTGTCTCCCCAGACCCCCACTTTCCCTGGAGGAAATGCTTCTCGGAGTCGGGGCTCTGTTACGCCCCACCCCCACCCCACTGTGGAAGCCACCTAACGTGGCTCAGTCTTCCCGGGAGACGCGCCGTGTGTCCTCTCCTGGGCTCTGTAAGTGATGACACCGAGCGTCACCCTGCTCAGGAGCTCAGCTGAGGGTGGGCCTCCACTGAAGGCCCGAGCTTCTGAGTCTGACCCCGACCTCCCGTCTCTGAATGAAGACGCCGTGGTCACGCCTCTCAGATCAAACGCAGACAGGAAAGGCCGGGGCTGCGCTCGACCTTCTGCGTGTTGCACAGCCGGCCGAACTGGCGGCCGCCGGACCGCAGTTCACAGTCCCGGGTCAGTGCCGTGGGGATCTCTCCACTAAGGCGCCGCCCACGGCTCGCCTGATTATAGGAATGATTCCAGAGCTTTACTGTCCTGATTCAGTTCCTGTTAGTCAAGATTCCCCAGAGACGCAAAACCAGTAGGCCACACCGACACTCATACAGAAAGGGATTTTAGGTCCCGTGACCCGAGGGCGCAGGTCTGCAGCGCACAGGCCAGGCCAGCAGGCTGGAGATCCCGGCCAGTCCTGAGCCGGAAGGCACTCTGGAGGCAGAATTCCTAAGGAGGAAATCAGTCTTCACTCCTGAGACTGATTGGACAAGGCCCAACACATTCCAAGGTCACCTGCTTTGCTCACAGCCGGCCTATTTAAATGCTAATCACATATAAACAGCAGTCCGAGAATCTGAAGGCGTTTGAAAGAACAGCAGGTCCTGTCTCTCCAAGCTGACAGTCACCCTCCCAAGCGCCAGACTTCCCGCGGCCGCCGCCCCTTCCCTTTATGGGCCGCGTCTTCTCTGCAAGCTTTGCCGTCTCTGCCTCGGAGCAGCCACACCTACAGCCCTTGCTCTCCGTTGCCCTTTCTCGTCTCTGATTTTCACTCAGAGCCTCACATTTATGCTTGCCGAGATATACTGTCAGCGATTTCCCTTGAGGAGACACTCGCTTCATTTATTCTCTGGCGAATGTCTGCCAAGCACCCAAAGATCCTATCATTCGCTCTTTCAAGTAAAAAAAGACGTTCTGTGGGACTTGCCTGGCGGCTCACAGAGCAAACTTCCAGAAGCGCTCATCACCCTCCCCCCAGGCGACTCGGCCTGAGCAGCTCAGCTGCTGGGCTCTGCTCCAGGGCCCAGGAGTGGCCACTGCCGAGCTGGCGGGATGCTGGAGGCCCACGTGCCCGGGGCCTGTGACCCCAGACTGTGTGCCCGGAGCCTGTGTCCCCCAGCCTGCGTGCCCGGGGCCTGTGCCCCCAGACTGTGTGCCCGGGGCCTGTGATCTGCAGACTGTGTGCCCGGGGCCTGTGCCCCTAGACTGTGTGCCCGGGGCCTGTGCCCCCCAGACTGTGTGCCCGGAGCTTGTGCCCCCCAGCTCGCGCGCCCGGGGCCTGTGCCCCCCAGAATATGAATATAATTTTAGTTTCAGCTTTACGCTCACATGGAGTACTACGATGAAACGGTCTCAATCTCGCAGACATGCGAGGACGTTGGAGTTCCCCAGCGCCCCACAGACCCCACTTTGAGAACCAGCGGCCTGGACTATTACCTTCTACTCCTTACCTCACTCCCAGTGCCCTTCAAAACCTGGCCCCTCCCCCGATTACCTGGTAATTCCACTTCTCACATCACCTTCAAAAAAACGAAGACGTTTATGTCAGTCAGACCTACACTATAGCCCAGCTCTGTGACCAGCTGAGTGACCTGACGCAGAGCAGCAAAGCCGTATGATCTTCCATTTTTCTCATAGGGGTAAAAATACTTTACCCCCTCAGACAAGTGTGAAAATTAGAGTGAATGTTTGTAAAGCGGGCGTCATTAATAAACATCACGTCCCTTCCTTTGTCCCCCACCGTGCCTAAGAAGGCAGCGATTCTCTAAAAACTCTGCCATGCTGTAACTCAGCTTTGACCAGATTCCCTCATCTCTGCAGTGAATTCCCAAGGCCCCGAATCACACCTGAAGCCTACTCCTCCTCTGAAGCCTGCCTGACTCCCCTCTGCCGCCTCTGAGGGTGACAGGCAGGTGTTTTCTGAACTCTTCCATTTATGTTAATCATATGCTTGTTCATTAGCTATTTCACAAGTGCGTCTTCTCCCTCCAGTGAAATCTGAGCTTTCGGAAGACGAACTGTTTTGAAAACTTCGTAGCTCTTTCATATCAGTGATCTGTTCCCAGCTGACGGCTGACCCCAAACGCAGTGGCTCAAAGATGCTGCCCCAGTTCCCTGGGCCAGGCCACTGTGAGGTGCCCGGTCCCTGCCCCATCACGGCTGGGGCTGGGGTCGTCTGAAGGCTCCCACCCATTCTCAGGGGATGATGGTGTCAGCTGCAGGCCTGGGGGCCGGACCGCCAGCACGTGGCCTGTCTGCATAGCCCAGGCCCCCTCACAGCATGGCGGCCAGCTTCCCAGGGCAGGGTCCTGATGGACAGGCAGCCGGGCAGGAGCTTGCTGCCCCCATGCCCCAGCCTCCAAGCTCACACAGCCTCACCTCCACCAACGTCGCTGGTTGGGACAGGAGCCAGGCCCCACAGGGACTCAGAGCGGGGAGACTTTGGCCCTCACCTCCCCAGGAGGAAGGTCGCCTCCGCGACGAGTTCCAGGCACAGGGCTGGGGCGAGCTGCACAGGCAGGGTGCCCCCCACACCCCCTGGAAATGCCCTCGGGGAATGCAAGCGGGCCCCATGGACGGAGGAATGGAGGCAGAGATGACTGTCATTGGAGCAGATGTTTTTTCTCAACCGCGATGCATTAGGGTGTAGCCCACACTGTCACCCTGAATCCTGTTCCCTGCTTACACCTCTGGTCCTCCTCCTCCAAGTGGTGAGCTCCTCGAAGGCAGAAACTGTGCCTGGGGTCCCGAGGTTAACCAGAGGCAGATGGGCAAATGGTGCTCAGTTAAGTACTGGCCAGAAAGAAGGAAGAGAGGGAGGGAGACAGAGAGGAAGCGAGGGGGAGGGAGGGGGCAATGGTCCCCTCAGTCTGCTGTGAGCTCTAAGACTCAGTGGTGTGGGGCTCTGGTCTCAAGAACCCACAGTTCTCATCTCTGCAGGAACCACAGCACAATCAGCATGGAAATGAAAAACTAATTNATGGACAGGCAGCCGGGCAGGAGCTTGCTGCCCCCATGCCCCAGCCTCCAAGCTCACACAGCCTCACCTCCACCAACGTCCCTGGTTGGGACAGGAGCCAGGCCCCACAGGGACTCAGAGCGGGGAGACCTTGGCCCTCACCTCCCCAGGAGGAAGGTCGCCTCCGCGACAAGTTCCAGGCACAGGGCTGGGGCGAGCTACACAGGCAGGGTGCCCCCCACACCCCCCAGAAATGCCCTCCGGGAATGCAAGCGGGCCCCATGGACGGAGGAATGGAGGCAGAGATGACTGTCATTGGAGCAGATGTTTTTTCTCAACCGCGATGCATTAGGGTGTAGCCCACACTGTCACCCTGAATCCTGTTCCCTGCTTACACCTCTGGTCCTCCTCCTCCAAGTGGTGAGCTCCTCGAAGGCAGAAACTGTGCCTGGGGTCCCGAGGTTAACCAGAGGCAGATGGGCAAATGGTGCTCAGTTAAGTACTGGCCAGAAAGAAGGAAGAGAGGGAGGGAGACAGAGAGGAAGCGAGGGGGAGGGAGGGGGCAATGGTCCCCTCAGTCTGCTGTGAGCTCTAAGACTCAGTGGTGTGGGGCTCTGGTCTCAAGAACCCACAGTTCTCATCTCTGCAGGAACCACAGCACAATCAGCATGGAAATGAAAAACTAATTCACTGCATTAATTCTCCCTCCAAGGACAGGAGCCATCTTTGCCTGAAGGGAAAAAAAGAGCCAGTTAAAAAAAAAAAAAATCTCATCTTTGGGCACATTTTATAAATTTAAAAGGATGCACCAGAATATTCTGTTTCAAGTCCAATAAAAGCTACCGTAACAAATAGTGGTTTCACCTATTTTTTTTCTTCTACACTCCAAGTCATGTTTTAGAAGAAATAATTCGTTTACACCTCTACTGTACATTCCCTTTGAAGGCATAGTGAAGAGAACACTTCAGAGATTAACGTATTTGCTAGTGTTAATACTGAGTCAGAAAGGAGAGCTTTCTGTTTTTGAATTAAACTTACCTTTTTAAAATAGCTGATGGAAAAACAAGCGTTAAATCTAATCAGAAGCCTGGAGATTTACATAAAATCTGATAACAAAGATCAGCTTCTTTAACAACTCCAACATCATGAAAAGGGAGGATATTTTCAAATCAGTCCTGAGCTGGGAATTCTGCGAGTCGCTCTCCTAATATTTCTGTGCAACATCACAGTCATCTGAAGACGAAGAGGACTTTCTCCCCGTGTTTTCCCGGCCTCCCGTTTTCGCTCCCCATGTGTTTTCCCGGCCTTCCATTTTCTCTCCCTGTGTGTTTTCCTGGCCCTCCGTTTTCATCCTTTTTTAAGCCGAAGTTCACGGTGCCTGGTGTCTGGCTGATTAAGGTGGGCTTCCTCCCTTCTGACCCTAGCCCAGGACCAAGGCATGGGTGCGGACACCCACCTCTCAAGCTGGACCTTCCACCAGCAGCTGACCTGAGAGAGTTCAAAATCATTCTAATCAATATTTTTAGTGTTTCACCTGTGAACGTTTAAGAATATCTATCTTCATTTCATTTCTGAGTGGGTCCTGTATTCCTACACTCAGACACCACCAGTGAAATCCCCAGCCCCCAGCGTGTGTGCGCGGCTCATGCTAAGCAGAGGCGACTCCACGAAGTGTCCCCAGAAAGCCACTAACTTACTCTGGAGCCTGAAGGGCAAGCAGCCCAAATAATCTAGGCTTTTTAGAAAAGAGAAAGAAAAGCCCTGCTTCCTTATTAACAAAGGGCAACTCAGGGTGAGCTTTGCAGACGCCACCTCGCCTGGGTTAAGCGTGAGGCTGTCCCCAGGGTCGCCTCCAGAAGGAGCCTCAGCCAGGAGTCTGACTCACACTGGTCCCCGTGGTGGGAGCGGCCCCAGCAGGCTCTCACCCTCTGGGGCCCGTCCGTTTATAACTGCAGAGACTGGCCACGATCACTTCTTACCCAGAGGAGTCCCTGCAAGTCCCTCTGAAATCATCCACACGGTTGAGTCTAAAGCTCAAAAGTTACATCCCACCCTAATTTTCCCACTCTTCCAGTCTCATAAGGCTTGCTCAGAACTGGAATGTTCAAAATAGTGTATCTGCAAAATTTGCCCATGCATTTAACTTTCAGCCTATGGGCTTCCCTGTGGCTCAGTTGGTAAAGAATCTGTCTGCAATGCAGGAGACCCCAGTTTGATTCCTGGTCGGGAAGATCCCCTGGAGAAGAGAAAGGCTGCCCACTCCATATTCTGGCCTGGAGAAGGAGCTAGCAGCCTTCTCTTTCACCTCGCAGCCTGGCTGCAGCAAGCCTATGACTGTTAGTGAACAACCACGTTCCTCCAGAGGCCAATTTCATTCAGTGTTCAGAGCACATCACTTATTCAAAAAAAAATCTCACAAAGAATATCGCTTTACTAGTAACCGTGAAGGGATTCTATAACTATACATTATAAATAATATTTATATGTACTGACCGTGAGAAGTCAGGTGTAGACAAGACAATGCCGTCAGGTGTCTGTACGATCTTCT
Source organism: Raphicerus campestris (assembly GCA_006410735.1). Classification (NCBI taxonomy): domain Eukaryota; kingdom Metazoa; phylum Chordata; class Mammalia; order Artiodactyla; family Bovidae; genus Raphicerus; species Raphicerus campestris. The sequence continues at coordinate 55,323 of SJYW01009008.1, forward strand.
GATGGGAAAGGTTTTTGTTTTGTCTGGTTTTGGCCGCCCTGCATAGCTTGCAGGATCTTAGCTCCCAACCAGGGACTGAATCCAGGCCCAAGGCAGTGAAACCGGCGACTCCTAACCGCTGGACACCGGGAATTCCCAGAAAGGCTATTTTTTTTAACACACAAAAGTGAAGAAAGAAGCCTCAAACAAAACAGTAGCAGATTTTTTTTTACCTAAAAATATAAAATCTGTAGCAGTCAAAAATCTCAATTAACAAAATTAAAAGCAAATGAAAATTAGAAGAAAATATTTGAATTATACATAATAAACAAAGCATTAATATTTCTGTCTGATTATTTTAAATATCGATAAGTAAAAGATAATCCCCATGACACAGACGGGATCAGAGTATTAACTGGCGATTCATTAAAAATAGGTAACAAATACATCAAATAGAATTCAACTTCTCTAAAATTCTAAGGAGAGTCTATCAAAACATGAGAAGTCCATTTGTCATTGAAAATACTGTGTTTATTTGGTTTTTATTGTTTTGATAAAGGTCTTTTGTGGTAAAGATCTGCTACACCAGACAGTCTCAAACACAGGTAGACAGAATGTGAATTTACCAAGAGACTCAACAATTTCAGACGCTATAACACGCTTACTCCAGTTCTGTGAGTCCAAGGAAGAATCAGAAATGTGCAAAGTCTGGGACTTCCCCGCGGCCCAGTGGCTGAGACTTTGTGCTCCCAGTGGGGGGCCAAGGCGCAATCCCTGGCAGGAAGCTAAATCCCACAAACCATGAGTAAAGAGCCTGTAGGCTGCAGCTAAGACCTGGCACGGCCAGATTTTAAAAAGTGTTTCAGAAATGTACAAAGCTTTGGATATAACGATCTTTGTGCAGCATTACTAACAATAATAAGTCCTAAGTGTTCGAGAACAGAAGAAAGAAATTGTGTTTTTTTTCTCCATTTGGTAGAAAACTATAGTTATTTTAAAAAATATGATTTTGAAAAGTATCTATTGACCCTGGAAAATGTTTGTGACAAAGTGAAGAGAAAAAAAGCAGACTCAGATCTCTGTAAATAACAAGGATTTCCCCAGGAATGCATGTCAAAGTTACCCATGTCTCTGTATTTATTAAAATTCACCCATTGATTCCAATGTGCACCCCTCCCCTGAGAATCACCAACACGCTGTATTATCCCAGTTCTGTTGTACAGAAAAAGATTGAAACAAAATTCACAAAGTATTGTGTACCTTCCTAGAAAGTAGAATTAACGGGCAATTTCATCCCAGTTTAAAACACTATTTTTCCAAGTTATTAATAATGTGTATCCATTACATTTTTCATTTTAAAAGAGGGTCATTTTTTAAATGTAAAAAATGTCCTTGATTTTGGGTGAACTACGGAGAAGGCAATGGTGACCCACTCCAGTACTGTTGCCTGGAAAATCCCATGGGTGGAGGAGCCTGATGGGCTGCAGTCCATGGGGTTGCTGAGAGTCGGGCATGACTGAGTGACTTCACTTTCCCTTTTCACTTTCATGCATTGGAGAAGGAAATGGCAACCCACTCCAGTGTTCTTGCTTGAAGAATCCCAGGGACGGAGGAGCCTGGTGGGCTGCCGTCTATGGGGTCGCACAGAGTCGGACACAACTGAAGCGACTTAGCAGCAGCAGCAGCAGGCCTTGAAAATGTTGAGAGAGCTTGATTCCCAGAGCAGCAAAAATACCAGACATCCTTGGTAACAGTATAAAGAGCATGTTTATTGAGTGGCTAACAGCTTACAATCAATCCAGCTCTAACTGTTTAACAGCTATGTTCTCTTTCTATCCAATCCAACCCACTGTTTAAAACCTGAGGATCAAAGCTCCCGTACTTACGGTCTGCTATAGATTCGTAGTCCTCTGCATTCTGGCTCAGGTCCTCTATTTTTTAAATTTATTTTTAACTTTGAACAAAATTGATTTATTTGTTTACTTTTGGATGTGCTGGGTCTTCACCGCTGCTCTGACTTCTCTCCAGCTGTGGCGCCCGTGGGCTCCCCTCCAGGTGCGACCCGTGGGCTCCCCTCCAGGTGCGGCCCGTGGGCTCCCCTCCAGGTGCGGCCGGTGAGCTCAGCTCTCGCAGCTCCAGGCCCCAAGCACAGGCTCCGTGCCTCGCTGCTCCGAGCTACATGGGATCTTTCTGGACCAGGGACTGAACCCACGTCTCCTGCACCGGCCAGTGGGTCCTTTAGCACTGGACCCCCAGGGAAACCTTGGGTCCTCTTTTCTGCCTTGATTCCCACCACACCTGTCATCCTCCGGCGCCCGGTTAAGCTCAGAATCTCGGGTGCAAAGCCACAGATCCTCACAGACGCATCACGCAGCTCAGGAAACATGTGGCTCACAGTGGACCGGGGTCTTCCAAACCGAGGTGCTGACGCCCTCACCCCCCAGCAGTTGTGTGCAGGGGCCGTGCTGAGTGGGGCCCTCCAGCAGGCCGAGGGCTGGCCTGGGCTGCACACGCTCCAGCTCCATGGGCCCCAGCGGGTCACTTGAACTTGGATAAGCGTGTGTTCTCATTGCCCAGTGGGGCCTGCGCCCGAGAGCTCTCTTGGCCACCTGCACAAGCCCCACCTGCTTCTCCCACCTCCCTTCCCATGTCACCCACAGGCTACCTCGGCCCCGAACATCCCCCAACCCAATGTCTCGCCCTGTTCTCTGCTGGGTTCTAGTGGTTACAGAGTCTTCCTGAGGTGAGAATAAATTCAACACAAATCAGAAATCAAGGTGGAATCTGTAACTTGGCACCTAGCCAGCCTGTGTGTGCTACGGATGCTCAGGATAAGCGTGTATCTCTGTCTACACAGATGCTTCTCTGTCTGTTATTACAGCTCATGGGTGAGATTGCCTCTTTCCAGACTGATGCCTTGGACGGCAGGCACGTCCCATCTCCGGGCACCTCCCCCAAGAGCAGCTGGTGATCTGTGGCCATACTGGGGTGGGGGCTGGTTTCTCAGTGTTTCATC
>SJYW01009008.1:82651-95051 GCA_006410735.1 Raphicerus campestris
GGTGATGCCATCCAACCATCTCATCCTCTGTCACCCCCTTCTCCTCCCACCTTCAATCTTTCCCAGCATCAGGGTCTTTTCCAGTGAGTCAGTTCTTCCAATCAGATGGCCAAAGTACTGCAGTTTCAGCTTCAGCAACAGTCCTTCCAATGAATATTCAGGACTGATCTCCTTTAGGAGGGACTGGCTGAATCTCCTTGCAGTCCAAGGGACTCTCAAGAGTCTTCTCCAACACCAAGTTCAAAAGCATCAGTTCTTCCGTGCTCAGCTTTTTTTATGGTCCAACTCTCACCTCCATACATGACTACTGGAAAAACCATAGCTTTGACTAGACTGACCTTTGTTGGCAAAGTAATTAAAATACATATTCCCCTAATGTTATTTTCATACTGTGAAACTGAACAGTCATTCCTTAAAGTCAGCAACTATCAGCTCAGTGTCCACATCTCAGAGGACTTTTGAAACCTCTGTTCCCTCTGCCTGATCCCAGACGCAGAATTAAAATTCAGGGCAGGACATGATTCTGAGAGTCAGGTCAGATCATCACTGGCTCAGGTGGCCACTGAGGTCCCTTCTGACCTTGAGACTGTGACTTTCCCAATGTGACACGTCTGCAGTGACAGCTCTTCTTTCTGCTGGGTGAAGCTGGTTCCCTTGTATCACTAACTAGCCTGGAAATCAGTTTTAAGCGTGTGATCAGAGGCGCTAGAACGAGAAGGTTGTTGGGAAAAGTCAAGCCCTGCAATGTGAAGTCCGTCCCTGAATCACGGACAGCAGATGGGGTCCTTGTAGCTCTCTTGAGGTGCAGTTTCCTCAGTGAAGAGTGGACTTCATGATGGCAGTCACCCCAATACCCATCTTGCAGAGCTGGCCACAAGCTTAAAGTTAAGCGTGGGAGTGTATTCTCCGAGTGCCTATGGTTTTACTTTTGAACGCTGGCATGTGAGTGTTCAGTCCCGTCCACTCTGGGACCCCGTGGACTGTAGCCCACCAGGCTCCCCTGTCCATGGGACTCTCTGGGCAAGAATACATGGGTTGCCATTTCCTTCTCCAGGGGATCTTCCCCACCTGGGGATGGAATTCACATCTCCTGCATTGCAGGCAGATTCTTTACCCACTGAGCCACCGGGGAAGGCCACTGAATGTTGGTCCTGCAGGGTGTTAAAAAGGTACATGAAGAGCAGGAAAGTCTAGGGAAAAAAAAAATGTTTGTTCTTTTTTAAACAGACTTGAATGGAAGTGAAACAGTGAAGAAGTATTCATGCTTGTGTGTGTGGAGGAAAAAATCATTAAATTTTAACTTTGTATGCAAATTTGAATTACTGAAAGACACTACATTAGCAGCTCTGTTTGCGCAGAGTATTGAAGCAAGCCTCGGGAGGGTTTCAGGCACAGCATGTGTGAGAGCTGACTGTACTGGCCTTGTCTGGGCTGTGGCTCCCTGTGACTGTTTGCACGGCAACATTGCAGTCGGGATATACTGTACATGTTTAAACTCTGCCTCCCAGACGTGGGAGAGTGTGCTCACCTCTCCTTCTGAGTTCCTCAGCCACCTTTCCAGCTGGTCTCCACGTGCGGGATTCAGGGTGCCTTGCTGCCCACCCCCCACCGCCCGACACAGGCCTCCTGGGAAAGCCTGGCTCAGGGGCGTGTCCCTCTGGCCTCAGGGCCCTGCCTGCCTTCTCTTCCCTACCGGGCTCCCAGCCTCACAGCTCTGGTTATGACTCTCCCCATCTGACGGGTCCTTCACACAGCCTCTCCCCAGGCCAGACCGTCTCCATCTTCCCAACATACTGCTCTGATCACATCTCTGTCCACACCGATAAAACCAAGTCATCCAAGTTGATCCAGCCCAGCTCCTTTTTTTAGCTCAGTTCCTACTGTCTCACATGTGAGTTCCAGGCAGGTTGTCCCTGACTCCCTCTTACAAACACCCTCTGCCCCGTACCTGCCAGCTTCACTCATCCCTCCGGGGGAAGGCCCCCTCGGACCCGCCGCCGGGGACCCTCACCGTCCCCCTCAGACCTTAGCACCAAGGACGGGTCTCTGTTTTCCTCTAACACGCAGAGCGTCACCTTACATGTGCGAAGTCAGGCAGCTCCCGGGACTTGTTTAGGTCAATGAAACGGAGTAAAGTGTGTCTCTTCTGGGAGGAGGGGCCCGTGAGTGACCGCCCAGGCCACGCGGGAATGAAGGCTCCATAAAGCCAAGCGGCCGCCTCAGCCCCAGCTGACCCTGCAGGGTTCCTGAGCCCCGCGGTGGGTTTGAACACGGCAGTTTAGGGCCCTTATTACCAGGGCACAGCCTGGCCTGTCTGCAGAACCATCTCGACTTCCAGTCACAGGTGGACGCGCCCTTCCCACCGGAAGCGATGCCCACCCTCCAGGCTGCAGGGCCCCTTCTCCCGTGATCTGTTGCTTGGTTTGTGGACATAACCTGGGGTGACCCTCTCTGAATGTCAAACTGCCCTTGGCTCTTAATGCCGGACCGTCTTTCTTTTCAAGGTCTCTTTCTGAGCCCTGGGCCTTTTCAAAGTCTTTACTGAGTTTGTCACAATATTGCCTCTGTTTTATGCTTTGTTTTTTTAATGGTCAAAAGGGACAATGATTTTATTCATTTAAAAAGATTGTTACTTGCTTATACATTGATGTGGACCAAAAATCAAAACTATTTACAAAAGGATTGTAAGTACCAAGTCTTATTTCTGTTTTCAACATCTCACCCCCATTTCACGTAAGTAAACTATTTTTTTTCCGTTTCCTTTGTACTTCAAGGGTGTTTATGCGCATATGATTAAATTGCTTTCTCTACATTTTTACACAAAAATATCCCCTGTTCTGACCCGTGTGGTTTTCATGTAACAGTGTATAATCTCGCTAATTTTGTATCAATACATGGCTTCTGGTTTTTGGACCTTGAGTCATGTGGGGCCTCAGCTTCCCAACCAGGGATGGAACCTGCGTGCCTTGCACTGGAAGGTGGCGTTCTGATCACTTGACTGCCGGGGAAGCCCCCGAACTTTTTTCTGAAAGCCAGTTTTCTAGTCTAAATATTTGACATGATGCCTCTGAAGCGTGACGGATGAATGAGCTGCACTTCTGCAGTAATACCAACACAGGGCTCCCTAGATGGAAAACCTTCCCACTGACAAGATGTGTATAAGAGACAGTCACCTTACATGTGCGAAGTCAGGCAGCTCCCGGGACTTGTTTAGGTCAATGAAACGGAGTAAAGTGTGTCTCTTCTGGGAGGAGGGCCCGTGAGTGACCGCCCAGACCACGCGGGAATGAAGGCTCCATAAAGCCAAGCGGCCGCCTCAGCCCCAGCTGACCCTGCAGGGTTCCTGAGCCCCGCGGTGGGTTTGAACACAGCAGTTTAGGGCCCTTATTACCAGGGCACAGCCTGGCCTGTCTGCAGAACCATCTCGACTTCCAGTCACAGGTGGACGCGCCCTTCCCACCGGAAGCGATGCCCACCCTCCAGGCTGCAGGGCCCCTTCTCCGGTGATCTGTTGCTTGGTTTGTGGACATAACCTGGGGTGACCCTCTCTGAATGTCAAACTGCCCTTGGCTCCTAATGCCGGACCGTCTTTCTTTTCAAGGTCTCTTTCTGAGCCCTGGGCCTTTTCAAAGTCTTTACTGAGTTTGTCACAATATTGCCTCTGTTTTATGCTTTGTTTTTTTAATGGTCAAAAGGGACAATGATTTTATTCATTTAAAAAGATTGTTACTTGCTTATACATTGATGTGGACCAAAAATCAAAACTATTTACAAAAGGATTGTAAGTACCAAGTCTTATTTCTGTTTTCAACATCTCACCCCCATTTCACGTAAGTAAACTATTTTTTTTCCGTTTCCTTTGTACTTCAAGGGTGTTTATGCGCATATGATTAAATTGCTTTCTCTACATTTTTACACAAAAATATCCCCTGTTCTGACCCCTGTGGTTTTCATGTAACAGTGTATAATCTCGCTAATTTTGTATCAATACATGGCTTCTGGTTTTTGGACCTTGAGTCATGTGGGGCCTCAGCTTCCCAACCAGGGATGGAACCTGCGTGCCTTGCACTGGAAGGTGGCGTTCTGATCACTTGACTGCCGGGGAAGCCCCCGAACTTTTTTCTGAAAGCCAGTTTTCTAGTCTAAATATTTGACATGATGCCTCTGAAGCGTGACGGATGAATGAGCTGCACTTCTGCAGTAATACCAACACAGGGCTCCCTAGATGGAAAACCTTCCCACTGACACTGTTTTCTGTTGGTATAGGAAATGCGCAACCCTAAAGTAATCCCAGAGGGTAAGATTTTATTTTTATTTTTTTGTAATTTATAGAATAATTACAAGACTGAACAGATAAATTTTTCTACCCAGTAATTTTACCAGTTTGATTTCTTCTAAATAAGGCACAGATATTTATTTTTAAAGTAGTTAACAAGGCAAACGATAGCTATAAATAATTTGATAACATTATTACACAATATTCTATTTCTAAACAAATTTTAGATGGATTTTTATATAAATTTATAAAAATCAATGTTAAAAAGCCAATTATGTATCAGAAAAGTTGAAAATCATAGACTGAAAAAGTTTAGTTGTTAATATAATGTCTACCATTACCTTTGACCTGAGTGAGTATCTAACTGTTTTGAAATGTGGGACAGTTTTTAGTTTCAAGGGTTTTCCTTTCTTTCTGGTTCATGCATACTGAAATATCAAGGGTAGAGTGAGCAGATATAGAGTAACTCACATTTTACATAGTTGTCGTGTCCGACTCTTTGTGACCCCATGGACTGCATGCAGCACACCAGGCCTCCCTGTCCATCACCAACTCTCGGAGCTCACTCAAACTCATGTCCATTGAGTCGGTGATGCCATCCAACCATCTCATCCTCTGTCGTCCCCTTCTCCTCCTGCCTTCAGTCTTTCCCAGCATCAGGGTCTTTTCCAGTGAGTTAATTCCTTGCATCAGGTGGCCAAATTATTGGAGTTTCAGCTTCAGCATCAGTCCTTCCAATGAACACCCAAGGCTGATCTCCTTCANAACTGTTTTGAAATGTGGGACAGTTTTTAGTTTCAAGGGTTTTCCTTTTTTTCTGGTTCATGCATACTTAAATATCAAGGGTAGAGTGAACAGATATAGAGTAACTCACATTTTAGATAGTTGTTGTCGCGTCCGACTCTGCGACCCCATGGACTGCATGCAGCACACCAGGCCTCCCTGTCCATCACCAACTCTCGGAGCTCACTCAAACTCATGTCCATTGAGTCGGTGATGCCATCCAACCATCTCATCCTCTGTCGTCCCCTTCTCCTCCTGCCTTCAGTCTTTCCCAGCATCAGGGTCTTTTCCAGTGAGTTAATTCCTTGCATCAGGTGGCCAAATTATTGGAGTTTCAGCTTCAGCATCAGTCCTTCCAATGAACACCCAAGGCTGATCTCCTTCAGAATGACTGGGTGGATCTCCTTGCAGTCCAAGGGACTCTCAAGTGTCTTCTCTAACACCACAGTTCAAAAGCATCAGTTCTTCCGTGCTCAGCTTTCTTTATGGTCCAACTCTCACATCCATACATGACCACTGGAAAAAGCATAGCTTAGACTAGATGGACCTTTGTAGGCAAAGTGATGTCTCTGCTTTTGAATATGCTGTCTAGCTTTGTCATAGCTTTCCTTCCAAGGAGCATCTTTTAATTTCATGGCTGCAGTCACCATCTACAGTGATTTTGGAGCCCAAGAAAATGAAGTCTGTCACTGCTTCCATTGTTTCCCCATCTATTTGCCATGAAGTGAGGGGACCGGACGCCATGATCTTCGTTTCCTGAATGTGAGCTTTAGGCCAGCTTTTTCACTCTCCTCTTTCTCCTTCATCAGTGAAGTCGCTCAGTCGTGTCCAGCTCTTTGCGACCCCACGCCAGGCTCCTCCTGCCAGGCTCCTCCATCCGTGGGATTCTCCAGGCAAGAATATTGGGGTAGGTTGCCATTTCCTCCTCCAGGAGATCTTCCTGACCCAGGGATTGAACCTGGGTCTTCCACATGCAGGCAGAAGCTTTACCATCTTGAGCCACCGGGGAAGGTGGAAGGAAGTTTTAGATTAGGTGGAAGGAGTTTGTTGTTTGGATAGTAAATTCTGCTTATGTGTTAATACACCCTGAGACCGTGACTTCTTCACTAGGCTAGCAGAGAGGTCAGGGATGCGTACATCTCTCACTCAGCAGTGCCAGGTGCTGTGTAGTTTCAGTATTTCGTGGATGTAGTTCTCATGAGAGGCTGAAGTATCATTAGTGTCTTTTAAAGCATAAGAGTCAGCAGTTTATTAGAGAATTTTCTATGGTTGAGTCCTTCTGTTTCCACTGGGATTCTGGAAATGGATTCTTTTTGTTTAATAACAAAATTTTTTTCAAGAAGCAATTTTAAATTATAAATTTCCCCACACCATTATTAATTGAAGAAGACAAGATTGCAGTTTGAATTTCAATATATATAGTAAATTGACAACAAATGATGGGAAATGTTGAGTATCAGGTTGAGAAAACAGACTCACATTATCAGAGTGGAAGATGGGCTTTATTGGTATTTTTCAGGAAGTTCAACAAATTTTTTAAAAAATAGTCACTTTATTGAAATATAACTCACATACTATAAAATTCACCCTTATGAGTGTACATCTCAGTGAGTTTTCGTACACTCACAGAGTCGTGCAAACATCACTAGTAATGTCAGAGCATCTTTTCACCCAAACCTGTTAGCAGTCGGTCCTCATCGTGCCCAATCCCCACAACCGTAGTAAACACTGACCTGTCTGTCTCCACTTTGATGCCTGCTCTCGATGTTTCATTTAAGAGGCGTCATGCCATATGTGGTCTTTTGTGACTGGCTTTTTTTACTTAGTATATTTTCAAGGTTTGTCCATGTTGCAGAACAATTTTGTTTTAAAATGAAAAAGGTTACCATACAAATCCTATATAATGATCAAAATATAACCATTACAATAATAGACTTAGTTATTCCTACACAATGTGTTTTGCACGTAAGGTGCTAATATTTATAATGAATTTTATAGATTAAAACATTTTTGCCTTAGTTCATTTTGTTGAAAGGGGAAAAGAAAGTTGCAGGGTAATGATGTACAATTAATTTTTCTAAAATATATTCTTAGTCAATGAAGAAATCTTCCTAACTTATTAAATATATCTAAAATTGGATAATGTATTTTGAATAATGTAGTTATTAAATTGAAAGATTTCATTAAAAATAGAGGGTAACTTATCTTGCTTTTCTATACAAATTAAAAATGTGAAACTTCACAGCTAACCTGAGAAGCTTTAATTTGGAAACATTCAGGCCTGAGGTTTTATGAGATGCCAAGATTCTACTCAAGTCTCGAATATTCACAGACACGAGTCTGGGGAGGCGAGGAAATGAAGATTGCAGTGGATCACAAGGCAACAGCTTGACTGTGCTGATATTTCTATATGTGTGTGTGTAAAACTAAAAAACAGTATACTCCCTAAATCGTGCAGTTTATTGTATGTCAATTATACCTCAGTAAAGCCGGCGAAAAAGATTCCCCCCTGTCGGAAACCCCGATCGTGCCATATGTCTACTCAGTGTTGTGCGCTTGGTCAAAGTCGTTTCCTGCGTGGTCTTCACTTCTTGAAGTAGTTAGGCTTAGGCAAAGATCTGGCTCCTTTTTTTTCCTGATCCTTTTTAAGAAGATTTCATTTTGCAATTTTGCTGCTTTTTTTCCATGGGCAAATATAGCACAAATATGTTAGAAATAAATCAGCAATCAATATTGGAAATAGGACATACATTTCAACTGTGTAAAATCTTTCTCTGTGTCTAGAAATGAATTATACTCTCTAATTTTAAATATATATATATATATTTTTTTTTTTAAGTGTTGTCTGGTAAGAAATCCCTNTCAGCAATCAATATTGGAAATAGAACATACATTTCAACTGTGTAAAATCTTTCTCTGTGTCTAGAAATGAATTATACTCTCTAAATTTAAATATATATATATATATATATTTTTTTTTTTTTAAGTGTTGTCTGGTAAGAAATCCCTGCAGAAATGCACACATAATAATGACTTAGAAATTTTGTTTAGAGACCAGAACAATCAAGCTATTGAGAAATATTAATATAATATTATTGACTTTGCAAGAACAAAATTGCACAATGTGCCCACATTCAGGTGCCACATCAGTAGCTCGGAAAGTGGCCTAGTTTGACGAGTCCAGAGCTGGGGGCGGAGTCCCAGAGCTGGAAGCAATCTCTGTCGGGATGTGCTGGGTCTCCGCTACAACTCTGATTCCCCTGCTGGTTTTCCCTCTGTATTTCATCTTCTGCATATGAGAAACGCAGGATGGTAGTGCCAGGCTGTGAGGCCTGTTTAAAAGCATTGACGGTAATAGACCTGTCACTGAAGAATCCAGATACTCAGGAAGCTGGGAGGGAAGTTCTGGCGTCTGTGGTACACTGCCTTTTTGCATTACGATTTCTTTCTCACATGGAAGGTTACTGTGCAGCTGTCTGGTAGAGATGAGTTCAGGAGTCAAACCCACTTGCACCGGAATCCGGATGCTTCAACTTCAGCTTTGTGACCTCGAGCAGCTCGGACACCTTCCTCGGTGTTTAGTTTGTTCTTGCTGTTGTTCACTTGCTAAGTGATGTCCCACTCTTTGCGACCCCATGGCAGCACGCCAGGCCTCCCTGTCCATCACCATCTCCTGCAGTTTGCTCAGACTCATGTCCATTGAGTCAGTGATGCCATCCACTCCTCATCCTGTGTCGCCCCCTTCTCCCCCTGCCCCCAGTCTCTCCCAGCATCAGCGTCTTTTCCAGTGAGTCAGTTCTTTGCATCAGGTGGCCAAAGTACTGCAGTTTCATCTTCAGCATCAGTCCTTCCGATGAATATTCAGGGTTGATTTCCTTTAGGATGGGCTGGTTGGATCTCCTTGCGGTGTTTGATTTCTGTATCTGTAATAGCTGGAAGCAGATTGCCCACCGTCGCGACATGGTTCTCGCACTGATGTCCTTTGTCCCAACCGTCTTTACCAGGATGAAGGCGAAGCAAACAGTCGGGGGATGGAGCAGCTCCCTCCATCGAATCTCAAGGGCCGGGTTTTCGCTGATGTTTGTAGTAGACACAGTGTCTCCTTCTGGAGCTGGGGCAGGNTCCCAACCGTCTTTACCAGGATGAAGGCGAAGCAAACAGTCGGGGGATGGAGCAGCTCCCTCCATCGAATCTCAAGGGCCGGGTTTTCGCTGATGTTTGTAGTAGACACAGTGTCTCCTTCTGGAGCTGGGGCAGGTTGCTTGCAGCCCATCATAGAAAGACTGGGGGACCCTGGGCTTGCAGTTGGTCCCCTGGGATGCAATCCTCCATGGGACTTGGGGGTCGGGGACAGAGGTAAGCATGGAACTCAGGCTGTCTGTTGAGCTGGGAGTGGTGGTCCCTTATACTGTGAGCTTGGAGGCTCCTGTCTTCCGCCAGCTTCCCTGGCACTGTGCCAGGCTAACCCTCCAGCTTCCACGGAGTGTGAAGCCTCGCCCATTCCCCATTGCTGACGCTCACCTTCAGGTTTTTGGGAGGACGGGCGGAAGCACTCGATGACCCGGCAAATGCTAGTCTCTCAAAGTCATGCTCCCTTCCTGTCTGACACCAAGAGCTTTTTTTCACTATAAATACTTGTCAACTCATCATTACTTCTTTTAGGTTTCAGTTGATACCCGTAATTAGACTCAAGCTCCATATCCTAATTACACCTCCGGGACACGCAGGCAGACGAAAAGGAGCTGCATTTTCCAGCGTTTTCCTCGCAGCTCAAGTCGGCTGTTCAAGTACCTCCAAGGGTAGACTGAAGCTTCCCCTGTCGGGTGGTACCCGAGTATCTGGCGTCGGGACCTATTTTAAATGTTTTCCATCGGATGTGCACTTTGTACGGTACAGCACGTTTGTTTTAAGAAGAAATATACAAGCAAAGAATGTCCATCACGCATTAATGTTGTCCTCTGTTTCTTGTTGANTATATATGTGTGTGTATATATATATGCAGTATATAAATATCCATTTTCTCGCAGAACATGGCATGAGACAGAGAGAGTAACAGTTAATGTTTCTGGGCCATTTGCCTTCTTGGGTCTAAGTCACTGGTCTTTCTCCTGACACTCTGGATCTTCTGGAGCCTGAGGTCTATCACACTCAGCTCCTCACAGAGCCTAGTTTCCGTAAGGTCTCCTGCATTTTCTCTTGCTTTGTTCTATCAGTGACAGTTGGGTGACGGACTCCTATGGAAGCTGCTCAGGAGCGAAGACCTCAATTTTAGGAACGAGGCACCCTCCTCATCCAGCCCCACTGTTTGGGACTGTGGTCACGAGAATAGGGAAAAGCTGATGGAAAGCTTCCCGGACCTCCAGGCTGAGGACCCTGCCTCGTGAAGGCCCCTTGCTCGAGCGCTGGCCCGGGCGAGCTGGCCGGCNGGGACTGTGGTCACGAGAATAGGGAAAAGCTGATGGAAAGCTTCCCGGACCTCCAGGCTGAGGACCCTGCCTCGTGAAGGCCCCTTGCTCGAGCGCTGGCCCGGGCGAGCTGGCCGGCAGCTGTGGATGCTGTTTGCGGCCCACAGCGTACCCCGCTCAGCAGTCGGGGTGAGGGTCCGACACCCTCTGCACGCAGCCCTGTGCTGCACTCAGCGCTGGGAGAGGGCGGAGTCAGGAACTGCAGAAGACAGGCCCGGTCATGGGGCAACCGCGGGGCATCCACGCAGCATCTGCCATGGCGCACCACGGGAGGGAGCGAGCAGCGTCCACGCGGCAGGCTCTCCATCTACCAGGACACACACTCACAGAACAATATACACACAGACACACACAGACACACGGAGCAGATACACACACACGCTCACACACACACACAATCTAACATACACTCACACACACACACACACACAATCTAACATACACTCAGACACACACAATCTAACATACACTCAGACACAGACACAGACAGACACACAATCTAACATACACTCAGACACACACAATCTAACATACACCCAGACAGACACACACACACAATCTAACATACATCCAGACACACACAATCTAACATACACTCACAGACACACACACACAATCTAACATACACTCAGACACAGACAGAATCTAACGTACACCCAGACACACAATCTAACATACACTCACAGACACACACAATCTAACATACACCCAGACACAGACACACACAATCTAACATACACCCAGACACAGACACACACACTCTAACATATACCCAGACACAGACACACACACACAATCTAACATACAGACACACACACACAATCTAACATACAATCACAGACACACACAATCTAACATACTCAGACAGACACACACACACAATCTAACATACACTCAGACACAGACAGACAGAATCTAACGTACACCCAGACACACAATCTAACATACACTCACAGACACACACAATCTAACATACACCCAGACACAGACACACACAATCTAACATACACCCAGACACAGACACACAATCTAACATACAGACACACATACACAATCTAACATACACTCACAGACACACACAATCTAACATACTCAGACACAGACACACACAATCTAACATACACTCACAGACACACACACACAATCTAACATACACTCAGACACAGACACACAATCTAACATACACTCACATACACACACACACACACAATCTAACATAGTCGCATACACAATCTAACATACACTCAGACACAGACAGACAGAATCTAACGTACACCCAGACACAGACACACAGTCTAACATACACTCACATACACACACATACAATCTAACATACACTCCAGACACACACAATCTAACATACACTCACACACAGACACAGACACACAATCTAACATACGTTCAGACACAGACACACACACACAGAGGCCATTTTCTTTACACTCAGTGTGAATACCTTATTTACCTGTTTTAGATAAATAGATTTTTTTTTCAGCATTATCTTTAGTTTATAAGATGCTAGAGAACACACGGGAGAAGGCAGTGGCACCCACTCCAGTGCTCTTGCCTGGAAACTCCCATGGACGGAGGAGCCTGGTGGGCTGCAGTCCATGGGGTCGCTGAGTCAGACACGACTGAGTTACTTCACTTTCACTCTTCACTTTCATGCACTGGAGAAGGAAATGGCAACCCACCCCAGTGTTCTTGCCTGGAGAATCCCAGGGATGGCGGAGCCCAATGGGCTGCCGTCTGCGGAGTCGCACAGAGTCGGACACGACTGCAACGACTCAGCAGCAGCAGAGAACACACACCACGGAAGTGTTTCTGAGTTAGTAATATACACATGTATGCATGCATATTTTTAAATAATAAGATT
>SJYW01009008.1:119610-171298 GCA_006410735.1 Raphicerus campestris
GGGGGGGGGCGCGGGGCGGGGCGCGCTCGGGGGCTCCGGGCCTGCCCGGGGGCAGCCCGCCCTGGGTGTGCTCCTGGAAAGGGAGGAGATCTCGCTTGCCTTCGGCCTGGGACAATGGTAGTTGTTTGTGGCCCAGAGGCTGAGAGAATTCCCGGCAGTTTTCTGTTGTTTAAATCGGTCTCCTCCCCGTGCGTTGGTCTGGGAGAGGTGTGGGAGGGCCTTGGAGGGGAGGGACCCCGAGAGCCCGTCCTCCAGCCGCGGGAGAGACACCTTACCCGGGACTCGTGTTCTCTTAGGGAATGATTTTACTAGCATCTATTTCCGATTTGTCCCAGTAGGTTATTACAAGTTAATACTGTTTACTGAAATGCCGTCTTTAGGGCCCCAATCCTGTTGGACGAATTTGAGCATTCTCATGAAATTGAATCCCTTATCATTAAACCCCTGTTTTATAGTTTTGAGCAAACTTGACTTTAGCGTCCCAGCGTCTTGATTTTGCCCGTGATGGGGGGAGCGGGGGGATCCATTTCTTCCGTCTGCGCTGGCAGAGCCTTGCGTCTTAATACGTAGTTGAATGCCAGTATGAATTATTAGGTTCAGGGTGCCAGCTGAACACTTACGATAAGTTACTGTTGGTTCACAACTCATCTTCTCTAATGATTTTACGAGTTAGGTGCTAGTAAACAAATTAATAATGCGTAGTCGTGTTCATTCATAGGTTTATTAGCAGGTCTTTGAAAAGTGACGTGCAGTCATCTAGCCTTCAGGATTATGTTGTCTTTCAGAATAATGAGTTCATTTTTCTTTTTTTCTGGTTTAAAAAATACAGATGTAAAATATTTTGGTACATACTTGTTTGGCTTTTCTGTTTGAATGGACCTATTTATAATTTTTTTTTTTTTTTCAGAAATTTCCCAAGTCTGGTTGAGAAAAGGAATCTTTTTTCAGTTTAGTGATAGATAATTCAGTTTACTCTTTGGGATTCTGAATGCGTTGGCATTTAAAAAATCCTGAATCAGAAGCACAGTTACTTTTATTAAATTCTGTTTTTAAGCACTCGTTTGAGATTTCTTCTGTCCTTTCTGAGATACACTATCTGAGTAGTTTTAAAGTAAAACTGGCCTGTCATTCAGAGAAATATGGTTTTTTTTGGTTATTCTGTGGGTGAAAAGTTGCTATGCAGATGTTGAAGCAAAGCAAAAGTTGAAGGACATTTCAGGCAAATGATTACATATTTCATTTAGGAATGGCAACCCACTCTAGTGTTCTTGCCTGCAGAATCAACCCCATGTAAAGAAGGGCCTGGTGGGCTACAGTCCTCGGGGTTGGGAAAGTGTCAGGCATGACTTAGCAACTAAACAACAACCTCCCCACTGACAGCTGAACATTTCTAGAAATGATCCTCCAGGATTATATTAGAAAGTGTTTCTTGATGACATAAATTTGCTTTTTTAAATATCCGTGTTGCTTTCTTAGCTCTTACACTGTGTCTGGTGCCTCGTCTACACTTTGATTTTTTGTTTTCTGGAGAACCTTTGCCTGCTGTTACGTTTATTCTGGTCTTTGGAAGTGTAAGCTTCACATTTAGCATATATTTTTCATTATCATGAAGGTAAACTAAAGTTAATGATTCCCTCAACCAATATTTTAAAGCCAGTGGATTCGAGTTGCTTTATCTAAACTTTTTTTAATATCTGGGAAATGATGAATTTTCCCTCTATTTGTCCATCACAAATAATTTTCCTTGTAAGAGTGTAATATCATACTGGCCTTTATTATGGTCAATAAATGTTGAGCAACTTTACTTCAGAATTTGATTTGTAAAAATCAGATGTAAGGCATGTATTTATATATTTGGATATATATTTATATGTATATATAATTTTTTAAATTACATATACGAGAGTGTGGTTGTTAGTTTGTTTTCTTCTGAGAGCTTTTTTGGAGAGGTTACAATGTTCAGTGAGTGAAGTTGCTCAGTCGTGTCCGACTCTGTGAACCCATGGACTGTAGCCTACCAGGCTCCTCCCTCCATGGGATTTTCCAGGCAAAAGTACTGGAGTGGGCTGCCATTTCCTTCTCCAGAGGATCTTCCCGACCCCGGGATCAAACCCGGGTCTCCCGCATTGCAGGCAGACGATTTACCGTCTGATCCACCAGGGGAGCCTCTGTTACCAAATTATGTAACTGTTGACCATCTGTGATGGGTGGTTTCAGGCAGCATTGCTCACTGCTGATCTGGGGTGTTTGTGTTTAGGGAGACGATAAGCTTGGCTTTTGGGGCTACTGTCACTTTTAAAGAAAATTAGGATACGTTTTAACATCCGCCTCGTTAAGTTTGCCTCATATTCACCTTTGTATGCAGAAAGGCTTCCAGAGAAGAGACAGAGTATATTTTATCATTGTGTTTCCTCCCTGATTATGTTTAAAATGAAAGTTGGTGATCTAAACTTAGAGTCAGTGCTTCATCACCAAGAAACTGATATTAAGTTGAGTTAATATCTTGATTACCATGGAGAGCTATAGTATGTGGTAATGCCTATAAGAGCTTCTTAGTCCCCCCGTCCTTATTTTTAATGTTAAGCCTGCTCTCTCAGGGGTTTCTGGTTATCCGTCATAGCAGAGTTCTTGTAGCTCATCGCCGTACTTCCTCAGGAGAGGGCTTCTCTGGTTACCCAGAAGTGTGCGTGTTGTTTTGGGTGTTTCGTTGTGTAACTAATGTTGTCATTATAGCCATTGGTTTTGTCTGAATCATTCTCTGATTGCATGAAGGCAAGAGCTTAGCATTTTATTGTTTGAAATGTCAGTTTTGTGTCTGGCACAGGGTGCGTGCTCAGTGAAGACTTGGTGAGAAGAATGCTGAACATGGCTTCCTTTTTGTGGACCTTTATTCTTGACTACACAGGGATATGAGCTTTCAGAAAACTTAGTGAAATTGTCCGTTAGATGTTTGTTAAATGTTAAATGTTTGTTGTTTCATGTCTTACTCTTTTGTATAAACTTCACACCTAAATGCAAAACCCGTGCTGCGTAGGTAGTGGACCAGTTCACTTTTGTGAGATGCTTGTTTTGTGTATTACTTACTGAATTCATTGCCTTTTTTTTGGCATCGATGGGGAAAAGGTTAACCTAGAATTTTTGTGGACACCCGTCTATTCTTTATTGAAGGTGAATATGTTATACTTTAAGGCTGATTAGTCTTGAGAAGTAATGTGGTGCTTCATACTACCCAGGCTACCCAGAGGTGCGTGTAAAAAATGACTCGTAGTTTGTCAGCAGAGGTGGAGTAGGAAGTCTTCAGATGAGGTCGTAGTAATTGCATAATTTGGAGCTTAAACTGGGCTTCCCTGGTGGCTCAGATGGTAAAGAATCCACCTGCAATGTGAGAGGCCTGGGTTTGATCCCTGGGTCACGAAGATCCTCTGGAGGAGGGCATGGCAACCCACTTCGGTATTCTTTCCTGGAGAATCCCATGGACAGAGGAACCTGGCGGGCTACAGTCCATGGGGTCGCTAAGAGACGGACATGACTGAGCAAATAAGATATATACTTTGGACTAATGCTTAGGTTGTAACTATGCTTTATCATACCACTTAACTATATTTGAGGCTGTTTTGGAAACAGCAGTTGTATTGTTAACCCTTGGTACTTCGGAAGATCTGGTGACCAGTGTGTAATGAGATGGGCAGTTGCCAGTGATGTGTTTTTAGTATTTATAGGCATCTCTATTCCTTAAAAAAAACTTTTTTTTCTTCTGTAGTAATTGGTTGTGGTTTGTGTTTGTGGGTGTGAGGTCAGGGCACCGTTGTCCCCTTACCTTGACCTGAAGCTGCATCTCAACCAGCCTCACTTCGCTGTGTTCCTGTCAACGAAGCAGTAATTTTGCCGTGTGCGGTTTATGGGCTTAATGGAATGTAAATGTTGTAAACACAGGCCTTTCTAGAATTGTCAGATTTTGATTGTGGTTAATAGTAGAATACAGAGCTCCAATACTTTGGCCCCCTCGTGCGACGAGCCGATTCACTGGAAAAGACGCTGATGCTGGGAAACACTGAGGGCGGGAGAANGGAGGCCCGTCTTGGGACCGCGCGTCCCCGGCAGCCCGGAGCGCCGCCGGCGGCCCCTGCGGGGAGGCCCGCGGGCCGAGCCGAGCCTTTCCGGGCGGGACGCGGCCGCCGCCCGCCGGCTTTGCGCGAGATCGCTGGGCTCTGCGGGCGGCCCGAGGCCTCCCTGCGCGCTTCGTGTTTAGCAGGGGGCTGCCGGCAGGCGGTGAGGCCGGCCGCCCCCATCCGCGGGGACAGCCTCGGGCGCGGCGGGCTGCTCGGCGCGGCTGCGCGGGACGGCGCCCCCTGCGGTCGGCGCGGCGCGGCTCCCCCCGCGGACCTGAGAGGGGCCAGGGCCGCCTGCCTAGCGTGAGCTGCTGCCTGGAACGCTTGGGGATTGCTTTTAAGAATTCTTTTGGGTTCAGCTCATTTTTGAAACATTCTAAGGCAGATATTAAAGTCTGTATTCATGGTATTTTCCAACTAGGGCTCTACAGTTAACAGATACATATTTAAAGTTGAATATAATTCTCCTTATGATAGAAAGATAGGTTTCAACATTAATTCATTTATTTTGCATATATTTACTCATTTTTATTTGTACAAACCTATTTTCATTTCTTGTTGTTCAGTCGTATCCAACTCTGTCCGACCCCCATGGACTGCAGCACGCCAGGCTTCCCTGTCCTTCACCATCTCCCAAAGCCTACTCAAACTCATGTCCATCGAGGTGGTGATGCCATCCAGCGATCTCATCCTCTGTCGTCCCCTTCTCCTCCTGCCTCCAATCTTTCCCAGCATCAGAGTTTTTTCTAGTGAGTTAATTCCTTGTATCAGGTGGCCAAATTGCTGGAGCTTCAGCTTCAGCATCAGTCCTTCCAATGAATATTCAGGACTGATCTCCTTTAGGATGGACTAGTTGGATCTCCTTGCAGTCCAAGGGACCCTCAAGAGTCTTCTCCAACACCACAGTTCAAAAGCATCAGTTCTTCGCGGTTAGCCTTCTTCATGGTCCAGCTCTTACATCCATACATGACTACTGGAAAAATACAGAACTTGAATTTGTAAGATCCAAGCATGTGCATTTTTGCTGCTGAGAGATACTGGCTACAGCCTAGCTGAAGGGTGACTGACGTTTCATTGCTCCGACTCGCTCGAGCTGTGGTGTGGCCCCCTTCCTCCTGGTCAGTGTCCAGTTCTGAGCATTGGAGTCAGATATTCCGGGTGGCCTGGTGTGGGCTGTCTCCTGGCGCTCTTCTGTGCTCCCAGGCCTCCCCTCCTGAGCTTGGTCTCTGCACAACGGCAGCGGCCGAACCGAGAGCGCTCTTTCCTGCCGTGTTGGCTGTGCTTCCCCTTAGCATTACTGTCTCTCCGGAGAGAGAAAGACCGCACAGATTAGTATTCATATTCTAAGATCCGCCATGCACGACACCGGACTTTAATACTTCTAAATAGTATGTGAGCATACTGCTTTTAAAAATGCATGTGGCAAAAACAAACTATGAGAATACTGAATTTGTTAAAGATTACCGACACTTGAGACTGACTTGTCTGCTCAGTGGCAGCGTTTTGCAGGAACACGTTGTGCTGTTCCTCCATGGTGAGGTGTGAGTTCATCTGGAGCTCTGGTGGCCACTTTCTTTTTATAGGTAGTATTACTAAATCATTTAGATGGAGCACTGTTTTTAACCACATAATGAGACATATTTATTAATAGACATGTTGTTTTAATTTCCCAGGGTAATACAATACAGATCTGAAACCTGAGTTGCTGAATAAGTGAGTCTGGGAACGGCTCCTTTGTGGATGAGCTGGGCTTGTCTTACTCAGGAGGGTCCTGCCCAGAGCACCGTGGACAGTGTCTTCACCATGGTTCATGTTGAGGACCTCAAGTATTTTGAAATAGGTTTTTAATTCTGTTTTGGCAAAGGTGGCCTTGTAGACTTCATAGAATAATTCATGTGTTTTTATGCCAAACTTGTTGATTTCATTTTTTAAAAATAATTTTTTATAACCTTCATTAAATTGTTATTTTACGAATGTCAAGAATAGTACAGTTAAGGCCAGTAAATCTGGAAAAGCACTAAAAAAACTTGTGATGCTGTTTCATGGTTTATTTTTGAAGCATATGCTTGAAAATGTTGTTAGACATGAAGGAGTCAAGGCATTTGCTTTCTTTGTATTATGAAAACTGTATGTTTCTTTTGAATATTTGGGGAATGTTTGAAGTATACATACTTAGTTATTAATTACTTGCATTTTTAACCCAGTACTAGATCATTTGTTATTGATCATGTTATTAAGTTTGCAGTTTTTGTCAGGAATCCAGTTTTAAAAGCTTTGTAGGTTCTTCTGATGATAGCCGTGATCGTTAACATTCTGTGGGTGTGTGGTGTCTGTGCACTTGGCATTAGTGTGAGTGTGTTTTCTGTATTATCTCCCTTAGTTTTCAGAGCAGTCCTGTTGGTGGGCGGACAGCTGGTAAGCTGGGGGCAGTGATCTGCCCAGGTCGCATGGTTCTAGAACAGAGCGTTCTTGTAACTCAGCACTGCAGGTTTTATAGAAAAATAATTTATGAGTAGAACAACTTAGAGCATAATTTTAAGGAATAACCAGAGGTGTGATACAGTGAAACGTTATGTGTATATGTATATATATCGTCTATTAGGTAGGTACAAAAGTAATTGCGATTTTGGCCTGAATTTTAAATGACTATAACTAGGCTGAAATGCATCTTTATTAACCAGAATAGGAACCATTACAATCAACACATTTTTGCCAGTGAGAAATAAGTTTCTTTATTCTTGTAGCTTAAAAATCCATGCTTTGGGATTTGAGGAACTCTTGGAAAGCATTTTCTGCCTCCTGCTGGTTGTGGAAGCATTTTCCCTGCNAAAGTAATTGCGATTTTGGCCTGAATTTTAAATGACTATAACTAGGCTCAAAAGCATCTTTATTAACCAGAATAGGAACCATTACAATCAACACATTTTTGCCAGTGAGAAATAAGTTTGTTTATTCTTGTAGCATAAAAATCCATGCTTTGGGATTTGAGGAACTCTTGGAAAGCATTTTCTGCCTCCTGCTGGTTGTGGAAGCATTTTCCCTGCAAAACTTTGTTGAGATGCTTGAAGAAGTGACAGTCGGTTGGTGAGAGGTCAGATGAATATGGCAGATGGGGCAAAACTTGGTAGCCCTTGTTCAGCTTTTGAAGTGCTGGTTGTGCGACATGTGGTTGAGCGTTGCCATGTGCGGAGGAGAGCTGGGCCCTTTCTGTCCACCAGTGCTGCCTGCGGGCATTGGCAGTTTTTGCTGCATCTCGTTGATTTGCTGAGCTTACTTCGCAGATGTAGTGGTTTTGCCAGCGTTCAGAAAGCTGTAGTGGCTCAGACCTGCAGCAGACCCCAGCAGTGACTGTGACTTTTTGGTGCAAGCTTGGCTTTGGGAAACGCTTTGGAGCTGCTTCTCAGTCCAGCCGCTGAGCTGGTCATTGCCAGTTTTATAAAATCCACTTTTCATCACATGTCACAATGCAGTCAAGAACTGGTTCATTGTTGTTGCACAGAATAAGAGAAGACAACACTTTAAAATGACAGGTTCTCAATTGAAAGAGACACGTGTACCCCAGTGTTCATTGCAGCACTGTTTACAATAGCCAGGACATGGAGGCAACCTAGATGTCCATCAGCAGACAAATGCATGAGAAAGCTGTAGTACATATGCACAATGGAGTGTTACTCAGCCATTAAAAAGAATGCATTTGAATCAGTTCTTATGAGGTGGATCAAACTGGAGCCTTTTATACAGAATGAAGTAAGTCAGAAAGAAAAACACCAATACAGTATACTAACGCATATATATGGAATTTACAAAGATAGTAACAATAACCGTGTATGTAAGACAGCAAAAGAGACACAGATGTATAGAACAGTCTTTTGTACTCTGTGGGAGAAGGCGAGGGTGCGATGATTTGACAGAATAGCGTTGAAACATGTGTATTACCATATGTGAAACCAATCGCCAGTCCAAGTTCAATGCATGAGGTAGGGTGCTCAGGGCTGGTGCTCTGGGATAACCCAGAAGGAATGGGATGGGGAGGGAGGTGGGAGGGGGCTCAGGATGGGAACACATGTACACTCATGTCTGATTCATGTGGATGTGTGGCCCAAACCACCAGAATATTGCAAAGTAATTAGCCTCCAATTAAAATAAATAATAAAAATAAATAAATGACAGGTTTTTTGTAGTCTCCCGAGCACCCACTTACCCAGCTTTTCCACTTTTCCAGTTTGCCTGAGATGCTGAGTGACTCTAGCGTGGTCGGCACTGAGTTCTTCCGCAGTTCCCGCGTCGTCGTAAGAGGGTCAGCTTGGCTGGCCGTTGTCGGCGGCGGCCGCTCCGCCCTCGTCTTCGCGGCGCTGGGCGCCTTTGCGGAGCGCCCTGAAGCCCCCCGGCGCTGCTGGCTGGTTAGCAGTTCCTGCCCCAAGTGCTGACGCCGCGAGTCGCCGCGAGTCGCCTCTTGCTTTACGACCCATTCTGAACGCGAATAAAAAAATCGCTTGAATTTGGTTTTCACCTGACATCGTTTCTGTAGGCTAAAATAAATACAAAAGAAACAGCAGGTAATAAGCCGTTGGCAAAATGAACACGAAGCGAGAGACGTGCGCTGAGATGACGTGCGGCGACCACACCTAAGAATGTGCTCCAGCCAGCGCCGCTCCACAGCGAGCTTCTGCACCAGCCTGGGTGTAAGCATGAGTGTGTAGGTTGGGAGGCCTCGCTGTGCCTTACCTTTAGATGGGTGAGTGTGCCACGTGGTCAGCGTGGCGTGGCCGCCGCCTTTTCTCACTGTCTGCAGACGTGGACCGCTGGTTCGAGTGTGAAGCCTGTCCGAGATGGAGCAGGCTCCTGTCCCCCAGGTGGCCTGCGCCCCCCGAGGCGGGGGTCCTGCCGTGGAGACGCTGTGGCCGGGATCCAGTGTCTGCTCCCCGGGCCCCTTGCCTCCTGAAGGGCCTCCTGCCCCTGGGCCCGGGTGTGGCCCCGGCCCTTCCCTGGTCTGAGCCTGAAAGGAGTGACAGGCGGAACCTGTTTGCCCGCTGACTCTGCCTTCCTGGGCTGCTGTTTACAGATTAGCAGTTTCCCCCAGGTGCCACTGCGGTTTCAGCAGAGTCCTCGGGGGCTGTTCCTTGGTTGCTGCTGACGATTCTAACGTGTCCCGAGTAAATAGCTGCCCTTCGGAAGGGAGGATTTCAGACCAAACGGCCGTCCCAGGGCCCTCCGGGATCCCGCTCTTCCTCCTCTGCTCGGGCGCCTGTCTCCTCCTCCTGAAGGAGGCGCAGGCCAGGAGCTTCCTGGCGGGAGCCGAGTGTGCTTTCTTGTGCGAGGCAGGGACTGAACACCCGACCTGGGCAGCCGCCGCCCGCCGCCCGGGTCTGCGAGGCCAGCGGCCTCGGCGTGCTCCCTGGGCTGGTCTCGCAGGACGGCTGGACGCAGGGAACCTCAGGTTGGCACCCACCCTGCTGTCTGTGTTTGTGCCACTCTGAGGCCGCGTTTGCCCCTGGAGTCTTGTGGTTCATATTCCAGTGCAAAATGTAATTTAACGTTCAGGTTAGTAGTGTTTTTCGAATACTCCACGTGTGTGGTTTGCACAGCTTCTAAGCAAGTTTCCGATGCTCAGGAGTGTTCCGTGTATCCGTCTAATAACATTTTTAGACATTTTATATTAAGTGTGTGTAGTTACAAAAGCGTGTGATTGGTACGGACAGCTTGATTCTTGAGAAACCGTGCAGATTTTACATTGAATAGAGTGATTAGTTGCTATCTGCTTCTATGAGCGTCTGATCAGGTAAAAAGTTCAGAAACGGTTATGCATTTACCGCAGGGCCTGAGTGTTGTGAGAAGTTGCTTCTGTGGCGTATCTGTGTTTATTTCTCTTTTCAGGGGCTCAGTGCTGTTAAAATGCCGACGTTTAAGCCCTCTCTTGGGCCTGTCACTGGGCTGGGGCAGCGTTCGTTCACTCGCAGTGGTTTTCCAGGCGCCCGCTGTGCTTTCGGCGCTGCTGGCAGGGCCTGGGCCTCCTGCGGGCGGCCTGCCCTGCTGTCTGGGGTGGAGGTGAGGGGCTTCCTGGCGTCAGCGGCCGGCCGTCGGCCTCCAGCTTCAGCTCCCGTGGCGCTCCCCTCCACGGGCTGGTCCCTGCAAGTGCGGGGCGCTCAGAGCTCACTGGAGCCCTGTGCGTTCCGCAGCGGCTCCTGTCTGAGTGTGCAAGAGCCCTGGGAAGTGTGTCTGGAGCGCGGTGCGCGCCCCGTCTGGGTCCTGAGGAGCAGGCCCCCTGGGCAGCCGGAGACGCGAATCTTCGGATGACAGGGAACCTTCTCTGTGGTTCCGTGGAGGGCGTTCCTGGCCAGGAGCGTGGCTCACTCAGCAAGAATGTGCTCCGCTGATGCCCGTGGAGCTGGGTGAGCCGGGGACGCCTCCAGGGGCGCAGCCTGTGGGGGGTGCACCCCGCGCCATGCCGGCCGGGAAGCGCCTGGGCCGAGCCTTTCCTGAAGCATAGGCACAGCGTCCAGCAGTGCATTTCGGGAACAGTTCGCTCTGAATCCTGATGAATTTGTAGAAAAGGTGGAAAGCTGACTCAGGAAGAACCCGGTGAGTCCGTCTGTGGGCCTGTGCACATACAGGCATGCCATTCCTTGGGTCTCTCCGCGCCTCCCTGAACCCGCGTCCCAGGAGCTCGCCTTCTTGCACCAGGCCTGACCGCGTGCCTTGCTCTGGCCGGTGAGTGGCCCCCCTGATAAACAGCTCTAGGCCCCAAATCCACCTTCTGTTTCTGCTTGTCCCTCTCCCACGAAGCCGTGTCCCAGGCGGGGCTGGTGCGGAAGCCTGGAGTAGAGAGGTGTGGCGTCTGAGAGCAGTGGGACTTTGGAGTGGGGCGCCTGAGCTCTTGGGTTTGTCTGTCTTTGCAGCATGGCCTAGTGACTGAAAATCGGGTGTGTCTGTGTCTGGACATACAAGTGTGCGGCTGACTCATGTGAAAAGACCCTGATGCTGGGAAAGATTGAGGGTGGGAGGAGGAGGGGACGATAGAGGATGAGATGGCTGGATGGCATCACTGAGTCAGTGGACATGAGTTTGGGTAAACTGCGGGAGTTTGTGATGGACAGGGAGGCCTGGCGTGCCGCAGTCCGTGGGGTCGCAGAGAGTTGGACACCACTGAGCCACTGAACTGAACAAACGTGCCTGCTGGCCCGTCTGGGCCGAGGCGCTGGCCGCTGGCTGAGGAGCTAGCTGCACGTGTCAACAGGTGGGTTTCTTAGGGGCCTTGTAAGCCAAGGTAAGAACACTGCAGGTGAAATAAGGTGGTGTGGTTTGCAGCTGAGCTCTCCGNCGCCGCGAGTCGCCTCTTGCTTTACGACCCATTCTGAACGCGAATAAAAAAATCGCTTGAATTTGGTTTTCACCTGACATCGTTTCTGTAGGCTAAAATAAATACAAAAGAAACAGCAGGTAATAAGCCGTTGGCAAAATGAACACGAAGCGAGAGACGTGCGCTGAGATGACGTGCGGCGACCACACCTAAGAATGTGCTCCAGCCAGCGCCGCTCCACAGCGAGCTTCTGCACCAGCCTGGGTGTAAGCATGAGTGTGTAGGTTGGGAGGCCTCGCTGTGCCTTACCTTTAGATGGGTGAGTGTGCCACGTGGTCAGCGTGGCGTGGCCGCCGCCTTTTCTCACTGTCTGCAGACGTGGACCGCTGGTTCGAGTGTGAAGCCTGTCCGAGATGGAGCAGGCTCCTGTCCCCCAGGTGGCCTGCGCCCCCCGAGGCGGGGGTCCTGCCGTGGAGACGCTGTGGCCGGGATCCAGTGTCTGCTCCCCGGGCCCCTTGCCTCCTGAAGGGCCTCCTGCCCCTGGGCCCGGGTGTGGCCCCGGCCCTTCCCTGGTCTGAGCCTGAAAGGAGTGACAGGCGGAACCTGTTTGCCCGCTGACTCTGCCTTCCTGGGCTGCTGTTTACAGATTAGCAGTTTCCCCCAGGTGCCACTGCGGTTTCAGCAGAGTCCTCGGGGGCTGTTCCTTGGTTGCTGCTGACGATTCTAACGTGTCCCGAGTAAATAGCTGCCCTTCGGAAGGGAGGATTTCAGACCAAACGGCCGTCCCAGGGCCCTCCGGGATCCCGCTCTTCCTCCTCTGCTCGGGCGCCTGTCTCCTCCTCCTGAAGGAGGCGCAGGCCAGGAGCTTCCTGGCGGGAGCCGAGTGTGCTTTCTTGTGCGAGGCAGGGACTGAACACCCGACCTGGGCAGCCGCCGCCCGCCGCCCGGGTCTGCGAGGCCAGCGGCCTCGGCGTGCTCCCTGGGCTGGTCTCGCAGGACGGCTGGACGCAGGGAACCTCAGGTTGGCACCCACCCTGCTGTCTGTGTTTGTGCCACTCTGAGGCCGCGTTTGCCCCTGGAGTCTTGTGGTTCATATTCCAGTGCAAAATGTAATTTAACGTTCAGGTTAGTAGTGTTTTTCGAATACTCCACGTGTGTGGTTTGCACAGCTTCTAAGCAAGTTTCCGATGCTCAGGAGTGTTCCGTGTATCCGTCTAATAACATTTTTAGACATTTTATATTAAGTGTGTGTAGTTACAAAAGCGTGTGATTGGTACGGACAGCTTGATTCTTGAGAAACCGTGCAGATTTTACATTGAATAGAGTGATTAGTTGCTATCTGCTTCTATGAGCGTCTGATCAGGTAAAAAGTTCAGAAACGGTTATGCATTTACCGCAGGGCCTGAGTGTTGTGAGAAGTTGCTTCTGTGGCGTATCTGTGTTTATTTCTCTTTTCAGGGGCTCAGTGCTGTTAAAATGCCGACGTTTAAGCCCTCTCTTGGGCCTGTCACTGGGCTGGGGCAGCGTTTGTTCACTCGCAGTGGTTTTCCAGGCGCCCGCTGTGCTTTCGGCGCTGCTGGCAGGGCCTGGGCCTCCTGCGGGCGGCCTGCCCTGCTGTCTGGGGTGGAGGTGAGGGGCTTCCTGGCGTCAGCGGCCGGCCGTCGGCCTCCAGCTTC
Source organism: Raphicerus campestris (assembly GCA_006410735.1). Classification (NCBI taxonomy): domain Eukaryota; kingdom Metazoa; phylum Chordata; class Mammalia; order Artiodactyla; family Bovidae; genus Raphicerus; species Raphicerus campestris. The sequence goes on from SJYW01009008.1 coordinate 132,693, forward strand.
AGCTCCCGTGGCGCTCCCCTCCACGGGCTGGTCCCTGCAAGTGCGGGGCGCTCAGAGCTCACTGGAGCCCTGTGCGTTCCGCAGCGGCTCCTGTCTGAGTGTGCAAGAGCCCTGGGAAGTGTGTCTGGAGCGCGGTGCGCGCCCCGTCTGGGTCCTGAGGAGCAGGCCCCCTGGGCAGCCGGAGACGCGAATCTTCGGATGACAGGGAACCTTCTCTGTGGTTCCGTGGAGGGCGTTCCTGGCCAGGAGCGTGGCTCACTCAGCAAGAATGTGCTCCGCTGATGCCCGTGGAGCTGGGTGAGCCGGGGACGCCTCCAGGGGCGCAGCCTGTGGGGGGTGCACCCCGCGCCATGCCGGCCGGGAAGCGCCTGGGCCGAGCCTTTCCTGAAGCATAGGCACAGCGTCCAGCAGTGCATTTCGGGAACAGTTCGCTCTGAATCCTGATGAATTTGTAGAAAAGGTGGAAAGCTGACTCAGGAAGAACCCGGTGAGTCCGTCTGTGGGCCTGTGCACATACAGGCATGCCATTCCTTGGGTCTCTCCGCGCCTCCCTGAACCCGCGTCCCAGGAGCTCGCCTTCTTGCACCAGGCCTGACCGCGTGCCTTGCTCTGGCCGGTGAGTGGCCCCCCTGATAAACAGCTCTAGGCCCCAAATCCACCTTCTGTTTCTGCTTGTCCCTCTCCCACGAAGCCGTGTCCCAGGCGGGGCTGGTGCGGAAGCCTGGAGTAGAGAGGTGTGGCGTCTGAGAGCAGTGGGACTTTGGAGTGGGGCGCCTGAGCTCTTGGGTTTGTCTGTCTTTGCAGCATGGCCTAGTGACTGAAAATCGGGTGTGTCTGTGTCTGGACATACAAGTGTGCGGCTGACTCATGTGAAAAGACCCTGATGCTGGGAAAGATTGAGGGTGGGAGGAGGAGGGGACGATAGAGGATGAGATGGCTGGATGGCATCACTGAGTCAGTGGACATGAGTTTGGGTAAACTGCGGGAGTTTGTGATGGACAGGGAGGCCTGGCGTGCCGCAGTCCGTGGGGTCGCAGAGAGTTGGACACCACTGAGCCACTGAACTGAACAAACGTGCCTGCTGGCCCGTCTGGGCCGAGGCGCTGGCCGCTGGCTGAGGAGCTAGCTGCACGTGTCAACAGGTGGGTTTCTTAGGGGCCTTGTAAGCCAAGGTAAGAACACTGCAGGTGAAATAAGGTGGTGTGGTTTGCAGCTGAGCTCTCCGGCCCTCCTCGGCAGCAGAGGCCGCTGGGCAAAGGGGAAGCGGCCCGGCGGCAGGAGGCTGACCGGGTGCAGGGCCTGCGTTTTGGAGAACGAAGGCCACAGCTCACATGCAAGCAGAAGACAAAAGGGAGCCGTTCGGGGTCATCCCAGGTGTGCACTTGGCTACTGGGTAGGTGGTGGTGCCTTGAGTACATGCGTGTGTGCTAAGTCACTTCAGTCGTGCCAGACTCTCTGCGACCCCATGGACTGTAGCCCGCCAGGTTCCTCTGTCCATGGGATTCTCCAGGCAGAGTACTGGAGTGGGTTGCCTTGCCATCCTCCAAGGGGTCTTCCCCACGCAAGGATCGAGCCCGTGTCTCTCTTGCCCACCTACATTGGCAGGAGGGCTCTGTGCCACCAGCACAACCTGGGAAGCCCTGGTGGTGCCCTTCAGCTCAGCTCAGTCGCTCAGTCGCGTCCCGACTCTCTGTGACCCCACGGACTGCAGCACACCAGGCCTCCGTGCCCATCACCGACTCCCGGAGCTTGCTTCAACTCAGGTCCATCGAGTCAGTGATGCCATCCAACCAACTCATCCTCTGTTGCCCCTTCTCCTCTTGGCTTCAATCATTCCCAGCATCAGGGTCTTTTCGAATGAGTCGGCTCTTTGCATCAGGTGGCTAAAGTATTGGAGCTTCCACTTCAGCATCAGTCTTTCCAATAAATAATCAGGACTGATTTTTTTCCTTTAGGGTGGACTGGTTGGATCTCCTTGCAGTCCAAGGGACTCTCAAGAGTCTTCTCCAACACCACAGTTCGAAAGCAGCAATTCTTCATTGCTCAGCTTTCTTTATAGTCCAACTCTCACATCCATTCATGACTACTGGAAAAACCATAGCTTTGACTAGACAGAACTTTGTCAGGAAAGTAATGTTTCTGCGTTTAAATATGCTGTCTAGGTTTGTCAAAGCTTTTCTTCCAAGGAGCAAGCTTCTTTTGATTTCATGGCTGCAGACACCATCTGCAGTGATTTTGGAGCCCCCCAAAATAAAGTCTGTCACTGTTTCCATTGTTTCCCCATCTATTTGCCATGAAATGATGGGACCGGATGTCATGATCTTCATTTTCTGAATGTTGAGTTTTAAGCCAGGTTTTTCAGTCTCCTCTTTCAGTTTCATTAAGAGGCTCTTTAGTTCTTTGCTTTCTGCCATAAGGGTGGTGTTATCTGCATATCTGAGGTTATTGATATTTTTCTTGGCAGTCTTGATTCCAGCTTGTGCTTTATCCAGCCCAGCGTTTCTCACGATGTACTCTGCACAGAAGTTAAATAACCAGGGTGACCATATACAGCCTTGACATACTCCTTTCCCAATTTGGAACCAGTCTGTTGTTCCATGTCCGGTTCTAACTGTTGCTTCTTGAACTGCATACAGATTTCTCAGGAGGTGGGTAAGGTGGTCTGGTATTCCCATCTCTTGAAGAATTTTCCAGTTATCCTTTAGCCAGAGTTGAGAAAAACAACAACAATCCTGAGCCCCTGCTTTCTTTGTCCGGTCCTCCCCTGCTGGTCTCTTCCCCAGCGGCCTTGATGTGAAAGTGTTAGTTGGTCAGTGGCGTCTGACTCTGTGACCCCATGGACCGTAGCCCTCCAGGCTCCTCTGTCCGTGGAATCTTCCAGACGCGAGTATTGGAGTGGATCTTCCCGACCCAGGGACTGAGCCCACTTCTCCTGCACTGCAGGCTGATTCTTTACCGTCTGAGACCCCAGGGAAGCCCGGATGTGCTCATCGCCAAGCCCGGCGACCTCGCTGGCCTCCCGCCCCCTGTACGGTGTCTGCGTGTTCCTGCCCTTCCCTGGTGTCACCGGTGACTCCATCTGGCTACTCTTTCTTGGCGCTGTATTTTCACATTGGACTCTGTCCTCTGTTTATTTCTTCAGTAAAGGAAGGCCTGTAATTAAGCCTGGCACCATTATCCTGAGATCAGGGAGGCACACTGGTGACAGCTGCCCCTGACGGAGTGTGCACGCTCTGGGCTCTGGCCTGCTTGCGCCCCTCTTGGTCCCGGAGCTCCTTCTCTAGTTGAAACCTCGGTGGCTGCGTCTGTGTTGATGTCTGTGTCTGACTTCAGGAGCAGAACCCCCTGGGGGGCAGTGGCTCTTGAAGAACTGACAGTGAGCTTTTTTAGGTGACGGGTACCTGGGTTATGTTTACTCAGAAGGAAGCTATCAACACTTTTATAACACTTACATAAAATGCTCTTGTGTTTTGATGGCAATGTAATATTCCTTGTACGAGTCACATTACTCACACTTTGTCTCTACAGTACAGCGTTTTAGTTCTGTTCCTGTGAACAGTTGGCATAATCATCTCTCTGTGGTTGTATTTCTATAAAATAGAAATGGATTTCCAAAAGCAGTTTGCATTGGAGGGGTGGACACACCAAACATTGTGATAGACTTTGCCAGGTTCTTGTCTTAGCAGGCTCTTCCAGGTCACACCCGCTGCAGTGGGTGTGACCTTGACCTGACACAGTGGCTGGGAATTCATCTTTTTTCAGCCTGACCGAGAGCCCTTGGTTTCAGACTTCACAGTTCCTGGTTCACTGTTGAGGAGGAGCGTCTTTCACAAATTCATCGACCATTGTACTTTCTGTGTGACGGGCCTTTTTTTCTGTTGGGATGTTTGTTTTAATCTCTTCAATTTGTGCAAATGCTGTTTATAAAACATTGATGTTTTATCCTTATTAAAAATCTGTTTTTCTCTTTAGTCATTTTGCTCTTTTATATCCATCAGTGGATGCATTTTACTAGACATTTGTTTCTTTATTGTTATGGACTTGAAAAGTAACAAAAAATCAAGGGAGGACCTATTTTAAAATCGTTACTGTCTTAGCTTGCGTTACGGCTGACAGCATATATTCTTTTGTGTTCAGTAATCGGCCTATTTTTTATGAGTGTGGGCTGTCTTTTTTTCTTATATCAGGCTCAATTCTATTAGACTCTCCACCACCAGAATTTATAGTATCAGGAGGACACTTACACAGATAGGTTTGTGTCTTAAGGATTTTCATTGTGGAACTACTTTAGATATGAGGGGTATATTTTTCTTTTGTAGCAGTAATTCAACATTCAGAAAATGAAGATCATGGCATCTGGTCCCATCACTTCATGGCAAATAGATGGGGAAACAGTGGAAACAGTGTCAGACTTTATTTTGGGGGCTCCGAAATCACTGCAGATGGTGATTGCAGCCATGAAATTAAAAGACTCCTTGGAAGGAAAGTTATGACCAACCTAGATAGCATATTAAAAAGCAGAGATATTATTTTGCCAACAAAGGTCTGTCTAGTCAAGGCTGTAGTTTTTCCAGTGGTCCTGTATGGATGTGAGAGTTGGACTGTGAAGAAAGCTGAGTGCCAAAGAATTGNTGCTATTCCTGTTGTCATTATTAGCTGTGTTTTTTCTCCTTTCCCGTGTTTTGCCTTCTCTGCTCCAGCGGAAGTTCTTCCGTTCATCGCAGGACAGAAGCTCAGATCTGCGGGCTCGGCCTTGTGTCGGCTGTGGCCCTTTGTGGGGGAGGGGAGGCCCCCAGCACCCCGTTCTGGGTTAGTATTGCTCATTTTAGGTTGATTCTGCTTTGCATATCTCTTAAGCTGAAAAAAACCTTACTTGTTCCTGTTTCTGATTTTGTCTAGAAATGGTAGTATCTTCTTTAAAAGATATAGTGTAACTTTAGGTATAAAAACAAATCAGTGATTTTTGAGGTTTTCATTTTATGGAACCTAACACTTTTTTCTTTCCTCATCATACTTCGGTTTGTCTTTGAGTTCATGCCTATGACATATTCCATTAGTTATCTACAGAATTTATTACAGAGTGTACTTTTTTTTAGCCTATACACAAATGCATTACAGTTAGTGAAGTGAAGTCGCTCAGCCGTGTTCGACTCTTTGCAACGCCGTGGACAGTAGCCTACCAGGCTCTGCCGGCCCTGGGATTTTCCAGGCAAGAATGCTGGAGTGGGCTGCCATTTCCTGCATTATAGTTACATGCCCCACATATTTGTAATACTACTTCAGTATGGAAAATTCTGGAATAGAAGTGTTACTTTGGTGAGCGGAATGACAGTCCACTCTGGCGGTTGCTGCTTTTCGCGAACGTCCTCGTGTGCAGTCTCGCCAGGGAAGCCCAGCGGGTCGTGCGCTGCCCTGCCCTCCTGGCTGCCTCTTGGCATCAGTGCTGTCAGACATCCCCCCAACCCTGCGCTCCTCTCCNTGGTTGCTGCTTTTCGCAAACGTCCTCGTGTGCAGTCTCGCCAGGGAAGCCCAGCGGGTCGTGCGCTGCCCTGCCCTCCTGGCTGCCTCTTGGCATCAGTGCTGTCAGACATCCCCCCGACCCTGCGCTCCTCTCCGAAGTCTGTGTGCTGCTGTGAGCGGCTCACCTTCCTGGCTCCTCTCGCCTGCTACCAGGCGGCATTCCGATCTGCTGCGCTCACCTGATAAGGCAGAGCGAGGCAGGAAGGGCCGCAGGTCCCGCCTGGCACCAAGAATGCGGGGCGGGAGCCCGCATGAAACCAGGCAAAGAGGTCAGCCTCGGTGCCGACTTTGTGAAACCCCAGCCGGGAGGCGGTCCTGTTCACTCCACTGCTCTTGCACCCTCTGCCCCCAGATTATTTTGTTCCTAACTTCATCTCTCCCCCATCCACAACCCCCTTTCAAGTGTCTCATAGAGGATATGAAAGACCTCAAAATATGGAAAGGACTCAAAAACCATTTCAAAGTGTATTTGGTTACTAATGCAGTGTATACAACAGTGAAGATTGGAGGATAATTTTTTTCATTTAGGTTTTTTTTTTCTTAATAGAAAAAAAGTTTCTATTGAGTTTTTTTTTTTTTAATAGAACAGGTTGAGTACTGAGAATTCAGTTTTTAGTATAGTATAGAGATTCAGATGGTAGCATTTCAACTGTGCAAAGCTTCTTTGAATCAGTTGTTGCAGCTGAGTATTTCCTTGGAAGTTATGTAAATACAGTAAAGGATAGTCTACCAGTTTCTGTATATAGTTGTGTGGCGCATTACCCTTGTTCAGATTGAGAAACGTTTTAATATTTCACATACTTCAGACTCAGTGCAGATATAAGAAACAGGTGTTAAAAGAAAATTTCCTCATTTTATTATTGAAGCTGGGTTTAGGGACATGGTTATCTGAGAGGAGACATTTCATCACTTCCCATCTAAAAATTCTCAAGTGCTCATATACTTAAACATGAGAAAATAGTTTGAAAAATATCTCTAGCCAAAAAAAGGCAAAAAGCAACTGAGCATCCTAATCGTCTGTATGCCCGCACATGAAAAGAGCAAAATATTAAGATCACAGAATAAAACACCGGACATGCGTAATCCTGTTTCTGAAATTCACTGTCCAGAACGTCCAGTCATTTCCAGTGGCAGTGGGGAGCGACTGTTTCTGTAGCATTGGAGCCGTGATGGAGCTGAGGTCCACACGCACGTCCAGCAGGGCCTCGGGAGCTGGCCGAGAGCTGGGGGTGGAGGAGGCGGCCCTGACAGCTCGCCTGCCGCACCCACGGGGCCAGGGCTGGGCCTCTCCCTCCTGGCTGGGGCGGTGCCAGTCCTTGCCCCACAAGTAAGGGCTGAAAAAATCCTGATTTCCCAGTTCTGTCATTTCTTTCTTGACTGGCTGGAATTCTTTAAAAGCCCGTGTTGCTCGTCTGAGCCGCAGGAAGACTGTGAATCCCGCGCGCTCTGACTTGAGTTGCTTATTTTCTGACTCTCGGTGCCGTAGCAGCCTGCAGCCGTGACAGTGACCTTGGCTTTGGCGTTCTCCCTGCTCTTCACTGTCGCTGTGCAGTTGGGAGTTTTCGGGGCTTCTCTGACTCATCACTTGCAGCCATTATTGCTGCTGGTAATCAGATTGTCCAGATTTGGCCAGGTCCACCGTTTGGTGGCTGGACGGTTTTTCTTAAGTTTTTTTTTTTTTTTTTCCCCCAAACTTCTTTGTTTTCTGGTGTAATCCGGTATCGCAAACTCAGTCCATTTTCTGACCACACCTGGATTAGACCATTTCTCCAGGGATCCTTGGTTCCTTTTAGTGGAGAAGAGGAATGAGACACAGCAGTCTGGGCACTGGAGACGCTTAATTTTACGTCTTGTCTTTTGCTTTAAGACTTCTTCAGTGACAAGAGCTGTTGTTACTGAGTTGCTAAGTTGTGACTGTTTGCAACCCTTTGGACTGTAGCCTGCCAGGCGCCTCTGCCCGTGGGATTTCCCAGGCAAGAATACTGGGTGGGTTGCCATTGCCTTCTCCAGGGGATCTTCCCTGTTGAAGGAGCGTTTTGGCCTGCCCGCTTTAGGGAGGGTTTCTTTCTGCAGGTATGCTCAGGCGTCGCGGCTGTGTGGCCGTCGCGTGCGCGGCTGTGTCCTGAGTCCACGGAAGCGTGTGCTTGTGTTTCGGGCTGTGTCACTGCGCAGCGGCAGCGTTTCGCTCCATCGTGTGCAGGGGCCAGAGGTCATCCAGCCGGCGTCCTCGCCGCGCCACTTCCAGACCTTTGCTGTCACCGCCGGTGCTGCCGTGCACGACTTTGCTGGCACGTCCTCGGGACACGCCCACAGAAGGGCACGCGCTGTGCCCGGGTGCGTCTCGTTTTGCCGAGCATTGTCCTGCTCCGCGGATATGCGTCTTGTACCCGCCCCACAAGAGGAGGGGTTGTTAGACGTTTACACTTTGAGAAATGTGATCTTATTTTGAAGTTTTACGGTTACTTTGTCTTTAAGGAGGTGGTTCATCCTTTTTCCTATTTGAGTCATTTTCACTTTGTGAACATGAGGTTTTTTTAATCTATTTTAAAGTGAGTTTTTTTTCTTCTCATATTTTAGAGACTCTTTATGTATCTTATATTCCTTTCTTTCATGTAGGTTGGAAATGTTTTTTCCCCCAGTGTGTCACTTGTCTTTGGACTTTATTTATTGCATGCCTTTTTTTCCCCCAAATGAAAGTTTATTTTTATGTAGATAAATTTATTTATATTTCTTAAATTGCCTTGTGATGACATCTATAATTTTTAAAGTATGGGTTTCCGTGAAGATGTTTATTACAGAAGACAGGTTTTGAAAGCAGTGTGTGAACTGACTGTGCGTTCTAACGCTGTGAAGATGAACCCACACTGTCCCTAGAGTGCTCTCTGGTCATGGTGAGCCTGAAAGGAAGCGGGGCGCTGGGAAGGCCGTGCAGTTCCGCTCACAGGAACTGGCCCAGCTCAGCGGACGCAGTGACATCACTGTGTGTGTGCCTGAGAGAGTGGGCTGCCAGCTCTGTAGATGGGGGAAGTGGATTCGTCACGATGTGTCTGGACATTACCGAGGAGTTCAGCCATGTCTTTCGTCCNTATCTTATATTCCTTTCTTTCATGTAGGTTGGAAATGTTTTTTCCCCCAGTGTGTCACTTGTCTTTGGACTTTATTTATTGCATGCCTTTTTTTCCCCCAAATGAAAGTTTATTTTTATGTAGATAAATTTATTTATATTTCTTAAATTGCCTTGTGATGACATCTATAATTTTTAAAGTATGGGTTTCCGTGAAGATGTTTATTACAGAAGACAGGTTTTGAAAGCAGTGTGTGAACTGACTGTGCGTTCTAACGCTGTGAAGATGAACCCACACTGTCCCTAGAGGGCTCTCTGGTCATGGTGAGCCTGAAAGGAAGCGGGGCGCTGGGAAGGCCGTGCAGTTCCGCTCACAGGAACTGGCCCAGCTCAGCGGACGCAGTGACATCACTGTGTGTGTGCCTGAGAGAGTGGGCTGCCAGCTCTGTAGATGGGGGAAGTGGATTCGTCACGATGTGTCTGGACATTACCGAGGAGTTCAGCCATGTCTTTCGTCTGGCCCTTCAGCTGAAGGGCTGGATCCAAGTACCGTGAGGTGAATTAGGAACAGGTGACTGTGCTGTGCCAAGTCCCATCTCTGTGACCCCAAGGACCATAGCCCGCCAGGCTCCTCTGTCCACGGGATTTCCCAGGCAAGAGTACTGAGTGGATAGCCATGCCCTTCTTCAGGGCATCTTCCCGACCCAGGGATCGAACCTGTGTCTCCTGCTTTACAGGCAGATCCGTTGCCCCTGATTGGTGGGGAAAGCCCAGGAACAGGTGGCTAGTTGAACTCAAGGCTGTGGTTTAACAGGCTGGTGCTGAGCTCGAGCAAGGCTGCATGCAGGTGGGCTGAGGCGGCAGCGAGTCAAGAATCGTCACTTTGCTGACGCCTCCTGTGAATCGAGAGTCTTGGGTGGGCGTCAAGCTCTGTCGCTTTAAATTGCATTGATCACAGGTGTGATGTTAGGTTAGCAGTTTCTGTGCAGCTGGTTAGATGCCCCTGGAGTTCACTGACCACGTCTGGACACTGCGGCTCAGAGGCTGGAGCAGGAGTCTGTTCAGGAGAGAGGTGGGATCATGCCGCAGGAAGGCGGGCGCTTGGAGGGACAAGAACAGGAGCACCGTGCTGCCAAGGGCCCTGGCTCGTCACCGGGAGCCCAGGCGGGTGTCTGGAGGCAGACACCCTGATCTCCCAGCTGGCAGGTGCTGCTGCCGTCCGGTAGGTGGAGGCCAGGGTGGTCCAGGCACTGCATGGCCGTTCCCGAGGAGCCCAGGGGTGCCCACAGCTGCAGTCCTGGGCCCGTCCTGCCCGNCCAGGCAAGAGTACTGGAGTGGGGTGCCATTTCCTTCTCCAGAGGATCTTCCCTACCCAGGGATCGAACCCGGGTCTCCGGCACTGTACCGTCTGAGCCACGAGGGAAGCCCTGTATCAGTCTTTCCTAAATATTTATTTTTCAGCTCATCGTTCTGTACACTTGGCTCATTGTAGGAACTCTGGGAGCTCTTTCCTTTTCCAGTCTTTTAGTTGTTAAAGAATCAAGCCATTTGAGTTCTTCAAGACTCACTGGGTCACAAAGAGGCGGACATGATTGAGTGACTGAGCATGCACACATAATTTGAAGACAGATTTTTGCTAAAGTACATTCAGTTATTTCTGTGGTTGCAGTGCTGTAACACGTAATCTCTTTGAGGTGGAGAAACCTTGTAGAAATAACTGAAATTATTTTCTTTAAGTTTTATTAATGAATACTCAAGTTCTATAAACTCAATGACAAAATTTTAATTAGGAGTTTCTGCCTGGTTCAGCGGTTTAGTTTGTACTGAGAGAAACTTTATCTGTCGTAATTAGGCCAGGGCAGGGCAGGGCAGAACTGCTCAGGGAGCGGCCGGAAGACCGCGCCTGAGTCCGGGCGAGCAGCGAGCCTGTCTGATGGGACACCCGCTGCGTCTCTTCCCTCTCTGCCCGCAGTGAGAATTCTCGCCTGGCCGCGGAGGTCTACAAAGACATGCCTGAGACCAGCTTCACGCGAACCATCTCCAACCCTGAGGTGGTCATGAAGCGGCGGCGGCAGCAGAAGCTGGAGAGGAGGATGCAGGAGTTCCGCAGCTCGGACGGGCGGCCAGACTCGGGTACGGCCCGCGCCGCGCCCGCTTCTCCCTGACGCGCGCCTCCTCTAGGGACGCCCCGCTGCGCGCCGTCCAGTGACGCTTGACGCGAGCGCTGCGTCCAGGGCCGCGCCTGACGCGACGTCTAGTGACGCCCCGTCTAGTGACGCCCCGCTGCGCGCCGTCTAGTGACGCTTGACGCCAGCGCTGCCGTCCAGGGCCGCGCCTGACGCGACGTCTAGTGACGCCCCCGCTGTGCGCCGTCTAGTGACGCTTGACGCCAGCGCTGCGTCCAGGGCCGCGCCTGACGCGACGTCTAGTGACGCCCCTGCTGTGCGCCGTCTAGTGACGCTCCCCGCGCCCGCTTGTCCCTGACACGAGCGCTGCGGTCCAGGGCCGCGCCTGACGTGACGTCTAGTGACGCTTGACGCCAGCGCTGCGTCCAGGGCCGCGCCTGATGCGACGTCTAGTGACGCCCCTGCTGTGCGCTGTCTAGTGACGCTCCCGCGCCCGCTGCTGCGCTTGACGCGAGCGCTGCGTCCAGGGCCGCGCCTGATGTGTGACTAAGTGGGGTAAAGTCACGAGTCAGTCACTGGGTAGTTTGACTTGTCAGGAAGGAATCGCTCATCGCTCCTTTCCGAAGGGCTCGGCGTCAGGAGGCTGTCCCTGACGCGGGGGTCCTGGAAATGGCCGGCCTGGCGGCCGCCCCCGACCCTCCCGCAGCTGCGGCGGCGGCGCGGGGTCCGCCTCCCNCCAGCGCTGCGTCCAGGGCCGCGCCTGATGCGACGTCTAGTGACGCCCCGCTGTGCGCCGTCTAGTGACGCGCACGGCGCACCGCGCCCGCTGCTGCGCTTGACGCCAGCGCTACCGTCAAGGGCCACGCCTGACGCGACGTCTAGTGACGCCCCTGCTGTGCGCCGTCTAGTGACGCTCCCGCGCCCGCTGCTGCGCTTGACGCGAGCGCTGCGTCCAGGGCCGCGCCTGATGTGTGACTAAGTGGGGTAAAGTCACGAGTCAGTCACTGGGTAGTTTGACTTGTCAGGAAGGAATCGCTCATCGCTCCTTTCCGAAGGGCTCGGCGTCAGGAGGCTGTCCCTGACGCGGGGGTCCTGGAAATGGCCGGCCTGGCGGCCGCCCCCGGCCCTCCCGCAGCTGCGGCGGCGGCGCGTGGTCCGCCTCCCCGCGCCCTCCCGAGCTGGGTCTTCGTGCGCGTTTCCCGGGAACTGGAGTGCGGTGACGGGGAAAGCTAGGGTGCTGAGAGGCTGGCTCTAAGTCATTCAGCAGACGGCTTCTGAGACCCGTCCTGCCTTGTTCCGGCAGGGATCTGAAGTGACTTAAAAATACAGGCATTGAAAAAGGAGGGGGAAGAAGAGGGGAACTACAAAGATGAAGGGAAAATGTAAAAGTTTTAGGGAAAATGTCGAAAAAGTGCAGCCGGGGGCTGATCAGCAGCAAGCTTCCAGCCTGGCCCAGCTCTGAGCGCCGAGTCGAGGGCCCGCGGGAGGCGCTGCGGGGCAGGCGGGCGAGTGCGGCCCTGGCGGGGCGGCTCCCGGGGCGGCTCCGGGCCGCGTGGGCGCGCGCTCAGGGGGAGAGGAGGGGAGAGCGCCCGCGCCGGAGGAGGGCAGAAGGAGAGCAGCCAGCCCCGGCGGGCTGCTGAGCAGGGAGCCCGTCACGACGCCGCCCTGTCTTCAGCTGGACGGCTGTGGCTCTGCGGGCGGAAGGGGCGTCTGCAGGGGAAGCCCGCGTCCCCTCGGGATCCTGGGCTTGGAGACTGAGAACCAGGCAGCGGTGCCCTGGGCATGGAGGAGACTGGGCGCAGGTGGCACAGACCCGGAGTGAGGCCGCTGTTGAGCAGAGGAGACGGGACAGGCCTCTGGAGGCCGACGAGGAGGAGCGGCGAACCCCCAGGAGAGGAGGGCGGTCTGCTCGAGGGGTGCGTGCGGTCCGGCAGCCTGTGCAGGCCTCCGGGAAACCCGAGAAACCAGAGTGGTGCTGGGACAGCTGTGTGTGTGAGCCCTGAGACGGCCAGATCGGGCGCCTGGAGGTGGTGTCTCGGCCTGTTTCTAATAAGTAACCTGGAGAAATGCATCCCTGCTCTCTCCGTGTCTGTGGGGTGGTGGGGCGGCATGGCGGGAAGAGAGAGCGCAGAGCCTGGCGATCCGCCGTCCTCTCATCAGCCTCAGGGCGGCCCGGCTCTCTGAGGCGCTCACACGCGCTGAGCGGCTCCCTTGGCAGTGGCCAGAGGTCGGCACTTGTGGCGGGCTCTGGCTCTGCGCCTTGGAGAGTACTTTGAGCACTCAGGTGGATTTGCTCGCTGATGCCTCCCGAGTGAGTGACTTCAGAGTGCCGGGGCCAGCCCCTCCGCTTCACCTTCCTGTGAGCAGCCTTGGGAGCCGCGTGTGCCGCCCTGCATCCTTCTGCTCTCTGGGCCACGCGTTGTACATCTTCCCCAGAGGGGAGCGATCCTCCCTTAGCTTTAGAACTGAAACCTGTGTTTACATAGACGGGTTCTAGTGGCCAGCAGGAGTTTTAAAATGTTAGCTTCTCTCCTGTCTCTCCCTCCTCAGAGATTAGGGAGATGTGTGTTTCGGTTATGCTGATTCTATGGTATTGTGCTTTTACAGTGAAAAGCTCCTAAATCAGACTGTATCCATTTGTCTGTCTGTTAACCTGTCCCTGGATGAGTTGGGTGGTAGGCTCCCTGGTGCTGTTGTGTTCCCATCAGGCCCTCTCCCCATGCCTGTTCAGCTCAGCTCCGTGCAGTCAGGGCTCCCCTGCAGGCACATGCGTGTGAGCGCGTGCATCAGCGTCTTGTGTTTGTGTCCCTTCATCATTGCTGCCCCCCTTCTTGTCGTTTGTTTGCATGAATTTCTCTCTTTCTGTCCCCCACTTTCAGTCGCTCTGTGTCTTTAGCTCTGAAGGAAGTCTCTTTTAAGCAGCGTGTAGAGCAAGGTTCTTGTATTTATCTAAGCAGCCGTGCTGTGTTTTTTGATTGTATCGTTTAGTCTGTTGACATTTGAAGTAAATACTGATAGGTGTGTACTTACTGCCATATTATTACTTGTTTTCTGCTAGTGGATGTATTTTTCTCTGTTCGTTTCTTTGTTCCTTCCCTTGTATTTGTTGATTTTCTTTAGTAGTATTCTTGTGTTCCCTTCTTTGGAGTTTTTGTGTTTATTGTAGGTTTTTGTGGATACGATGGGTCCACATACATTGGTCTGTATCCACTTGTGTTAAACTAGCAGTCGTCGAAGTTCAGACACATTCTAAAAGCTCTACATTTTTTGCTTCCCCTTCTTGTTAGTTTTCTCCCCATAATTTCTACCCTTTACAAGCTGTTGAGAGCCTGTGACAGTGCCCGGTCCGGGCTGTGTCCTTATTGTTGATCTGGGGGGCTTCATCCCTGTGAGTCTGTAGATAGCTTGCCTCCTGGCCTGTGTGAGCAGGTCTCCGTTCTAACGCTAGCTTGGACTTGCTGATTATCTTAGGAGACCAGCATTATTTTATTGTTGTCAGGTTGTCATGAGGCAGTGTGTGTCAGACTTGTGTGCAAAGGGGGCAAGAAGCATTCAGTAGCCAGAGTAACTGCATTAGAATTCAGCAGACGCGGGAGTCACAGAAGTGTAGAGTTGGCGTCGAGGTGCACAGATCTATATTCTCACTTTTAACTTAAAGGTGGGACAAAGAAGTCAAAGGAAACGTGCCCCCGCCCCCAGGCCCCCCCGTGGCATGGGAGCAGGGTGCCTTGCCTGACTTGCACGCCTGCTCCAGGAGCCTTTCATCTAGACTTAAAGTTGTAGGGCTTAAAAATCTTGTAAGTAGAAAGCAAATTATAACACCAAAAATGCGAGAATACAACATGTAAAGAGTCCATTAAAGAGAAACGTACAAAGAAGAAAACCTCGGGGTGTCCACATGGCTCTGCCCTAGTTCACAGGGAGAAGGGACAAGTTTCAGACTGTTGGTCAGGAAGTCGAGGAACTGGGGAAGGTCAGTGTCTAGCTTGGTGCAGGTGAGGACGTGGGAAAGCAGGTGGAGAAGGGGCAGTGCTCAGAACGCTCCCCTCCATCCTTTACCGAGAGCAGATAAGAAAGCAGCGTGGGCTCCAGGCGAGGACACCGCAGCCTTACCACACAGAACTGATTCTCATTCACTGTGGCTAAGGGTCCCTGGGCCAGTGTGGTCCTGCCGTGTGTGTTGTTTAACAGGAAATGGGGCTGGAATTTGTGTACAGCTCTCTGTTGTTGGAGTAAAATAAAAGTTGTGCTTAAAGATGTCAAACTTTTTTTCAGGTGGAACATTGAGAATTTACGCAGATAGCTTAAAACCAAATATTCCCTACAAGACGATCCTGCTGTCCACTACAGACCCCGCAGACTTTGCTGTGGCTGAAGCCTTGGAGAAGTACGGCCTGGAGAAGGAGAACCCCAGGGACTACTGCATCGCCCGTGTGAGTGCTCCCAGGTCGCGCGGGCCCAGACGTGCCGCTCATGTGCACAGATGCGCTTTACACGGGAGTTGAGCGTGGGCTGGCTTTCTCCCTGCTGCATTGTTAGAATCTGGTAAACTGAGACCATGGGCATGTGCGTAAGAGACAGTGCCCTCCCTCCATTACAAAAGTGGTTTGTGTTTCTGTTTGTTCTAAACACAGACGTATAAAAAGACAAATCGAAGAAGATAAAAATTCTCTGTAGTTCTAATACCAAAGGATAAGCCCTATGTACGTCTTCACACGTACCCTTCCAATTTTTATTTAGCACATATACTAACGTATACTAATACATAAGTAACAATTTTATTTTAGTAAAATCTGCTTTAGTGGTTGTTTTCTTAACGTAACAACTCAACATTTAAATAAATCTTGGTTTGCTGTTTGTCACTAACCAACATTTGGTTGATAGACTTAGTTGCCATCCATAATTTCTTGGAGATAAAGGTTGTGTCTTTGACCCGAGTTTCAAGAAATAACAGTGAAATTTTACACCATTAATTTGGTCACACTGAGTAAAATGAAGCAGATTTTTCTCTTGTAAGACAAACTTTCTGGTAAATCGATTTACTTCACCTTTAAGTCAGTCCCAAGTAGGTATTAGCTTCTTTGTAACCGTTACTTCTGACAGAATCTCATTGAAAGTAGATTTTAAAAGGTGTCCTCCTGTCTTTCATCTCACCGACTGATTGTTAAATAAAGTGTGGTAATCTTAGTTCCTCCTCCCACAAGATTGTTTAGGAATAATTACAGTACAATATGTTACATGTGGTAAAGCTTACAGCTCTCTCAGTTTGGCAGGTCAGCACAGTGACGCCCCCAGGAGCTGCCCTGTGCCTCTTTGCACTGTGTGTTTCATTATGTGGGTATGGCGTGGTTTGTTCATCCATCACCTGTTGGTGGAACTTGTGTTGTTCCCAGTTTTCATTCTTTAACTCCTACAGTAAAACTGCTGTGAGCACACGCTGCAGGTCTTCCTGTAGAAGCACTTCTCTTCTTGAGTAAAGACTCAAGAGAGGGCTCAGTCCCACAGGAGGCACATGTGTGCGTGTCCAGCGTGGCTGCGCCACCTCCGGCTCCCCACACGTAGACGGGAGACCCCGTTGCTCTCTCTGCGCTCATCTCTCGTTTGCTCGATCGTCTTACCTGCTAGTCACTCTGATGTGTGTCGTTCTGTCTCATTGTGGAAAAACCTTGCGTCTCCCTGATGACCTCTCTGTATGTGAAGCCCTGCGCATGGTACGTGGGCTGCGAATGTTGTCTCCCAGTCTGTGGCTTGGCTTGCCTTTTCATTTTTAAGGTGGTATCTTTCAATGATTAAAATTGTTAAAGTCTAACTTGGAAATTCTGTTTTATCATTCTATGCTTTTTTTATTCCATATGAGAATTTGTTTCCTCCAAAGTTGTGAACACTTTTACTGTATTTTAAGAGTGTCATAGCTTTAGGTCTTACATTGGGGCTCTATGTTCCATTTCAAGGTCATGTCTGTGTATGGTATGAGGTTAGAATCGCTTCTGTGCAGACACCCAGGTGACCCAGTGCCATTTGTTACAAAGGCTTTCTTTTTTCCCTCTGTGCTTTGGTACCTTTGTGGAAAATCAGTTGGCCATATATATTTTTGGTTCTAATTCTGGAATCTGGTGTTTAATTTACGTATCTTGTATCTTTTTGCCAATGTCAAGCTAAATTGATTACTGTAGATTATGGTAAGTCTTTTAAAATCATATAAGGTCCCTATTGCACTTTTTCCTATTGTTTTAATAAATTGCTTTGGTTATTCCAGCTTATTTGCATTTACAGGTAAGTTTTAGAATCAGCTTATCAGTTTCTACATAAACCTGCTGGAATTGTGGGTGGGTTTGCACTGACTGTGTAGACGACTCGGAGCCCTGGCAGTGTTCAGTCTGTCAAGCTGTGAGCTGAGTGCTGTCTGCTCTGAGCGCTCAGCAGTGCTGGCAGTGTTGCTACAGAGGGGGTTAAATAAGAGGCCTTGCTTGAGTTTTATGGTATTTTCTTTTTGCTATAAAGCCGAGAATTTATATTCTGTTGGAAAAACCATTTGCTAGATCTATAATTTTACGAGGAAAGCCCAGTTTTCAGCTGACAATAGATGAGAAGACAGATGTTTTTACCCCATTGAGATGACAATAAAGGAATAAAAACCCTGTGTAAATGCACAAGAACAAAGGGCATGAGAGAAGAGACGGCAGGAGTTGGGAACGCAGTCCTCCCATCCAAGTACTAACCAGGTCCGACCCTGCTTAGCTTCCGAGACCAGGCGTNGAGATGACAATAAAGGAATAAAAACCCTGTGTAAATGCACAAGAACAAAGGGCATGAGAGAAGAGACGGCAGGAGTTGGGAACGCAGTCCTCCCATCCAAGTACTAACCAGGTCCGACCCTGCTTAGCTTCCGAGACCAGGCGTTTTCAGCGTGGTGTGGCCGTAGACATGAATGCAAGACCTGAAGGAGGCGGGTCTGACTTGCTGGGCCGGAAGCCACCTGCAGAGGGGCCTGGGTCCCAGCCCAGAGGACCCGGCAGTACGGGGCTCCAGCACTCCCTGGCAGCACTGAAAGCCATCTCAGGACAGNGTCACCGAATTTAAAAAGAAAACGCTTCATTGACAGTCGTACCCCTCACTTTATACCTCGGCCACGTCTAGGTGAAATAGGAGACAGTCTGAATTAAAATGTTGCTATGTTAAATATGCTAGCTACCCTGTAAAAACAGGAGAAAGGGAATTTTTAGAGGATTTTAATCATTTGGTAATTTTTATATTTAGATGAGCCTAGTCATTTTACCCATATCTAGAAGAAGTGGTGTTGAAGCTGCGTGTTCAGGAGTCACAGAGTGCCCACCTGCCCTTTCCCTGCTCCAGTGACTCTGACAAACGAGATGTCGTTTCTGCTGCGGGTGTTGTTCTTGCTTAGATCCTTTGACCAGAGAGCTTGGAGCTTTTCTTACTTCCTTTTCTTAGGATTTTTCAGTGTGCGTCACCTTAATAAGTTGGGGTTCTGTTTCCCTGTGACTGGTAGCGTGCTTCGGTGTGGGCGGGCAGATGGTTCGATTCGGTGCTGAGATGGAAGCCGGGAGCATGGTGTGACTCTCACCATCGCCGTCAGCAGTGGGCCTCAGGTTGCTGATGGAGCCCCTCGACCATCGCGGTGCAGCTCCAGGAACCAGGGTGATGGTCAGCCAGGGCTGCTCAGGGCCCCGTTGAGCGCCGGCTGCAGGTGCAGTTCTGCCATCTCGCAGCAGAGGGCGCTGTGCCTCCTCAGCGTTTAATGACATTCATCCCAGTAATTAAATCTGTAGACTCGTAGGGGAACCTCATGTTTTTACCTCATTTTTATTGTCTGCTTTTGGTTATTATTTAGTATTTTTTTTGAATTTTCTGTAACTACAGTATGGATTATATTGCATTTTTTTCTTTTAGCTATAATAATGAGTAGTCCGCTTTCCGTGTCCATGCTTGGGTTTGGCAGCGTGTTATAGAGTAAGATGTTCAGGATGCTGAGTTAGCACTATGCGGAGTACTTCCGTCTGCTTATAAGGTGCTCCAGGTGTATGAATAGTGGTTCTTAGCCCACAGATATTAGAAGCAAATAACTGAGATGGGGGAGGGGAAGATTGATGGGCATAATGTCTTCAGGATATGAAAAATTAGTATACACAGTTAATAAGTAAATGTAGTATAATACAGCATCAAAATAACCATGTGATGATTAATTGTATGTTAGAAATTATTTTTTCTATGAACATATATCTTAATTAAATTTTTTGCAAGGTCATTTGTTTTGCCAAGACTTATTAAACTTTTACTTGAAATGTAAATTTATATTACTTTGTTGATATGAAGACAGTAATGGAAACGTGGTTCTTCCTATTTTCAATCTCTTCTTTTTCACATCTGCAGTTTTCTTCACTGGTTTAGTCATAAAATCTGAGAGGCTTAATCAGTGAATGATTAAGTACTAATTTTAGTCAAGGAAGAAATCTTTTTGAATGATGGGAATAACTTTAAAGTATCACTGACATTTTTTAAATTTTTCAATGAGAATTTAAGTTCCTTATTTTTATTAGATTTGTTGAAGTGATAAAGCATTAAAAAAAAATCGGTAAACTTTACCCAGGTTCATGTTATGGGTATTAAATTGAAAAATAGGCGCTTTGTCTACAGTTGTAGATGTTTACAAATATGGCAGTGTAAGAAAGACATACTAAAAATAATTGAGCTTTTGAATTCTAAGAGCATTTTTATACCTGAAGTGTGGAGTTAAATCCCAATTAATAAATTATAGATTGGGTAATAAATTCAGAAGCGCCTACTTTGGTGAAAAGAAGGCTTTTGTTTTTCCTTTTGGCGTCTCTAGTAGCTTGAATGGATTCCTGTTGTGTCTCCCTTACTCGCCTTTGGGGCGTGGAGAAGGCGAGCGTGGCAGGACGGACTGTTGCGGGGCTGCTGCGGCTCTCCGAGCCGCCCGTTGCCCTGAGCTCAGCTGCCTCAGTCACCCTCAGGTGCCGTCGCCGTGCGCCTGGGCAGAGGCTGACCCGGCGCAGCCGGCCGCACGGGCAGGGACCGCCGTCTGACTTGACCAGGAGAGGCAGGCGATGTCCGGCTGGTAGGGCTTTTTTCCCTCCCTTGTGTGAGAGCTCGGTTGCAAGCTCAGAGAGCTTTAGACTTTCTCTTTCTCCAAGTGGTGTCTTTCACTGTTACTCGAGCCATTGTGGCAGCGGGTGCCCGGCAGCCCCGTCTCTACAGCGCAGGCGTCTTCATCAAGAACAGACTCGTGGTGGGCTGTGTTCTCCTGACAGAAGCAGATACTCAGGATCGGACCCGTGAGCAGCTGGGCTAGGATGACCCCCAGTTCCCCCACCGCATACTGGAATAGGCTCCACGTGAAAAGGAGCCAAGACTCTGGATGTGAATCCACACTGTTGGGGTGCTGTTAAAACCTCGTTTTAAGAGATGGCCACTTTGCTCTTTCAGAACTCAGGATGCTCCCGGGCCTGACCTGATTCTGCCTGCAAGTATTGAATTCAGGGAAAGTTGTGAGTAATTTCAGATTCTACTGGTAGTGAATTATTTCTTATTCCGTTTTTCTTCATCTGAGTTTTCATGTTTTTTTTTCTTTTTTGAAATCTTTTCACAGCTGAAGATTCATTTCTGTCTGCCATTATAAATTACACTAATAGCTCTACAGTCCATTTTAAGCTGTCTCCTACATACGTGCTGTACATGGCGTGTCGGTATGTATTGTCCAGCCAGTACAGACCCGACGTCAGCCCCGCGGAGCGCACGCACAAAGTCATGGCCCTTGTCAACAAGATGGTGAGCATGATGGACGGGGTGATCCAGGTAAGCGCTGTTGCAGGGCCACGCCAGCCCATGACTGGCGGTAGCTTTCAAATCAACTGTTGAGTCAGTTGTGTTTTTTTTTAATGTTTCAGATTTGCTTATATGCTTGACTTTATCCGAATAATTTTTTTTTCTGAAGCAAAAGTTGTATAAGCAGGATTCAAACTGTATAGCTTTAAAAGTTGAAATGCAAACCTTTCTTTTTTTTTCTTTCCTACAAAATTTAAGGGAAGGGAAAGTTTGTGTGTGGTCACATAATGATCATGAAAAAGACCCTTAAAATTATACTAGGTGTGAGAGGGCATTGAGAATTAAAAGATAATTCACGTATTGTAAAATGAACCGTTGTAAAGTGAGTAGCCGGGTCGCATTCAGGGCCCTCAGTGCTGTGCGGGCGCCTGTGCTTGGCTCCATGGGGTCCTCATCCCTCCTGACAAGACCCCTCGCCCACCAAGCAGTTCTCTGCATCACCTGCCGCACGGGTCCCTGACGACCACCTGCAGAATCTTTTAGTTGCTGTAAAAAAGGACTCGCTCTTTGATGATGGCCCCACCAGGCTGCTGGTAGTCGGCCTCTGGGTTTCTCGTCATGGGCGTAGGTATCGTGGATGTGATGACATTTCTCACTCACGATGAAAATCAGGCTCAACTTCTTTCGTCAACCAGTTTTCAGTTTCAGGAAATTAGCATGTTCTCTTGGTAGAATAGTTTGTTTCCTTTATTACTGTTTGCCCACGGTTGATAAAATCGGCATAACAGTTTTTCACACTTAGAGGTAGCTTGAAGATTTAATCTTTAAAGTAAATTTACAGACTTCTAAAAAAGTTTTCCTAAACCACTTGTCAGCATTATTCAGCTGTGACACTCTAGGTACCGACACGATTAGATGATTTGGTTGCTTTTTTCCGGTCAGGATAGTTGGAGACAAGCTAATCTTTTCATCCCCTCAGGACTGTCATAGAAGGCTTTTTTAACATTTTCAAAAAAAAGGTTTCTCCTGTGTGAGCGGCTGGCCTGTGACTCTGAGGAGTTTAATAGCCTTCCCCTGAGGGAGGCAGTAGATGAAAAGGAAGCTCGTTCTGTTTGGGCACCATCGTGTTACTCCTGTTATTTCATATACAAATGTGGATTTCCTTTTCAGCTGTTGTTCAGAGATGCCGTCTGTCTCCCTTGTGCTTGGATTTCAGATTATGAAACTCCCATCAGCAGACACTTCTGATGGGCTTTTCTTATTGGAAGTGGCAGTGAAATCACATTATTACAACGTTCATACTTAAGATCTAGGTTCAGTGTGTGATTTAAAGAATCTTAAATTTTAGGGAGGAATTTTAGAATAATTAAAAATCTTTAATTTATAAGAAACCTACTTGGAAAAAGCAATTTGCTCCTTTGTAGTATAAAAATAATAACAAGTTTTGGACACGTTTTAGAGTTTTCAGCTCTTCCCGTTTCTGTTGGTCTTTCCTGTGTCTCCATCCTCACCAGCTGGTCCCGGGGAATAGCCTCTGAAGTCATGTACCTTTAGGTCGTCTCACACACACAGGGTTGCTCAGAGACATTAGGAAGCCCATTTTTGTAAATCTTTCAAAGAAATCGGTGTATTCCCGTGTTCATTGCAGCATCTTCTAAACAGACAGAGTCTAGGAACTGTTAGTTTTTGTGTCAGCGTTAAGAGGAGGAAGCCCCCCTTTATGCCCTAGAGCTCCCGAGCTCCTCGCAGCCACAGGGTGTGTCGCGTGGAATAGCGAAACTAAATGTTGCGCCCTCATGTCGTGCCTTCGTGTTCGTGTCTTGATTTTTTTTTAACGATCATGACTGTTTACGAGTTTCTTTCTCTCGTTCTGCTTGGTTTCCCCTCGTCTGTTTTTCTCCAGGAAGTAGACCAGGTTGATCAGGTAGGACATACTGCTGGGAGCCAATCCTAGCTGTGTTGGCTTAGCTGAGTTTCTCATGCTGCTTCCATGTCAAAGTACAAAGCAATTGGACTGAGGCTCATAACACTCATTCAGCAGCTGGAACATGCAGTACTAAAATCCTTTTTTGACTGTGCAGCCTTTATCAGCATTTCATAACTTTTGCTTAATGCACTTCAGTGTGGATATGAAATGACGAAAGTTCTGTTTCTCCTCTTTGTTGTTTATCCTTGGTTCCTATTCTTTGGATCTCATCTGAGGTTGCCTGGCCTGCTCATGTGGTCGGGAGATGACGCGATAGATCAGTACTTGATACCAAGTTGCTTGGTGTCCTTGCCAGTGACTTCGAGTATCAGGGTGGCGGTGGGTAACCATGGATACATGTGTGTGCGCGTCACAGATTACCAGATAAAGTGCAGTCTCCAATTCGGTGTTGTGTACTGCTGGCTCCTTCCCGCACTGGCGCCATAAATTGTTGCTCACCAGAGCCGTGTGTGCCTGAATCCTGAGCAGTTGCAGTGGGGCTTACTGCCCACTGCTGCATCTGCACCCAAATTCCCTTGCAAGTATCTGGTATCTGTGCTCAGTACCCTGGCGAGAATGGGGAGGTGCTGGTCTATCTTCGGCAGCTTTTCAGGAGCATTCCTATCGTTTGTGCTGTTCATTTGTCCTGTGGCTGCTTACGGAGCTGCCTTCCTTCTGCAGAAACAGAAGAACATTGCCGGGGCCCTTGCCTTCTGGATGGCCAACGCATCCGAGCTGCTCAACTTCATCAAGCAGGACCGAGACCTCAGTCGGCTCACACTGGACGCGCAGGACGTCCTGGCGCACTTGGTGCAGATGGCCTTTAAGTGAGAACCCACGCTCTGTAAAGACTCCAGTCATGCTTTCTCTTTAAACCTTCAGAGCTCATTTTAAAGACTTTCATCCACCCTAACTGAGACGAAGACGTGTCAGTGGTGTTCAGTTGCTAAGTCATGGCCGACTCTTTGCCACCCCGTAGACTGCAGCCCACCAGGACTCCCTGCCCTTCACTGTCTGCTGGAGCTTGCTCAAACACCTCATGTCCATGAGTCGGTGATGCCATCCAACCACCTGGTCCTCTGCCACCCCTTCTCCTCCTGCCCTCAGTCTTTCCCAGCATCAGGGCCTTTTCCAGTGAATTGGCTCTTCGCATCAGGTGGCCATTTGAGCTTCAGCTTCAGCATCAGTCCTTCCATTGAATGCTGCTGCTGCTAAGTCACTTCAGTCGTTTCCAACTGTGTACAACCCCATAGACGGCAGCCCACCAGGCTCCCCCATCCCTGGGATTCTCCAGGCAAGAACACTGGAATGGGTTGCCGTTTTCTTCTCCAATGGCATGAAAGTGAAAAGTGAAAGTGAAGTTGCTCAGTCGTGTCCGACTCTTTGCGTCCCCGTGGACTGCAGCCTACCAGGCTCCTCGGTCCATGGGATTTTCCAGGCAAGAGTATTGGAGTGGGGTGCCATTGCCTTCTCCACTCCCACTGAATGTTAAGGACTGATTTCCTTTAGGATTGACTGGTTGGATCTCCTTGCAGTCCAAGGGACTCTCAAGAGTCTTGTCCAACACCACAGTTCAAAAGCATCAGTCCTTCAGTGCTCAGCCTTCTTTATGGTCCAACTCTCACATGCATACGTGACAACTGGTAAACGTTAGCTTTGCCTGTATGGACCTTTGTCAGCAAAGTAATGTCTCTGCTTTTTAATATACTGTCTAGGTTTGTCATAGGTTTGCTTCCAAGGGGAAGTGTCTTTTAAAATTTCATGGCTGCAGTCACCTTTCACAGTGCTTTTGAAGCCTGAGACTGGATGCCATGATCTTACTTGTTTTNGCATCCGAGCTGCTCAACTTCATCAAGCAGGACCGAGACCTCAGTCGGCTCACACTGGACGCGCAGGACGTCCTGGCGCACTTGGTGCAGATGGCCTTTAAGTGAGAACCCACGCTCTGTAAAGACTCCAGTCATGCTTTCTCTTTAAACCTTCAGAGCTCATTTTAAAGACTTTCATCCACCCTAACTGAGACGAAGACGTGTCAGTGGTGTTCAGTTGCTAAGTCATGGCCGACTCTTTGCCACCCCGTAGACTGCAGCCCACCAGGACTCCCTGCCCTTCACTGTCTGCTGGAGCTTGCTCAAACACCTCATGTCCATGAGTCGGTGATGCCATCCAACCACCTGGTCCTCTGCCACCCCTTCTCCTCCTGCCCTCAGTCTTTCCCAGCATCAGGGCCTTTTCCAGTGAATTGGCTCTTCGCATCAGGTGGCCATTTGAGCTTCAGCTTCAGCATCAGTCCTTCCATTGAATGCTGCTGCTGCTAAGTCACTTCAGTCGTTTCCAACTGTGTACAACCCCATAGACGGCAGCCCACCAGGCTCCCCCATCCCTGGGATTCTCCAGGCAAGAACACTGGAATGGGTTGCCGTTTTCTTCTCCAATGGCATGAAAGTGAAAAGTGAAAGTGAAGTTGCTCAGTCGTGTCCGACTCTTTGCGTCCCCGTGGACTGCAGCCTACCAGGCTCCTCGGTCCATGGGATTTTCCAGGCAAGAGTATTGGAGTGGGGTGCCATTGCCTTCTCCACTCCCACTGAATATTAAGGACTGATTTCCTTTAGGATTGACTGGTTGGATCTCCTTGCAGTCCAAGGGACTCTCAAGAGTCTTGTCCAACACCACAGTTCAAAAGCATCAGTCCTTCAGTGCTCAGCCTTCTTTATGGTCCAACTCTCACATGCATACGTGACAACTGGTAAACGTTAGCTTTGCCTGTATGGACCTTTGTCAGCAAAGTAATGTCTCTGCTTTTTAATATACTGTCTAGGTTTGTCATAGGTTTGCTTCCAAGGGGAAGTGTCTTTTAAAATTTCATGGCTGCAGTCGCCTTTCACAGTGATTTTGAAGCCTGAGACTGGATGCCATGATCTTACTTGTTTTTTGCCCTTTTTTTTCCACTTTATTTCTAATTGAAGCATAGTTGCTTTATAAATAATGATTTGATTTCTGCCATACATCAGCATGAATTAGCCATAGATGTACATGTGGCCCCTCCCTCTTGAGATATCTTAGGTTTTGAATGTTGATTTTCAAGCCAGCTTTTTCATTTTTCTCTTTTACTCTTATCAAGAGGCTCTTTAGTTCCTCTTCACTTTCTGCCATAAGGGTGATATCATCTGCGTATCTGAGGTTGTTGATATTCCTCCTGGCAATCTTGATTCCAGCTTGTGCTTCATCCAGTCCAGCATTTCACATGATACACTCTGCATAGAAGTTAAATAAGCAGGGTGACAGTATACAGCCTCGATGTACTCCTTTCCCAATTTGCAACCAGTCTGTTTTTCCATGTGCGGTTCTAACTGTTGCTTCTTGACCCACATACAAGTATCTCTTTGAGAATTTCCCAGAGTTCACTGTGTTTCACACAGTCAAATAGTCAATAAAGCAGAAGTAGATATTTTTCTGGGATTCCCTTGCTTTNTTTTAGGGAGGAATTTTAGAATAATTAAAAATCTTTAATTTATAAGAAACCTACTTGGAAAAAGCAATTTGCTCCTTTGTAGTATAAAAATAATAACAAGTTTTGGACACGTTTTAGAGTTTTCAGCTCTTCCCGTTTCTGTTGGTCTTTCCTGTGTCTCCATCCTCACCAGCTGGTCCCGGGGAATAGCCTCTGAAGTCATGTACCTTTAGGTCGTCTCACACACACAGGGTTGCTCAGAGACATTAGGAAGCCCATTTTTGTAAATCTTTCAAAGAAATCGGTGTATTCCCGTGTTCATTGCAGCATCTTCTAAACAGACAGAGTCTAGGAACTGTTAGTTTTTGTGTCAGCGTTAAGAGGAGGAAGCCCCCCTTTATGCCCTAGAGCTCCCGAGCTCCTCGCAGCCACAGGGTGTGTCGCGTGGAATAGCGAAACTAAATGTTGCGCCCTCATGTCGTGCCTTCGTGTTCGTGTCTTGATTTTTTTTTAACGATCATGACTGTTTACGAGTTTCTTTCTCTCGTTCTGCTTGGTTTCCCCTCGTCTGTTTTTCTCCAGGAAGTAGACCAGGTTGATCAGGTAGGACATACTGCTGGGAGCCAATCCTAGCTGTGTTGGCTTAGCTGAGTTTCTCATGCTGCTTCCATGTCAAAGTACAAAGCAATTGGACTGAGGCTCATAACACTCATTCAGCAGCTGGAACATGCAGTACTAAAATCCTTTTTTGACTGTGCAGCCTTTATCAGCATTTCATAACTTTTGCTTAATGCACTTCAGTGTGGATATGAAATGACGAAAGTTCTGTTTCTCCTCTTTGTTGTTTATCCTTGGTTCCTATTCTTTGGATCTCATCTGAGGTTGCCTGGCCTGCTCATGTGGTCGGGAGATGACGCGATAGATCAGTACTTGATACCAAGTTGCTTGGTGTCCTTGCCAGTGACTTCGAGTATCAGGGTGGCGGTGGGTAACCATGGATACATGTGTGTGCGCGTCACAGATTACCAGATAAAGTGCAGTCTCCAATTCGGTGTTGTGTACTGCTGGCTCCTTCCCGCACTGGCGCCATAAATTGTTGCTCACCAGAGCCGTGTGTGCCTGAATCCTGAGCAGTTGCAGTGGGGCTTACTGCCCACTGCTGCATCTGCACCCAAATTCCCTTGCAAGTATCTGGTATCTGTGCTCAGTACCCTGGCGAGAATGGGGAGGTGCTGGTCTATCTTCGGCAGCTTTTCAGGAGCATTCCTATCGTTTGTGCTGTTCATTTGTCCTGTGGCTGCTTACGGAGCTGCCTTCCTTCTGCAGAAACAGAAGAACATTGCCGGGGCCCTTGCCTTCTGGATGGCCAACGCATCCGAGCTGCTCAACTTCATCAAGCAGGACCGAGACCTCAGTCGGCTCACACTGGACGCGCAGGACGTCCTGGCGCACTTGGTGCAGATGGCCTTTAAGTGAGAACCCACGCTCTGTAAAGACTCCAGTCATGCTTTCTCTTTAAACCTTCAGAGCTCATTTTAAAGACTTTCATCCACCCTAACTGAGACGAAGACGTGTCAGTGGTGTTCAGTTGCTAAGTCATGGCCGACTCTTTGCCACCCCGTAGACTGCAGCCCACCAGGACTCCCTGCCCTTCACTGTCTGCTGGAGCTTGCTCAAACACCTCATGTCCATGAGTCGGTGATGCCATCCAACCACCTGGTCCTCTGCCACCCCTTCTCCTCCTGCCCTCAGTCTTTCCCAGCATCAGGGCCTTTTCCAGTGAATTGGCTCTTCGCATCAGGTGGCCATTTGAGCTTCAGCTTCAGCATCAGTCCTTCCATTGAATGCTGCTGCTGCTAAGTCACTTCAGTCGTTTCCAACTGTGTACAACCCCATAGACGGCAGCCCACCAGGCTCCCCCATCCCTGGGATTCTCCAGGCAAGAACACTGGAATGGGTTGCCGTTTTCTTCTCCAATGGCATGAAAGTGAAAAGTGAAAGTGAAGTTGCTCAGTCGTGTCCGACTCTTTGCGTCCCCGTGGACTGCAGCCTACCAGGCTCCTCGGTCCATGGGATTTTCCAGGCAAGAGTATTGGAGTGGGGTGCCATTGCCTTCTCCACTCCCACTGAATATTAAGGACTGATTTCCTTTAGGATTGACTGGTTGGATCTCCTTGCAGTCCAAGGGACTCTCAAGAGTCTTGTCCAACACCACAGTTCAAAAGCATCAGTCCTTCAGTGCTCAGCCTTCTTTATGGTCCAACTCTCACATGCATACGTGACAACTGGTAAACGTTAGCTTTGCCTGTATGGACCTTTGTCAGCAAAGTAATGTCTCTGCTTTTTAATATACTGTCTAGGTTTGTCATAGGTTTGCTTCCAAGGGGAAGTGTCTTTTAAAATTTCATGGCTGCAGTCACCTTTCACAGTGCTTTTGAAGCCTGAGACTGGATGCCATGATCTTACTTGTTTTTTGCCCTTTTTTTTCCACTTTATTTCTAATTGAAGCATAGTTGCTTTATAAATAATGATTTGATTTCTGCCATACATCAGCATGAATTAGCCATAGATGTACATGTGGCCCCTCCCTCTTGAGATATCTTAGGTTTTGAATGTTGATTTTCAAGCCAGCTTTTTCATTTTTCTCTTTTACTCTTATCAAGAGGCTCTTTAGTTCCTCTTCACTTTCTGCCATAAGGGTGATATCATCTGCGTATCTGAGGTTGTTGATATTCCTCCTGGCAATCTTGATTCCAGCTTGTGCTTCATCCAGTCCAGCATTTCACATGATACACTCTGCATAGAAGTTAAATAAGCAGGGTGACAGTATACAGCCTCGATGTACTCCTTTCCCAATTTGCAACCAGTCTGTTTTTCCATGTGCGGTTCTAACTGTTGCTTCTTGACCCACATACAAGTATCTCTTTGAGAATTTCCCAGAGTTCACTGTGTTTCACACAGTCAAATAGTCAATAAAGCAGAAGTAGATATTTTTCTGGGATTCCCTTGGCTTTCTCTATGATTGAATGGATGTTGGCAATTTGATCTTTGGTTCCTCTGCCTTTTTTTAAACCCAGCTTGTACATCTGGAAGTTCTCAGTTCAGGTACTACTGACCCCTAGGTGGAAGGATTTTGAGCATTACTTTACTAGTATGTGAGCACAGCTGAAGCATAAATAGCTACACGCAGAATGTGTCAGTTTAATAAACTGAGCTCAATTAAGTATGAAACCTGAGAGGAAAACCATTACATAGATGTTGTACATGGAAAAAATTTCTAAACAGTACAGATTGTTTTACCTGTGTGATAGTAGCAGGGCATCCTGCTGAGGTCATTAAAACTGTCGATGTTTTTCAGGCACCTGGTTCACTGTCTCCAGTCAGAACTGAATAATTACATGCCCGCTTTTCTGGATGACCCTGAAGAGGACAGTCTGCAGAGACCAAAAATAGGTTAGGCCTTCCTCTCTGCTTCAGCCCTTCCTTCCCGCCTCTGCGTTTACCTTCATTTTAATATTCGCGGTCTGAGGGTCTCTTGCTTCAGCGTCCGCAGTCTGAGGGGCAGTCTTTTCTGCGTCCGCGGTCGTTTCAGCGTCCGCGATCTGAGGTGCCATCGCCTCAGCGTCCGCGGTCTGAGGGGCACTCGCCTCAGCATCTGTGGTCTGAGGGGCGCTCGCCTCAGTGTCCACGGTCTGAGGGGCGTTCGCCTCAGTGTCCACAGTCTGAGGGGCGCTCGCCTCAGCGTCCGTGGTCTGAGGTGCCGTTGCTTCTGTGGTCCGAGGGGCGGGTGTGATCAGAGCCCGCGGGACGTCCTCCTGGTGTGGCCTTGTGTTCCATACAGGAACAGCTCTCATCTTGGGGGCCCCTGCTGGGGCTCTCGGTTGGTGCTGTGGACAGCAGCGTGTGGCTGGACAAGCATGTGTCGAGCAGAGGGGAGCGGCCACTGACCACGAGCCCTCTCCCCTTGCAGACGACGTGCTGCACACGCTCACGGGCGCCATGTCCCTGCTGCGTCGCTGCCGGGTCAACGCCGCGCTGACCATCCAGCTCTTCTCCCAGCTCTTCCACTTCATCAACATGTGGCTGTTCAACCGACTGGTGACCGACCCCGAGTCGGGGCTCTGCTCCCACTACTGGGGCGCCATCCTCCGCCAGCAGCTCGGGCACGTGGAGGCCTGGGCCGAGAAGCAGGGCCTGGAGCTGGCGGCTGACTGCCACCTGAGCCGGATCGTGCAGGTGGGTGGGGCCGGCCTCGTGGCCGCGTGATCCCCCGCGTCTCTGACTCCCCCAGGGCGTCTCGGCACCTTCCCGGGGTCTTCGCGTGCGCTTAGGATGAGACAGTGGTGTACTCCTCTGCCTGGGCCACTCTCACAAGGTACAGCGATCTGGTAGCTTAAACAAAAGAAGCACTTTGTCCTGGAGGCTGGAAGTCTGAGACTGAGGTCGGGGCCCAGTGGTTCTCAGAGGGAGAGCCTGTCGGTAGCTGCCGAGCCTTTCAGTGCGGCTGCGGGTCTCCGGCATCCCAGCTGCACCTCCGTCTTCAGGAGGCCGCCCCCAGGCCACATCTCTGCCCCAGCCTCCACCTTTCATAGGGACCGCAGACCTACTGACTTCAGTTAACTTGATTCCTTCTCTCAAGATCCTTTCTCAAGATGAGGTCACAGTCCAAAGTTTACCCCAGGTTTACCTCCTGAGTGTTGGGGCTTCACAGTGTGAATTTCAGAGGACACAGTACAGCCTGTAACAGGTGGTGATCAGCAGAATAGACACCCGGAACAGCGAGGCGTGTGTCATAAAGCCACATACACAGAAACTCTGATTTTAAAATGGGTGATGGCTGGCACTTTAAAAATACGAAGAATAAAATGGGCAGCCAACAAGGACCTCCTGTGTAGCACAGGGAACACTGCTCAGCATTCTGCAATAGCCTAAATGAGGAATTTGAAAAAGAATAGAGTCATGTGTATGTATAACCGGATCCCTTTGCCGTGCGCCTGGAACTAGCACACCGCTGTTAATCAGCTGCACTCCAGTGTGATACAGACAGTCAGGACTGCAGGCCGGGCGACCCCGGAGCAGAAGCCTGAGGCAGAAACACAGACGAGAGCGAGGACTGTGCGCACCCCTCAGAGACCGCTCACGCCCCAGGAAGAGGGCGGGAGCGGCGGACGCGACACGGGGCGCGGGAGCCTGGCCTCGCGGCTGCGCCCGCNAGAAGCACAGGGGGTCGTGTGACGTCCCCACATGGCTGCTGCTGCTGCTGCTGCTGCGGATCTGGGCGGTTTGTTTCTGTTCTCACAGTGAAGTGTGTGAACAGGGTTTCCCCTGCTTGCGGTCGTGGCCTAGGAGCAGAACCTCCTTTACCCTGGTGGTTCCCTAGAAAAAGACGGTATGGGGCATCGGGGTGCAGGGCCGTGGTGGGCCCCCTAGGGACGGTCCTGAGAGCCCCGCCCGGCGCCCTCAGCCCCGCCAGGGCTCCCCGCACCCCCAGCACACCTGCCTGGGCCCGCATGGGGAGGCCTGCGGGGCCCCGTCCTCACCTCGCTCTCAGATCCCCAGACACTGTGAGACCCTTGGGAGGCTGCACCTTCGCTCTGGAGACCCCGCCTTGCGCCCTTCAGGACCCCATGGTCCCCTGCAGCCCATCTGGGGCCCCCGTATCGGAGGCTGGGTGGTTTGCTTCCTTTATCCCATGGAGAACGGGAAGATGGATAACACGCTGTTCCTCGTCTGTCCTGAACATAAACAGGAAGCGAGCACACAGCCCTGACCTTGCAGGCAAAGGGGCGCTCCCCTCTCGGGGCCGTTCAGGTGGCCAGGGTGGGACGTGTCCAGGGCCTGGGTTTTGACACCAGTTGTCTCAGAACTGAGGTCACTCCTAGCAGAGCGCGCGAGCAAGGTGTTGCTGTTGAACCTCTAGTCTGAACCTCAGTTGTTCATGAATCAGAACTCTCGTCTGACTAGAAGCCGAGGCTCCAGGCCCCGAGGAGGAGGCGGCGGCGGCGGAGCATTGTCCTGACGGCCTGATGAGATTTAAACACGCTCTTAGGTCATCCCGGCCCCTGCCTGTCTCCACGCCTGGGAACAATAGGCTGGATTCATGCTCTTTGGCTGGCAGCGCTCTCTTCCTTCTGCTGCTGCCTTTTTTTCCACTTTGAATTGTGTTGTAATGATGTTTTTATGCTGTTAGTCACATCACACTCCCACGCTCAGTCGGAAACTGCAGCTGGAATGCTGGGAGCGTGGGCCCCTCTGACGGAGTCTCCGAGTGGGAGGTGAGCGCACTGCACATCAGTCTTTCCCGAGCTGCCTGAGAAGGTAGAGGGGTGGCCTCCTCCAGACTCAGGCCGCACCCTCAGAGTGCAGGGCAGCTGCCCGAGAGGCGCCCGCGTCGACCGTGCTGGGAGGAGCGCGTGGCCCTGCTGGTGTCCGGGCGCCCCCACCAGCCCCGCCGTCCCCGCATGCCTGCCCTGGGTGAACTCAGGTGAGGTGCCACCCTCCCCTCCTCCTCCTTGCGGACCCCTCCCCTCCCTCCTCCTCACCTCCTCTCCCTCCTAAGGGAAAGGAAAGCGGCTCCAAGATGCATTTTCGGATGAAATCATGGACTCACACGGGTGTGCCCCTCGTGGTCCCAGGTCCGAGGTCTGTCCCCCAACCTCCTCCTGTGCCCTGGCTGGCGCGTGCGGCCTCTGGCGGTCCGTCCGAAACCAGATTGTGCGGCCAGAGGCTGGCAGCGGCTGCAGGGCTGCCTGTCACCCTCAGCAGCTTCTGGGAGGAATACTTGGTATTTCAGTGGAATTAAATTCCAAAGTAGGGTCCAGCAGAGTGCGTCACTCCTGGCGTGTGGAGCATGTCACCGCTCCCAGAAGTCAGTTTTTAAAGAGGAATCTGATCTGCATTCACACGGGGCGTGGGTGACTCTGAACAGTGTTTCATCCTGATTTCATAAATAACAAATAGACCCAATAGATAAGAATACAAATAGACCAAAAATACAGTAATATTTTTTCAGTAGTAAACGCCAGTTTAGATTCTTTAGGCAAGTAGTTACTGAAAGTTCTTACACGATGCATTTAGTTATTATGCCGTGGTTATTCTTCTCATGGTTGGAAATCAAGGTGTATAATTGTTAGCATATATATTGCGCTATGGGAAGATTTTGTTTTTACACAATTATCTGCATAATTATGGATTTATTGTTAGTATCTGTGGTTACTGATGACATAGGTTTACTATGAAAAGCTTAGTTTTGGGGTAACATCGTCCTGTAACTCAGACCATGTAGGTAAATCAAAATTTTCTATTAACTGCATTAAAAAAATAAGCGAAACCGAAATCAGCAGTGTGTCCCCTTCAGTGCAGTTGTGATTCCAGTGTCGTCACTATATGTTGCTGGTGAGACACTGCAGACTCTTCCCACTCGGTCTTTGGAGTTGGGGGGACTTTGCTCTGGACTCCGAGTTTCAGTCGGGATGCACCCACCCCCGCACCCGCACCCTGGCCTCCGTGGCTGCCGACACCAGTGCTGACGCGGCATCCGCCAGCGTCTGGAGGCTCTCTGCGGTCCTCTGTTGGCTGTTGGTCGGCACTTAGGTAGCTCATCTTTGTGTTCTTTTGATGACAGGTGGAGTGCCTTGATTTAGCAGCAAGAAAGTTCAGTCTTACTGGACTAGTGTGTGCAGTATTATATAGAACTAGGACACGAGTGGTTTAATATTTCTGAAACTAACTTTGTGTTGCTGAATCTTTTATCACAGTCTGTAGTAGTTTTATTCAGATGAAATGCGGCTGGTGGCGAGAGCGCTCCGCAGTGTTAAGGAACGCCTCTGTCCTGCTTCCTTCCAAGAGCTGACCTGCTCGCAGTTCAGATGGCAGTGGGCAGGGTCCAGGCAGAGCTCACCAACTCCCTGTCCCCTGAGTCCTGGGGTCGGTCCAGCCAAGCCTACCCTGGCCAGACTGAGGCGCTGGGTCACCTTAGCCAGGCGCTGGATCAAAGGTTGTGCTCTTTGGGATTGAAAGGGTTTAATATATGTACTGTTGATTTAATATATGTATTGGGGTTGGCTGAAAAGTTCAGAGCAACTTACAGAAAAACCTGTGATTTATCTGTACACTAGTTGCATTTACAAATTTTTATGGTCACTTTATAACAGTGAGCTTCTTACACGTGAAATACGTGTAAGACTCAAGTCGGCAGAGACAGGCGGGAGCCTGGCCAGAGAGCAGGGTGCCCCCCCCAGGGGCAGTCACTGCAGAATCGAGCAGGTGTGCGGGCATGGCAACACGTTGATAGATGTGAGTCACACAGAGAGTGTCTGCCAGGTAAATAGTGTAAGGTTGAGGCCACATTTAGAAGGCTCAGATGCCAACCAGAGGTTGGACACCTCTTAGAATATTACCCTACCCCCAGGAGTCTTTTTAAGCAATCATATTTCACGGTGCTTTCTCAGTGACTTTTTATTAAAGTCAGTTCTTATGACCAACCTTAAATAGACCTTTTAGATGCTAGTGGTCTTTTGAATTGAGGTCCTTTTTTTTTCCTCAGATGTACACCTTTTGTCACAATAACATATAAATTTATTTGGAATTAAAAGGAATGACTGTCACTTACAGTTTAGATAAATTCCCATCATGTAAGAAAGCAGTGTCTCATCGCTGGGGTGCTGTTCCTCCGAGGATGGCAAACGGCGTCAGGAACGCTCGGGTTCTCACTCCTGCACCGGGAGTTTGCGGTGCCATCAGTATTGTGTCGTCAGCTCACCGATGGTGGATTATCAACTGCTCCGTAACCTGCTGGTGTGTTCAGTCAGGCAGCGTCTAGATCAGCCACGTTGCCCTGGCCTCACTACAGGGGTTTGGGAGCTCCCCTGGAAGGGAGCGGGGGAGGGCCCCCTGTACCAACGTCAGGAGCAAGGGAGGTGCCGTGGGAACACGAGTGAGCCAGGGCGGCGGCCTGCCTGGGCAGGTGGGGAGCGTGGGCGGGCAGGTGGGGAGAGTGGATGGGCAGGTGAGCCAAGGAGGCAGATGATCAAAGGGTTCGGGCTGACCTATTGCATCAGAAGGTCGTCGTGTGTGGCAGGAACATGGCGGAAGGCCGGAAGGGGGCACATGGCGGTGTGGTGGGCCTGCACTTGATGTGGGTGCCCCATGCAGGTGCCTTCTGCTTGCTTACAGGCAGCTGGCCGCCTCTGGNGGCGGCGGCGGAGCATTGTCCTGACGGCCTGATGAGATTTAAACACGCTCTTAGGTCATCCCGGCCCCTGCCTGTCTCCACGCCTGGGAACAATAGGCTGGATTCATGCTCTTTGGCTGGCAGCGCTCTCTTCTTTCTGCTGCTGCCTTTTTTTCCACTTTGGATTGTGTTGTAATGATGTTTTTATGCTGTTAGTCACATCACACTCCCACGCTCAGTCGGAAACTGCAGCTGGAATGCTGGGAGCGTGGGCCCCTCTGACGGAGTCTCCGAGTGGGAGGTGAGCGCACTGCACATCAGTCTTTCCCGAGCTGCCTGAGAAGGTAGAGGGGTGGCCTCCTCCAGACTCAGGCCGCACCCTCAGAGTGCAGGGCAGCTGCCCGAGAGGCGCCCGCGTCGACCGTGCTGGGAGGAGCGCGTGGCCCTGCTGGTGTCCGGGCGCCCCCACCAGCCCCGCCGTCCCCGCATGCCTGCCCTGGGTGAACTCAGGTGAGGTGCCACCCTCCCCTCCTCCTCCTTGCGGACCCCTCCCCTCCCTCCTCCTCACCTCCTCTCCCTCCTAAGGGAAAGGAAAGCGGCTCCAAGATGCATTTTCGGATGAAATCATGGGCTCACACGGGTGTGCCCCTCGTGGTCCCAGGTCCGAGGTCTGTCCCCCAACCTCCTCCTGTGCCCTGGCTGGCGCGTGCGGCCTCTGGCGGTCCGTCCGAAACCAGATTGTGCGGCCAGAGGCTGGCAGCGGCTGCAGGGCTGCCTGTCACCCTCAGCAGCTTCTGGGAGGAATACTTGGTATTTCAGTGGAATTAAATTCCAAAGTAGGGTCCAGCAGAGTGCGTCACTCCTGGCGTGTGGAGCATGTCACCGCTCCCAGAAGTCAGTTTTTAAAGAGGAATCTGATCTGCATTCACACGGGGCGTGGGTGACTCTGAACAGTGTTTCATCCTGATTTCATAAATAACAAATAGACCCAATAGATAAGAATACAAATAGACCAAAAATACAGTAATATTTTTTCAGTAGTAAACGCCAGTTTAGATTCTTTAGGCAAGTAGTTACTGAAAGTTCTTACACGATGCATTTAGTTATTATGCCGTGGTTATTCTTCTCATGGTTGGAAATCAAGGTGTATAATTGTTAGCATATATATTGCGCTATGGGAAGATTTTGTTTTTACACAATTATCTGCATAATTATGGATTTATTGTTAGTATCTGTGGTTACTGATGACATAGGTTTACTATGAAAAGCTTAGTTTTGGGGTAACATCGTCCTGTAACTCAGACCATGTAGGTAAATCAAAATTTTCTATTAACTGCATTAAAAAAATAAGCGAAACCGAAATCAGCAGTGTGTCCCCTTCAGTGCAGTTGTGATTCCAGTGTCGTCACTATATGTTGCTGGTGAGACACTGCAGACTCTTCCCACTCGGTCTTTGGAGTTGGGGGGACTTTGCTCTGGACTCCGAGTTTCAGTCGGGACGCACCCACCCCCGCACCCGCACCCTGGCCTCCGTGGCTGCCGACACCAGTGCTGACGCGGCATCCGCCAGCGTCTGGAGGCTCTCTGCGGTCCTCTGTTGGCTGTTGGTCGGCACTTAGGTAGCTCATCTTTGTGTTCTTTTGATGACAGGTGGAGTGCCTTGATTTAGCAGCAAGAAAGTTCAGTCTTACTGGACTAGTGTGTGCAGTATTATATAGAACTAGGACACGAGTGGTTTAATATTTCTGAAACTAACTTTGTGTTGCTGAATCTTTTATCACAGTCTGTAGTAGTTTTATTCAGATGAAATGCGGCTGGTGGCGAGAGCGCTCCGCAGTGTTAAGGAACGCCTCTGTCCTGCTTCCTTCCAAGAGCTGACCTGCTCGCAGTTCAGATGGCAGTGGGCAGGGTCCAGGCAGAGCTCACCAACTCCCTGTCCCCTGAGTCCTGGGGTCGGTCCAGCCAAGCCTACCCTGGCCAGACTGAGGCGCTGGGTCACCTTAGCCAGGCGCTGGATCAAAGGTTGTGCTCTTTGGGATTGAAAGGGTTTAATATATGTACTGTTGATTTAATATATGTATTGGGGTTGGCTGAAAAGTTCAGAGCAACTTACAGAAAAACCTGTGATTTATCTGTACACTAGTTGCATTTACAAATTTTTATGGTCACTTTATAACAGTGAGCTTCTTACACGTGAAATACGTGTAAGACTCAAGTCGGCAGAGACAGGCGGGAGCCTGGCCAGAGAGCAGGGTGCCCCCCCCAGGGGCAGTCACTGCAGAATCGAGCAGGTGTGCGGGCATGGCAACACGTTGATAGATGTGAGTCACACAGAGAGTGTCTGCCAGGTAAATAGTGTAAGGTTGAGGCCACATTTAGAAGGCTCAGATGCCAACCAGAGGTTGGACACCTCTTAGAATATTACCCTACCCCCAGGAGTCTTTTTAAGCAATCATATTTCACGGTGCTTTCTCAGTGACTTTTTATTAAAGTCAGTTCTTATGACCAACCTTAAATAGACCTTTTAGATGCTAGTGGTCTTTTGAATTGAGGTCCTTTTTTTTTCCTCAGATGTACACCTTTTGTCACAATAACATATAAATTTATTTGGAATTAAAAGGAATGACTGTCACTTACAGTTTAGATAAATTCCCATCATGTAAGAAAGCAGTGTCTCATCGCTGGGGTGCTGTTCCTCCGAGGATGGCAAACGGCGTCAGGAACGCTCGGGTTCTCACTCCTGCACCGGGAGTTTGCGGTGCCATCAGTATTGTGTCGTCAGCTCACCGATGGTGGATTATCAACTGCTCCGTAACCTGCTGGTGTGTTCAGTCAGGCAGCGTCTAGATCAGCCACGTTGCCCTGGCCTCACTACAGGGGTTTGGGAGCTCCCCTGGAAGGGAGCGGGGGAGGGCCCCCTGTACCAACGTCAGGAGCAAGGGAGGTGCCGTGGGAACACGAGTGAGCCAGGGCGGCGGCCTGCCTGGGCAGGTGGGGAGCGTGGGCGGGCAGGTGGGGAGAGTGGATGGGCAGGTGAGCCAAGGAGGCAGATGATCAAAGGGTTCGGGCTGACCTATTGCATCAGAAGGTCGTCGTGTGTGGCAGGAACATGGCGGAAGGCCGGAAGGGGGCACATGGCGGTGTGGTGGGCCTGCACTTGATGTGGGTGCCCCATGCAGGTGCCTTCTGCTTGCTTACAGGCAGCTGGCCGCCTCTGGGGGCAGGGGGCTGCCTGCAGGAAGAATTTCTTAAGGCAGGTTGGATAGAGGAGCCAGTGGATCAGCCTTAGGAGACCATCCGTGTCTCGCCAGGACTGTTCTGAAATTCACAGTGTAAACTAACGCTTGTTTACAGATGTGACTTCGGTGAGATTTTTCATAAGGCTGTCAGATATCTATATTACAGGATCAGTTGCTTGCATATTTAAACTTAGATTTATTAAATTTTATACTGCATGTGACGTGTGGTAAATTATCTACTTAAAGACACGATAGGGTTCAGAG
>SJYW01009008.1:179806-190487 GCA_006410735.1 Raphicerus campestris
GAGGAGGAGGCGGCGGCGGCGGAGCATTGTCCTGACGGCCTGATGAGATTTAAACACGCTCTTAGGTCATCCCGGCCCCTGCCTGTCTCCACGCCTGGGAACAATAGGCTGGATTCATGCTCTTTGGCTGGCAGCGCTCTCTTCTTTCTGCTGCTGCCTTTTTTTCCACTTTGGATTGTGTTGTAATGATGTTTTTATGCTGTTAGTCACATCACACTCCCACGCTCAGTCGGAAACTGCAGCTGGAATGCTGGGAGCGTGGGCCCCTCTGACGGAGTCTCCGAGTGGGAGGTGAGCGCACTGCACATCAGTCTTTCCCGAGCTGCCTGAGAAGGTAGAGGGGTGGCCTCCTCCAGACTCAGGCCGCACCCTCAGAGTGCAGGGCAGCTGCCCGAGAGGCGCCCGCGTCGACCGTGCTGGGAGGAGCGCGTGGCCCTGCTGGTGTCCGGGCGCCCCCACCAGCCCCGCCGTCCCCGCATGCCTGCCCTGGGTGAACTCAGGTGAGGTGCCACCCTCCCCTCCTCCTCCTTGCGGACCCCTCCCCTCCCTCCTCCTCACCTCCTCTCCCTCCTAAGGGAAAGGAAAGCGGCTCCAAGATGCATTTTCGGATGAAATCATGGGCTCACACGGGTGTGCCCCTCGTGGTCCCAGGTCCGAGGTCTGTCCCCCAACCTCCTCCTGTGCCCTGGCTGGCGCGTGCGGCCTCTGGCGGTCCGTCCGAAACCAGATTGTGCGGCCAGAGGCTGGCAGCGGCTGCAGGGCTGCCTGTCACCCTCAGCAGCTTCTGGGAGGAATACTTGGTATTTCAGTGGAATTAAATTCCAAAGTAGGGTCCAGCAGAGTGCGTCACTCCTGGCGTGTGGAACATGTCACCGCTCCCAGAAGTCAGTTTTTAAAGAGGAATCTGATCTGCATTCACACGGGGCGTGGGTGACTCTGAACAGTGTTTCATCCTGATTTCATAAATAACAAATAGACCCAATAGATAAGAATACAAATAGACCAAAAATACAGTAATATTTTTTCAGTAGTAAACGCCAGTTTAGATTCTTTAGGCAAGTAGTTACTGAAAGTTCTTACACGATGCATTTAGTTATTATGCCGTGGTTATTCTTCTCATGGTTGGAAATCAAGGTGTATAATTGTTAGCATATATATTGCGCTATGGGAAGATTTTGTTTTTACACAATTATCTGCATAATTATGGATTTATTGTTAGTATCTGTGGTTACTGATGACATAGGTTTACTATGAAAAGCTTAGTTTTGGGGTAACATCGTCCTGTAACTCAGACCATGTAGGTAAATCAAAATTTTCTATTAACTGCATTAAAAAAATAAGCGAAACCGAAATCAGCAGTGTGTCCCCTTCAGTGCAGTTGTGATTCCAGTGTCGTCACTATATGTTGCTGGTGAGACACTGCAGACTCTTCCCACTCGGTCTTTGGAGTTGGGGGGACTTTGCTCTGGACTCCGAGTTTCAGTCGGGACGCACCCACCCCCGCACCCGCACCCTGGCCTCCGTGGCTGCCGACACCAGTGCTGACGCGGCATCGCCAGCGTCTGGAGGCTCTCTGCGGTCCTCTGTTGGCTGTTGGTCAGCGCTTAGGTAGCTCATCTTTGTGTTCTTTTGATGACACGTGGAGTGCCTTGATTTAGCAGCAAGAAAGTTCAGTCTTACTGGACTAGTGTGTGCAGTATTATATAGAACTAGGACACGAGTGGTTTAATATTTCTGAAACTAACTTTGTGTTGCTGAATCTTTTATCACAGTCTGTAGTAGTTTTATTCAGATGAAATGCGGCTGGTGGCGAGAGCGCTCCGCAGTGTTAAGGAACGCCTCTGTCCTGCTTCCTTCCAAGAGCTGACCTGCTCCCAGTTCAGATGGCAGTGGGCAGGGTCCAGGCAGAGCTCACCAACTCCCTGTCCCCTGAGTCCTGGGGTCGGTCCAGCCAAGCCTACCCTGGCCAGACTGAGGCGCTGGGTCACCTTAGCCAGGCGCTGGATCAAAGGTTGTGCCCTTTGGGATTGAAAGGGTTTAATATATGTACTGTTGATTTAATATATGTATTGGGGTTGGCTGAAAAGTTCAGAGCAACTTACAGAAAAACCTGTGATTTATCTGTACACTTGTTGCATTTACAAATTTTTATGGTCACTTTATAACAGTGAGCTTCTTACACGTGAAATACGTGTAAGACTCAAGTCGGCAGAGACAGGCGGGAGCCTGGCCAGAGAGCAGGGTGCCCCCCCCAGGGGCAGTCACTGCAGAATCGAGCAGGTGTGCGGGCATGGCAACACGTTGATAGATGTGAGTCACACAGAGAGTGTCTGCCAGGTAAATAGTGTAAGGTTGAGGC
The DNA here is from genome assembly GCA_006410735.1 of Raphicerus campestris. Taxonomy (NCBI): domain Eukaryota; kingdom Metazoa; phylum Chordata; class Mammalia; order Artiodactyla; family Bovidae; genus Raphicerus; species Raphicerus campestris. The sequence continues at coordinate 182,166 of SJYW01009008.1, forward strand.
CACATTTGGAAGGCTCAGATGCCAACCAGAGGTTGGACACCTCTTAGAATATTACCCTACCCCCAGGAGTCTCTTTAAGCAATCATATTTCACGGTGCTTTCTCAGTGACTTTTTATTAAAGTCAGTTCTTGTGACCAACCTTAAATAGACCTTTTAGATGCTAGTGGTCTTTTGAATTGAGGTCCTTTTTTTTTCCTCAGATGTACACCTTTTGTCACAATAACATATAAATTAAATTTATTTGGAATTAAAGGGAATGACTGTCACTTACAGTTTAGATAAATTCCCATCATGTAAGAAAGCAGTGTCTCATCGCTGGGGTGCTGTTCCTCCGAGGATGGCAAACGGCGTCAGGAACGCTCGGGTTCTCACTCCTGCACCGGGAGTTTGCGGTGCCATCAGTATTGTGTCGTCAGCTCACCGATGGTGGATTATCAACTGCTCCGTAACCTGCTGGTGTGTTCAGTCAGGCAGCGTCTAGATCAGCCACGTTGCCCTGGCCTCACTACAGGGGTTTGGGAGCTCCCCTGGAAGGGAGCGGGGGAGGGCCCCCTGTACCAACGTCAGGAGCAAGGGAGGTGCCGTGGGAACACGAGTGAGCCAGGGCGGCGGCCTGCCTGGGCAGGTGGGGAGCGTGGGCGGGCAGGTGGGGAGAGTGGATGGGCAGGTGGGGAGAGTGGATGGGCAGGTGAGCCAAGGAGGCAGATGATCAAAGGGTTCGGGCTGACCTATTGCATCAGAAGGTCGTCGTGTGTGGCAGGAACATGGCGGAAGGCCGGAAGGGGGCACATGGCGGTGTGGTGGGCCTGCACTTGATGTGGGTGCCCCATGCAGGTGCCTTCTGCTTGCTTACAGGCAGCTGGCCGCCTCTGGGGGCAGGGGGCTGCCTGCAGGAAGAATTTCTTAAGGCAGGTTGGATAGAGGAGCCAGTGGATCAGCCTTAGGAGACCATCCGTGTCTCGCCAGGACTGTTCTGAAATTCACAGTGTAAACTAACGCTTGTTTACAGATGTGACTTCGGTGAGATTTTTCATAAGGCTGTCAGATATCTATATTACAGGATCAGTTGCTTGCATATTTAAACTTAGATTTATTAAATTTTATACTGCATGTGACGTGTGGTAAATTATCTACTTAAAGACACGATAGGGTTCAGAGCGTGCTGCTGCTGGCGGTGGTCCATGCGGACTCCGTGGAGTGGAAGCTTGTGTGCTGTTCTAGAGTGCCGTGTGATGGCCGGCCTGAGTGGAGAGGCGGGAGCAGGACGTGGGCGTGGAGTGTGGCTGTGGGAGCGGGGCACTGCGACGCGAAGACGCCTCACGGATGGACGTGCTGCAAAAGCGTGCTTGCCAGGCCTCCATTTGTTAGGGGACAGGACTGGATTCCTGCTGTTTGCAGTGTCATTCCATTTTGTGACCTTAGAAAGATTAAAGTTTTTATTATTACAGCTGGCCTAAATAAATGAAATTTTTCCCTTGTTAATAATCCTCTTATAAAGTATACCAGGAATGGGGGAGGAANCTGCTGCTGGCGGTGGTCCTTGCGGACTCCGTGGAGTGGAAGCTTGTGTGCTGTTCTAGAGTGCCGTGTGATGGCCGGTCTGAGTGGAGAGGCGGGAGCAGGACGTGGGCGTGGAGTGTGGCACTGCGACGCGCAGACGCCTCACGGATGGACGTGCTGCAAAAGCGTGCTTGCCAGGCCTCCGTTTGTTAGGGGACAGGACTGGATTCCTGCTGTTTGCAGTGTCATTCCATTTTGTGACCTTAGAAAGATTAAAGTTTTTATTATTACAGCTGGCCTAAATAAATGAAATTTTTCCCTTGTTAATAATCCTCTTATAAAGTATACCAGGAATGGGGGAGGAAGTCTTGATGTGATTGTTTTAAAATATTCATATTAAAATATCCATACATATTGAAAGTATGTATTTGATATTTCTTTTATAGCAGCCTTACTAAAAATACTATGTTGCTGGTATTACTGCTAGAGATTTCATTAGTCATGGATGGTGGTAATTGAGTATCTCATTAAAAGTGTAATTTTTACCATTTAAGTTACAAGGACAGTATTGCACTCCCCAAGTGTAGTGCTTGTGAAAACATAGTCTCTTCATCCGCACTGAGAACGGGGAATCTGAAGTTTAGAAATGGTGCTTTTCTGAGTCAGATGGAGAACAGAAGAAAAAAGTAATCATGCATTAAAAGCCTTAAAAAAAATCTGGTTTAGTTATAACTGCATAACGGCAGGGAAGGAGGGATTTTCGGTGCCCCATCAGAAACAGTGTCTGACAGGCACAGGGGAAGCTGCCTGGGCGCGAGCTGCTGGAGGCGGGGCCACGCAGGCGTTCTGTGACTGTTTGTGGGATGAGCGAAACTGTCTTTCAGACAGCTGGATTACGTGTCGAATCACGTGTTACACAGAAGCACAGAGCGGTGTTGAAGAAGCCGTGTGATCAGGTTGTGTGGGAGGCGGGCCCCAGGGGCTGCCCTGGAGGTGGTTCCCCTCAGCCGTCTGGACGCTGAGCCCAGCCCAGGTTCAGGGAAGACAGTGCTGGTGGCATTGAAGGTGGTTGGAAGCTCTGTTTGTTGACTCTTGGCGAAGAGATGGGCTAAGCTTCAGAAAGTTACCAGTATTGAGTGATTCATTCACTGTGTGCTCCGTTGGGTCCGACTCTTCATGGCCCCATAGACTGTACCCCGCCAGGCTTCTCTGTCCATGGGATTCTCCAGGCAAGAACACTGGAGTGGGCTGCCATGCCCTAGCCCAGGGGACCAACCCGACCCAGGGGTCAAGCTCGGGTCTTNGGGTCCGACTCTTCTTGGCCCCATAGACTGTACCCCGCCAGGCTTCTCTGTCCATGGGATTCTCCAGGCAAGAACACTGGAGTGGGCTGCCATGCCCTAGCCCAGGGGACCAACCCGACCCAGGGGTCAAGCTCGGGTCTTCTGCATAGGCAGAGAGATTCTTTACCACTGCACCACCTGGGAAACCCATTGGGTGATTATACAAACACGTCTAAACGCGCACGCGCGCGTGTGTGTGTGTGTGTGTGTGTGTGTGTGTGTGAAACCTCAAATGCACCTCCAAAGTGCAGGTTTTCCCAAGTGCCCCAGTAATTGTGCGTGTGGCAGAGGGGCCCAGCCGGGCGCACAGGTGGGGCACTGCGTCGGTGGAAGGACTGCTGCGTCCTCCAGGGGGCGCTTGTGTGCTGGACCAGACTAGTGACCAGTGCCGAGGTCAGGGCAGACGGGCAGAGACAGGTCTTGAGGGGAAGAGTCCGGAAAGCCGGCGGCCGGGGGGCTGCATGGAGCGTTTGTGGAGTCCGTTTGCGGGTGTGCAGGCCCGGGCTCTGGGGGAGCCTCTCGGGGCGGGGGTGCTGTCGGCCTCACCGCAGGGTCTCTGCTCAGTCCTCCCTGACCAGGAGCCGCCAGATGGTCCTGGACCCATTCTGCTGACCAGAGGGGAAAGGGAGTGTTCAGGTGGAGATCATGTAGTTCCAGTGCGCTGTAGGAAAATGTGTCCATTAAGTCAAACCGTCTTTATAACTTTCTGTGATACCTTACATGGATGCTTCTGTGACACCATAGGTTCACAAGCCACGAAACACACTCAGCTGTAGGATATTGGCAGAAACATCCAATGGTCTTTCATACCTATGCACGCTTCCTCTGGACGGGACTTGTAGCTCCAGGACTTCCTTAGCATTAAGGCACACGACCCTTAAATGGAGGCAACATGGAGTAGTTTTTCTAGTTGTCTCTGCTAAAGTCCCTCCCATCATTTGCAACAGCAAGATTTTTCTTGTTTTAAATGTTAAACTGTGTGTACAGGAAGAATAGGGCTCAGTGGTCAAGAATCTGCCTGCTGTGCAGGAGACGTGGTTTCGATCCCTGGTTCAGGAGGTTTCGATCCCTGGTTCAGGAAGATCCCCTGGAGGAGGACATGGCAACCCACTCCAGTGTTCTTGCCTGGGGAATCCCATGGACAGAGGAGCCTGGCGGGCTGCCGTCCATGAGGGTCACAAAGCGCTGAACAACAGCAGTAGTGAAAGAATAAGGGTGTGAGGGAGGCGGGGGAGCACTGGAGCGCAGACCCCAGGTGAGCTGCGTGTGTGCTAAAGTGATGGTTGCGCATGTCTCAGCGCAGCTCACCCCCTGGGGGAGAGCGCCTCCCTGCCTTCAGGCTGGCGGGTCTGTTGCAGTCCATCAGCTGACTGGTAGTTGACTGAGTGTTCAGGAGTGAAAGAAAAGTGAAAGTGAAGCAGCTCAGTCATGTCAGACTCTTTGTGGCCCCATGGACTGTGGCCTACCAGGGTCCTCTGTCCATGAGATTTCAGGAGTAACTTTTCTTAATCTGAAAACAAAGTGGGTGAGTTTCCTTCCATTTACCCGAGTGCTCATCTTACTAATACGGTTCTGCGTTTCTGCTTTTCCTGTAAAGACGGGAGCTGAGCGTTGCACTCCGGTCACCTGTGCACGTCTCACTCTCTCCACTGTGTTGTGTTCTCACTGTGTTTTTTCCTTGTTTTTGTTTAGGGCGCTGGTCAAGACAAACTCGGGATTTACGTCAAGTCCGTTGTGAAGGGAGGCGCTGCAGACGTGGTGGGTATACGGTCCTTAAGGTGAAAGCCCCTAGCGTATTGCGTGTTTGTCGAAAGCCCGGGTCTGAATGTGCTCACCGCTGGCTTCCTCCTCCCCTTCTCCCCTGCTGTCGCCCCCTCCTCACCTGCCCACGCCTTGGGGTGCTCAGGATGGGCGGCTCGCCGCAGGTGACCAGCTGCTCAGCGTGGACGGACGGAGTCTGGTGGGACTCTCTCAAGAAAGGTATCGTTTATTTGTTTAAAGATGACAGTATGTACTTCTGGGGGGTAGTTCGCATTAAATTTTGGAATTAGAAGACAAAAAACCACGCTGAAAGCTGTGCCTTTCCTCCTTCAGAGGAAAAGACCCAGCTGAGGGTGTGCTTTACTCTGAAAGGCGTCCTTGCCTCCAGCGCGTGCTGCAGTCTCTGCAGGTCGCCTCGCTGTTCTCAAGACAGCGAGAAGAGCTGTGTGCAGAGTTGTCCTCAGGCGGAGCGCCTGAGACCCCGGCTCAGACTAGCAGGGGACTGTGGGGTGCAGCCCGCTCTGACCTTGGCCTGCCCTGGGGACGGGGGACCTGCCCACACTCTCACCCTGTGACCTCTCTTCCCAGGGCAGCAGAACTGATGACAAGGACAAGCTCCGTCGTGACGCTCGAGGTAGCAAAGCAAGGAGCCATTTACCACGGCCTCGCCACCCTGCTGAACCAGCCTTCCCCCATGATGCAGAGAAGTAAGGGAGTCGGAGGGGCCGTCTCTTCACGGGCTGCGCCTGCCTGCTGCGGGCCGGGCAGCCAGCGTGACCTCTTCCAATACTCACAGACCCTTCGAAGCAGGCCCTGTTGTGTTTATTGTCCTGATTCTGGAGAAGGGCGTGAGGATGAGCGCCCTCGAGCATGGAGCCCGGGATGGCAAGCTCATGGGTTCCTAGGGCCCAGACTAGGTGTGGCTAGCCGGCCTTCAGACACGGTGCTAATTTATTTGGTCCCCAAGAGTCCTTCACCTCACCTGCACAGGCCTGGTGACTAGGGGGGACTCCAGTGTCCCCCACGCCAGCACTCAGGAAACTCGGCCTATAGTGAGTGGAAGAATGATTTTTCAGCTCTGACAGGCAGACACAGGATGTGAGGTCTCCAGAGAACAAGTAGAGTTCTCTCCTGAAGGACTTTTATAAGCAGTTAGGTCCGGCTCACATGCTCTGAGACAGGACATGATTGTTACAGGGAGAGTCCACTGTAAGAGGTCAGTTTTTGAATAATAATTTGCTGATAAGAATCATGGTTTTGTGGGTACATCAGAAACCTCAGAAAGTCAATATAAATGTCAGGCTTTTTAAAGAATTAGTTCAGAAACCAGGGGAAAACCGTTCTGACTCCCATTCTCTTAGGAATTGCTGTCTGCTTTGCATTTCCTTGGCTCACCGTAGGTGAGCAGGTCGGTACCCCGGGCAAGCCCAGGGCCTGGCCTCACACTGGCCTCATCCGGCTCGCTCGACAGCTTGGGCTGCTGTGCGTGGAGACAGGCATATACAGCACCTTTTTTTTTTTTTGNACCGTAGGTGAGCAGGTCAGTACCCCGGGCAAGCCCAGGGCCTGGCCTCACACTGGCCTCATCCGGCTCGCTCGACAGCTTGGGCTGCTGGGCGTGGAGACAGGCATATACAGCACCTTTTTTTTTGCTTTTTCATAGCATAACACTTAATGTATTGGTGTTCTGATTCCCAAGTTTATAGTCATTTAAAAGAAGCAAGCTTGATGATGAGTTAGGAATCACTGAGAGAAAGCGTTGGAGCCAAACGTCAGGGCCGTCGGGCAGCAGGATGGCAGAGTAAAGTGTCAGGAGTGAGCGACCCCAGCAGATGAGAGCAGCTGAGGAGGAGGGCACGCTGAGCGAGCGAAGGACGGATGCCGGTTTTATGAGTATGGGAGGGGTGTTTGGGCTTCAGCGAGGATGTCCCAGGGATGGTGGTCTCGTCACTGACGCAGGCGAGCTCCGAGAGCACTCTGCTCACCCGTGTTGCCTTCTCTGAAGCCCCTTCTAGAGAGTCATTAGATAGACTCTGCTCTCCTGTAAAAATACCTCATTTCTGCTGATGAGAAACCAACTTACCTGTGGAATTTTAGATGTTGGTAAATCATGTTGCCTTTAAAATTAAACAGTGTTTAAGATACAGTCAAGAACGAACGGCCACGTCTTGAATGTGCTTTGACTTCAGTTTCANCACATCCCCCCCCTCACTCCTGATTTCTGCCCCGGGGACGTGGCTGTGGCCCCGTGTGATGGAAGTTGAGCAGGATGAGGCTGTCGGGGTGTTTCTGTATGTGAAAGGTGACCGTCCACCCTGAGAGATTGGGGAAAGAAGTTAAATGTTCTCTTAAAAGTGGCCACAGCCTAGGCTTGGTGACAATCATGTGCCCCACTAATTCGGAGAGACTGCCCTCCTGGGATCGCAGGGTGGTGGGGGGAGCCGGTCCTGCTGGGCCTGGAAGGGGCGGGAGTGTCTGCAGTCCACTCGCTCACTTCAGGTGCTGGGGGGTGTGGGGCGGAGGTAATCGCCCCACTTGTCCTGGGATCTCAGCGGTGGGGAGACTCCAGTTGAGCTGGGTCCGGCCGGGCCAGGAAGGCACGGAGGGGTGTCTGCTGCCTCAGACTCGTGGTGTCAGTCCAGTCGCTCAGTTCAGGCGCTGGCTCCTGGTGCACCCCGTCTGCCCCCGGGGGTGTGGGGCAGAGGAGGTAGCCTCTTGCCCCGGTGTGGGAGTGGCAGGATGGCTCCCGCACGGGCCTCACTGCAGTTTACCAAACGCTCACTTCTCTTGGGAGGAATCTCGGGGAGTCTCGGGCTGCCCATGGCTGAGGCGTGCGCACCCCTCTCTCCCTCCAGCGTGTGACCCGCTCCCAGGAGGAGCTCCGCGAGGACACCTACCACCCCGAGCGGCAGTGGGCAGAGGCGGCCGCGGAGCGCAGGTCGGATGGCGGAGACGCCTGGCCCACCACCCAGGCCTCGTCACTGGGTTCCGGCGCGTCCAGCCAGGAGCACCTGGGGCCTCCCTCCAAGGCAGGCACCCCTGCCTCCACGCTCACCAAGAGTGGCCCCGGGCGCTGGAAGACCCCGGCCGCCTCCCCGCCCGTGCGGACCGACCCAGCCCTGCCGCCGCCGCCGCCCCCCGGGTCCTACGCTGGGGAGGCGGACGCAGACGCGGACTCGCCCCCTCCTCCCGCCGCTGCCACCGCAGCCCAGGTGCAGGCGGCCGCCGAGCGCAAGAAACGCGAGGAGCAGCAGCGCTGGTACGAGAAGGAGAAGGCGCGCCTGGACGAGGAGCGCGAGCGCCGGCGCCGGGAGCAGGAGCGCCGGCTGGGCCAGCTGCGCGCGCCCGCGCCGCCTCCCGCGCCTGCCCGCACGCCCGATACGGTGATCCGCGAGCTGCAGCCGCAGCAGCAGCCGCGCACCATCGAGCGCAGGGACCTGCAGTACATCACGGTCAGCAGGGAGGAGCTGGCCTCCGGGGACAGCCTGTCCCCCGATCCCTGGAAGCGCGATGCGCGCGAGAAGCTGGAGAAGCAGCAGCAGCTGCACATCGTGGACCTGCTGAGCCGCGAGATCCAGGAGCTGCAGGGCAAGGCCGAGCGCTCGGCCGAGGAGAGCGACCGGCTGCGCAAGCTGCTGCTGGAGTGGCAGTTCCAGAAGCGGTTGCAGGAGTCCAAGCAGAAGGACGAGGATGACGAGGAGGAGGAGGACGATGACG